>PITA01000074.1:0-68088 GCA_004023965.1 Spilogale gracilis | reverse complement strand
GGAGAGCAAATCCCAAGCACACTCAGCACCGAGCACAGATGATCGAGTGACCCTGAGATCATGACGGAACCAAAATCAAGAGTCAGATGCTCAACAGACTGAGCCACCCATGGGCCCCTTTACTTGTTAAACAGAAACCTGAATGATTAGGAAAAAGCAGCCCCATGCAGAGAGACGGGGTACGTGTGTCTGTACACTTACTGATAAGACAGAGAAGACGAGGCCCAGATGGGACAGCAGGTACAAAATGTTCAATGGGGACAGAGGATTCCATACTGACCTGTTTTTTTTTTTTTTTTTTTTTTATCAGCAATGAAAGAAACCAGATTTAGAGTAAAATTAAAATTTGACAATTGGGGCAATGCAAAAACTAATATATAAATCACATTCCCTGAAGTTGATTTAAATGGCAAACTGAAGCCCATGCTAAGTTAGGAAGAAAATATACAGACTGGGCATAAACACATCTTGGAGTTATGATCAAATTAAAGTTACAACAAAATTAACTAAACCGATGCCTGATACTGTGTATCTTGGAGTAGAGCACTGCTACGAACTAAATTTTTTACCTCCTCAAATTCTTATGTTGAAGCCCTAACCCCCATTATGACTGTCTTTCTTTCTTTCTTTCTTTCTTTCTTTCTTTCTTTCTTTCTTTCTTTCTTTCTTTCTTTCTTTCTTTCCTTCTTTCTTTCTTTAGAGATAGGACCGTTAGGGAATTCCTTAAGATTAAATGCGGTCATAGGGCTGGGATCCTAATCCAATGGGAGCAGTGGCCTTGTAAGAAGAGGAAGAGAGAGAGTTCCTTCACCCCACTTGCATGCACCTCCATGTGAGGACCCACAAAAAGAGGGCTGATTGGCTGCATGCCAGGAAGATGGCTTTCACCGGAACCTGACCTTGTTGGTACCCGATCCCAGACTTCTAGCCCTCAGATCTGCAAGGCAAATTTTTGTTGTTCAACCCACCCGGTCTGTGGCACATCGTTATGGCAGCCTGAGGAGACCAAGACAGACAGTAGGGAATGAAAATCTGTTTACAGGAGCATTGACACACCCATTTTAAGAGCCTTCTTATGTGAAAAGGCTATAGATACTTAATATCAAGTAGAATATGGAACAAGAAAGAGAAAGGAAGTCAGTAAGATGGACAAAAATAACCTCACAACTAATGGAATAAAAAACTAGAAACAAAGCCTCTTTTCCAGTGTCAGGACCAGCCTCGCTTTTACCAAGGTCCCAGACAAAAGGAATTGATCATAGAGATCAGAGATCTCACATAGAGCCCACCCATTGAATTAGCAGAGACAGATGGGCAGCACCGATACGGTATTCTACACCAGTTAGAAAGATATGAATTCCAAATTTAAAAATTCTGAGATCTTTGGTTTATTGTTTTATCCATCCTCATCATTCTTTTGCTTGGTTACAAAGAAAAAGAACAAGAAAGAATCTCTTGTCTACAGTTCACTCATTTGAAGCATCACTTTAGGAATGGGAGGATTTAAGATTTGGCATGGGGTTCCTGCTCACAAAAATGTATATCTCTGTAGGAGAGATGCTCAGAAAGTCTGAGCAATACAAAGGTGGGTTTGGAAAGATATTGGATGAATAATTATCATAAGACCAGAAGGATGGAGGGATGAATGGATGAATGGAGGGATGGATGGATGGATGGATGGATGGATGGATGGATGGATAAAACAGTGATTGTTAGAGAGACTCCAGAAGGGCTAAAGTCATGAAATGGCAGACTCTGGCTGTGTTCAACCTATTTAATCATAGGTATTGACCTTTCTCTGACTAATGATAACACCCTATTCATGCCTCCTCCACTATGAGCACCTGAGAAACATGGACTATGTTATTTGCATTGCCCTTCCCAAGAGCCTATTTTGGCTCTCTGACCTGGACCATATCAATCCCATTGATTCTTGCCAACATTGTCTGAGTGGTCCTGTTCCCCTTGTCATTACTGGGAGCCTATTTAATAAATTCATTCATTTGTTCATTCATTCAATCATTCAACAAACATGTATTACGTGCTTGCTATATGCTATGCACTGTTCTAAGTTCTGGGAACACATTAGAAAGCAAACATGCTTATAGCCTAACTATTGAAAGAGCCCAGATGTTCACTGACTGATGAATGGATAAAGAAGATGTGGTATAGGGGCACCTGGGTGACTCAGTTGGTTAAGCGACTACCTTCAACTCAGGTCATGATCCCAGAGACCCGGGATCGAGTCCCACATCAGCCTCTCTGCTCCGTAGGAAGCCTGCTTCTCCCTCTCTCACTCCCCCTGCTTGTGTTCCCTCTCTGGCTATGTTTCTCTCTGTCAAATAAATAAAATATTAAAAAAAAAAAAAAGAAGATGTGGTATATAATACAGTGAATATTACACAGCCATCAAAATGGGGAAATCCTGCCATTTGCAACAACGTGGATGAAACTAGAGGGTATTATGCTAAGTGAAATAAGTCAATCAGAGAGAGACAATTTATCATATGATCTCACTGATATGTTGATTTGAGAAACAAGGTAGAGGATCAGAGGAAGAGAAGAAAAAATGAAACAAGATGAAACCAGAGAAGGAGAAAAACCATAAAAGACTCTTAATCATAGGAAGTAAACTGAGGGTTGCTGGAGGGAAGAGGGATGGAGGGATAGGGTAACTAGGTGATGGCCACTGGGGAGGGTATGTGTTGTAATGAGCACTGGGTACTATGTAAGTCTGATGAATCACAGACTTATACCCCTGAAACAAATAATACATTATATGTTAATTAATTGAATTTAAATAAATTAAAGATAAATGTTTACAAAGAAAGAAAGGAAGCAAACATACTTACATTCTGCTGGGAAGAAGCAGAAAATAAACCAAAAAAATAAAATATATGGTACATCAGATAACGAAAAGTGTTATGGAAAAAAATAGGGCAGAGAAGGGGGGCAGAGCAAGCCAGAGTCAGGGCTGCCATATTTAAAGATGTGGTCAGGGAAGACTCACCAGGAAGGCGACCTGAGAAGCAAAGATCTGAAGAGTTGGAGGGATGGCCCATGCCACTCTCTGGGGAGGGGCGGGGGGGAGGTGCTCCAACCAGAGAGAAAAATGAAGTTCTGAGGTGGGAGCATGCCTGGAATGAAAAGGAAAACAGACGACTGCATCAGGACAGGGCGTGGGAGGCAGAGGAAAGTGGGATACGATGTCAGAGGGATGAGAGGAAGGGAGCTATATAAGGTCTCGTCAGCCCCTGTAAGGAATTTGGTTTTTCCTTTAAGCCATTGAGGGGTGACATGACCTGACATAGGTTTTAACAGGATTAATCTGGCTGCTAGATTGAGACTGAGAAGTTGGGGTGGCAGAGGCAAAAGCAGGGAAAGCTGTTAGGTATTTTGAGAATCCAAGTGAGAGGGGCTAGTAGTTCCAACCATGTGTTAGTGGCAGGGGTGGTGAGAATATCACATTTGTAAATATCTTTGAGTAGAGTCAATAGGATTAGCAGATGGTCTGGATGTGGGGTTACCAAGCACCCCTGGAATCAATACCAGCAGTGCCATACAGCCTTTTCTGCTGGGGGACCTCACTTAAGTGATTGCTAGCTCAGTTTGAATTGGGATCCTTCTAGCACCACCAGTTCCTGCTCCCCTCCCCCAAATACATGAGATTTGGGTCAATGGTCACTCCATCCCTATACCCTCTACTGACTCCTCAGCCTTTTTCTCAAGCCCAACCCGTGGTCCATCTTATAAACCCTCCATTTCTACTCCTTCCCACTTGCATTTAGATTCCCACAAGAATGGGAACTATGAGTTTTGAAGGAAGAAAAGGCTTTACCGAAATGAAAATAGGTCCTGGTGGGAAAAGTAATTTTAAGCCAGGATATCGATGAAGGGGAAGCATTGGGTCACATATTTTAGAACTGAGATGATCACAACAGCAAGGCCAGGTGTTGGAAATTAGCACCTTTCTAGCTTCCTACTCAACACCTGTTTCCAGATTTCAAGATACTTGTTGTCCAAATGAGATGTATCCGGTTGGCATCTGAGATCAAGAATAGATATCTAAAGATAGCAGCTCTTGCAAATTGTTAGGCTTAGTTATGATTGTTTAGGCAACAAAGAAAGGAAGAAGGGAGAAAAACGAAGAACATTTTTTTTTTTTAAAGAAACACTGGTTCTTTCCGGTTAGCTATTTTACAAAACCAGCAATGCGTTATCACATTCTATACAATCTACCAACTTTTGAAAAGAATCCAAACCATCAACCTCCTATATGTTATTTTATGATTTAGGGCAGGACTTTTCTGAAGCAACAGTTAAGAAGAAATCCTCTCAGGGAATGAGGCTGAGCACACAAAGTATAACCGAGCCATCTTTTGGTATTCAAATACACACTGCATAAATACTTCGAAACACACTTGATGCAGTCAATCCTGACTTCCTGCTTTTCAGATGCCTGATCAGGATTTCCAGGCATTCAGAAACGCTGGGGGCTATGTGCACACGTGTCACTGTTTTAAAGGACCCAATACTCTAATTCTTGCATGTGGAAATTTCCCACTGACTTCAGTTTTACTACTATAAACCACCAAAGCCTCCAAGATTGTGCTAGGGAAGTTTGGAGGCATGCTTCCAACCTCCTGGTGGAATAAATTATAAGATGTGATGAAGTAGTTATTTTCTAGGATTTGTTGTGTTTTTATTCCTCCCACAAACAAAATGCAAACCATCACAAATTAAATAGATTCCTCAAGGTCCAAAGGAGGCTTCCCATGCAGACTTTTGTTTACGCAGCAGTACTGTCGAAAAAGATGTTGAAGGGCCAGTCTCATACGAAAACTATTTTAACTAAAGGATGTGAATGGGAAGCAGAGGACTGGGAGGCCTTACCCTCCAGGAAACTGGGTGGCACAGGACATGGTGGGCAAGCACCGTTGCAGCTCCTGTCCAACCCCTTCCCTTTATGAGTCTCCCTCTGAAGTCCTCCAGTTGGCTAAAGCCACAGGTTGTCCAGAATGCTAGCTAGCTCCCTAGAATACAGGGGATGCCTGTCCGTTTTAGGGGTGTCCATCAGTTTTAGGGGCATTTAGTTTTGGGGTACCCATCCACCCACATGCTTTGTTAACATCCTTCCTTTCCTAAGGCCACTGCCACAGGGCCTGATGCATATTCTCCTGTTTGTGCCCAAATGAAAATAGGCATAACAGATAAATATTCAAAACCCAAAGTCTAGTGAGTGTGGCAATAGAAATTAATAGGCATCATATTCTTCATATTCTCTTCTCCTTTAACATACTTCTGGATGGAAATTATAACTAAAGTCAGAAGTTACAAGCTTCAGCGAGCAGATTAATGAGAAACCTTGAACGTTTGGGAGACAATCAACACAGGTGTATGAATAGAAAAATCTTTCAGTTAGAAATTACATCTCGATAAATGGTTGAGAAAATTATTATGGAATATTTACATACCAGTTACCATTATTTAAGCTGCATCAATGCAATGTCTGTACTTTATCTTAAAGCTGGGTTTCTAGGCCTGTTTCTCACTTTGTGCAAAGAGATTTCATATGGTATTCAAATGCGTGTTTCAACAGTTCTCCAAACAATTATCGTATGGCCTCAAAATGATAATTGCTCATTATGGGAAACCACATATATTGAAGTTTATTGTAGAAATGTGTTGTTGGGGGCGCCTCGGTGGCTCAGTTGATTAAGCAACTGCCTTCAGCTCAGGTCATGATCCCGGAGCCCCGGGATCAAGCCCCACATCGGGCTCCCTGCTCGGCGGGAAGCCTGCTTCTCCCTCTCTCACTCCCCCTGCTTGTGTTCCCTCTCTGGCTGTGTCTCTCTCTGTCAAATAAATAAAATCTTTAAAAAAAAATGTGTTGTTGAACTTCATGGTTTGTAGTCGAGAACAATATGTGTTTACCCATTCTAAGTTTGTCATAGGAACTTGATAGAAACCAACAATCTTATGACAATACCTCAGTATTAGTTCACCACTTTAGATCAAATCTACTTAACCACTATAAAGGGGCTGTGGATATCTCTTAAAATTAAGAACATAGCTAAAGGCATTCCTGCTCATAGGATTTATTTTACAAGTATAATTAAAGCATTGATAATCGCATATCTTTTAAACACAATGAGAACATGATTTGCCACGTTAGTAACAAGATTCTAGGGATTCCACCACTTTCAGTTCAGAGAAGGATGTCCTCTACATGGAGTTTTTAAATGAACTAGTGGGCAAGTTGAATAATGAAGTCACTCAAAGGGTAATTTTCATTACAACCTGATGAAGACGAGAACACATGCATGTGGGATTCTACACAAAACTACCTTGTTTAGGGGCACCTGGGTGGCTCAGTCATTAAGCATCTGCCTTTCGCTCAGGTCATGAACCCAGAGTCCTGGGATCGAGCCCCACATCTGGCTCCCTGCTTGGTGGGAAGCCCGCTTCTTCCTCTCTCACCCCCCTTGCTTGTCTTCCCTCTCTAGCTGTGTTTCTCTGTCAGATAAATAAATACAATCTTAAAAAAAATTTAGAAAAAAAAACTACCTAGTTTAGAAGGTGGTATATGAGAGACAATCAATAAATGCACACTGACCCTGATGCACAACAACAGAAGTTCCTTTCTTCTAAAGGTAGTCAGCCTATTTCTAGAGACAGATGTAACAAAGGTCAAGACGCCAAGGGTATTCTCTGGAATGTTACCTACCTAACCCAGGTCAAAAATTCCCACTCTATCATCAAGGGGAGGCTGTGAGAAGGAAATCTTCTATCTGAAATATCCCAAGAAGAGGATGGGTTTGTTGTCTCTTCTCTAGCTCAGGTCACATTTCTCTGCTCTTTCAGGAGCCTTTCCCAAGTCCCAGTGCCATGAACCTGGCTTCGGATAGTTGCCCTGCCCCATTACTGCCTTCCACTTCCTGAATCAGAGAGAATCAATCCACCCCTGAATTCACATACCTATCCCATAGACCCATGACCCTGCCACCCAGCTTCTCCTTCAAGGAAAGACCTGAAGGGAGGAGTCACAGTCATAATTCTCCTCTAGCTGCTCAAGGTCTGTCTCAGCTACAGAAAACCTCCTCACCCGAGATGACACTCTTCACTGATGACCCACAGCCCTTGCTGAGGGAGATTCCCACTGGGCATGGCTCCAATGGGCAGCATTCACTGAAGCACTCCTGGCCATGCTAGCTAAGACCTTTCAGAACATGCTAGCTAAGACCTTTCAGAACCAGGTCTTGATTTTGGTTCCTTCTCTTCACAGGTGTTAGAATCTGATGAGCATGTTGTTCCAGAAACTCTAGCTCAGCTCAGCATCTCTTTCTAGAGAGTCCAGGGACAGCTGTTGCATATTTTGATCTCTTCAGGAGATTACAACCAAATGATCAACCTGACAAATAAATTCAGATAAATGGAGAGGAATGTCTGGAAGCCAATTAGACTACATCAGTGGTATCTTAATATTTGAGCCTTAAGAAGTGGAACCCTGTCTTCAAATAAGACCTTTGCAAAACCGTAAAGCAGAATTAAGTGGAGCATCTCAGTTGAAACACCACAGAGTCCCAGAGAAATGAAAGTCAATGGACTGAATAAGATCAAGCATCAGAAAGCTAGCTTAGGGCCTTTCAAAACTATGGATGTCTGGCCCTCACCCCTGAGATTCAGTTTCAACATTGTAAAAGTCCTTCAGGTGAATCTAATAGAGGCCTTGGGTTGAGAAGTCATGTACTCTAAGGCACTTCACTGGTTCCATAAGACAAGATTGCCCTTCCCCCAATATGGACATTTAGAAACAACTCCTATCCTTTCCATTAACAGAGGGATTTATTTATTAATTACTTCTGTGATAGCACTGGCTATATTCCCCTCCAAAAATCAAGCAAAAGAAATTACAGATGAGCTCAAGTCCTTTTGATGTCCCTCTATGCCCAGTATTAAAGGGTTTCTCTTACGGCTCTTGGATCCCATGTCTCCTCTGGTGCCAAATCTCCTAGATTGGCCCCGAAGTTCCCACTAAGAAAAGAGGCCATTTAATATGGGAAGATGCTACATTGGCCTTACCTAGGCTTCCACAGCAGACTTCAGTAGGATACCTGGCTTTGTTGTTAGCCACCTATCTGAAGTATTACCTTGCATAGTTCTCCTTCTACCTTCGAAGCTGGAGAAAGATACAGAAAGAGCCCTTTTCAATTGGTTCTCCCACCTGTCACCTTTTTTATAAGAAATTTTTATTTTCTGTATCTAATCAATAGAGGAAAGAGCTAGAATTTAGGTAGTTCTTAAATGCATATGCTGGCCCTATGTTTAGTCTGTCTAGCCCCCAACATACATAAAAATTAGTATGATTGTATTTTCTCTAGTCACCTGTTAAAAAAAAAAAGCAACAAATTTTTTTTAGAATTTTTTTGTTTTCTCTGTAGAGGCCCTTCCAGATATTTGATTTTAAATGGTTATTTACTTGTTTGTTTGTTTTTGTTAAAGCTAATAGCTAGTGGTGAAGTACTGTACACAGTGTTTGAGATTATTCATGGTCAACTGGTATTTGGTGATCCTTCAGTTCTTGGTCGACTTATAATTTCAATTCCATTTAGTGCTACAAAAATAGTTGCTTCCTGTTCACCCCTATCGCTAAGAGTCTTTCTCTTAGGAAACTTAGATATACTCACTGATCACATCTCTAATTTGATTACACATTAATGCCAGAAGAATTATGATAGTCAAGTAAAATTGCTTTGATCCTAGAGAGCCAACATATGCTGAAAACCTAATAACCTCTCCAAAGTTATATATGCATTTATGCATATGTTCATGAAGAATATGTGAAATTATTTTGTAGGTACTACATAAGGCCTTTTAATATTTGTGCTCAACAACATATAAATATCTGATTTGTTTTTAAAAATATTTATTCAAATGTAATACCCATTAAGAGAAGAACAGAAATCCTCAGTGTAAAACGCAAGGAATTTTTACAAAGTGAACATTCCCCCAGTAACCAGCGCCAAAGAATCTCCCCTTATGTCCTCTCCCTGTTTCCAGTCCCTGATCATTGACCTAGTTTCTATATCATGTATTAGTTTTGCTTGTTTGCCTATGTTATGCCAGTGGAATTATACAGTGTGTACTCTTTAGCATCTACTTCCTTTTAACATTATCCTTACAAGATTCACACATGATTTGTACATAGCAATAGTTTATTTTCACGGATTGAATACAACACAAATTAGTTATCCATTGTATTGCTGATGGGTTTTTGGTTGGAGGGGGTGCTACCATTAATACAATCGTTATGAATGCTTTTGTATATACCTTTTAGTATATATATGTAAGCATTTCTACTGAGTATGGGTCTAGGAATGGAATTGCCAAGTGATAAAATATACATACATTCAGCTTGGCAGATACTGCCAAACACCTTCTTAAAATGATTGCACCAATGTAATTCATAAGAATATGAGAGTTCCAGTTGCTTCACATCCTCATCAGCACTTGGAATTTTTTTCAGTCTTTATTTTTATTCTAACTATTCTGGTAGATAAGCAGCAGTATCTCTTTATGGTTTTGATATATATTTTCCCTAACTATTAATAAGGGTGATCACTTTTTTAAAAGTATTGGGATATCCTATTATGAAGACATGTATTATTGGCATAAGAATAGACAAATAGACCAATGGAAAAGGATAGAAATTCCACACATACATGATCACTTGATTTGTGATAAAGTTAAAAGTGAGGAACAGTGGGAAGAAAATGTCTTTACAGTAAATCATGCTGGGCCAAAAGGATATTCATATAGGAAAAAATATATTTTAATCCCTATATCACACCATATCAATGTGAAAAGTAAAACAATAAAAAGGAAACAAAGAATAATATCTTAATGACCATGAGGAAAAAAATTATTTCATAAACAAAATACATAAAGCACTAAATATCAAGTAAAACAAGTCATAAATTATAGTAATTTAAATTTCTGTTTGGCAAAAGGCACTATTAAAAGAGTGAAAAGGAAAGTCATAAAAGATATTTACAACACATACATTTAACAAAAGACTCATATCCAGGACAAGTTCTTTTAATTACAGCATATTATTCCATAGTTTTGTAGATCATAGTTTATGTCTAATACCTACGGGTAACTTCTACTTAGTATCTAAAGCATGATAATGAATACACATTTATATGCATTTGAGTGTTTCCTTATAAATTACCCAGAAGTGCATTCATGTTATAAAGCAGAAAGTTTCAAACCACAAAGTCCATGGAAAGATTTTTTTTTTTTTCCCAGATGGGTTTTCTCACATCTTGCAAATTTCATTCTGAAACTAAATGTCTGTACTTTCTTTGCCTGAGCCTTACTAATTTTCCTTTTTGTGAACACCGTGGCATAGCGTAATCAGAGTACACAGGCTTATAGAAAAGACTTAAGAATTCTGATGAGGGGGAATAACAGGACATAAGGAAATGTTTAGATAAGAAAATTCTCTAATATTCTCTCAAAAAAATTTCTTCTTGCCTTCTCAGCTTTTTTTAAAAAGATTTTATTTATTTTTTAAATTTATTTGAGAGAGCACAAGCAAGGGGAGAGGGGCAGAAGGAGAGGGAGAAGCAGACTCCCTGCTGAGCAGAGAGCCTGATGGGACACTCAATCCAAGAACTCTGGGATCATGCCCCAAGCTCAACGCAGATGCTTAACTGATTGAGCTACCATGTACCCAGCTTCTCAGCTTTCTAAAGGAAATTATATTTATGTCATAGTTATTGACTTGAACAGTATGTCCTGCATGTTGATGGTACACAAACCTCCTAAGTTATTTTAAAATAAGAAATTTATCAAGCACCACCCTCAATTAAATGATTAATTTTTTGGTCACTAAAGAGATCAGACATCTCTCACATTCAACATTATCTATTAAAAGTATTTTTCAAATATTTATTAGTCTACTTTCTTGCCTTGGTAAATCCAATATCTGGACTATAGTTGATCATTCCTTTATAGGTATAAAATCTTAGAATCCTTTGGACCATAATTTGAACATGAATCTTATCAAACACAACACTGATGAAAGAATGTGCCTCTGGATCATTATGCCTTATAGTAGACTATAATTTCTTTAAAGGCAAGGACTACATTCAAATTCTGATTCTACCAGGTATAAGGGTTGTGATCTTGAGGGAGAGGGTCTGATTCTTAGTTCTCCAATCTGTAGGCACTCAGGTTGTTGAAAGAATGCAAGTTCCTGGTATCTAGCGCATGGCACACAGCAGAACTCAGTGAACGTTCCTTTCTTTCCTCTGAAACAATTTTTTCTGGAATCAAATGCAAATGAGTGTAGGAGATAGAAACAAATTTTTCTGATACTAGGGTGTAAGAGAAAAAATTTAAAAGCCCAATATGACTTTTTTTTGGCTTGTGAATTACATCTCTCATCTGAAACTGAGGTGACACAGAGAATTCTAGCATACTGAGATTTCTAATTATTTGCTTCCCATTAGTGATTGGGCAAACCTTCAGGCAAGCAACTTGGCAACACGTATCCCATTTCCTTTGCCCCAGCATTCCCTCTCTCCTAATTCATCCTAAGGAAGTAATTGAGCATGGACAACGAACGAATGAACAAGAATATTCACTGGAAGTTTGCTTATAATATTAAAACATCAGAAACTCGGGGTGCCTGGGGGGCTCAGTTGGTTAAACGACTGCCTTCGGCTCAGGTCATGATCCTGGAGACCTGGGATAGAGTCCCACATCAGGCTCCCTGCTCAGCAGGAAGCCTGCTCCTTCCTCTGTCACTCTCCCTGCTTGTGTTCTCTCTCTAGCTGTGTTTCTCTCTGCCAAATAAATAAATAAAATATTTTTAAAAAAATCAGAAACTCATCAATAGGAGATTGGGTCATGCATAGTACAAAATATTATGAAATCTTAGAGAATTATAATGTTGCTTCATAGTTATATATTTATAAGATGCCCACAAAATATTATTAAATGAATAAAGCAAATTACAATATATTATATATTAAATACTTTATCCACTTCTGTCAAAATTGTATGTAACTGTATGCAAGTATGCATAGAAAAGAAGTCTTAAAAATATACACAAATATATTCATATGTTTCTCTCCAAGGGTTAGAATTATGGGCAACTTTCTCTTTCTTTCTACCACTTTTGTGTTTTACCTGAATTCTTTTACAATAAACATGTATTATTTCTATAATCAAAAGACAGAGCTATTTTTATTTTGAAATTTTCAAAAATTTAGTTGCAAAAAAATGCCAACTGATAATGCTGTATTAAGAAATCCTGAAAAACCCAACTGTCTATGGACCTTCATTCATCCTCAATTAGAAAGAGAAGTCTCATTCCTGCTGTATCCGTCAGAGCTTCTCAACATCAGTACTGTTGACACTAGGGCTTGAAAACTCATTGTTGGCAAAGATTGTCATGTGTCTTTGAAGATGGCGATCAGCATCCCTGGCCTCTACCCACAAAATACTAATAACACATCATTCCACCCCCCCTGAGTTATGATGTCCAAAAATGTCCCCAGACATTGCCAGATGTCCTCCAAGGGTTAAACTGCCCTAATTGAGAACCACTGCTCTAAGAAAACCCCATGTTTGCCACTTAGGAGCTGAGAGATTCAACCTCTCTGGGCTCCCACTTCCTCAAAACAGAATGACTCCATTAACTTTAAGCTATCAGGGTGTCTAGGTGGTTCAGTCCTTAAGTGTCTGCCTTCCGCTCAGGTCATGATTTCAGGGTCTTGGAATCGAGCCCTGCATCCAGCTCCCCGCTCCGCGGAAAGCCTGTTCTCCCTCTCACACTCCCCTTGCTTGTGTTCCCTCTCTTCCTGTCTCTGTCAAAAAAATAAATAAAAAGTTTAAAAAGAAAAAAAAACCTTTAAGATATCTTTGATCCAGAAATCTAGAGTTTTATGGGAAACGCAGAAAATTATTTTATGCAGAAAATCAATTGGTCCCAAGGGCAAGGGATTGGTCCAGAATCATGCAAAAAACCAAAAGTACAGGCAGAAATGTAGGTCAATCTCCTGATCACAATCATACACTTAAACTTCATTTGTGTGACAAATATTTATTGAGTGCCTATTATATCCCAGGCACTGTTATCGGCACTAGGAAAGAGTAATAAAGGAGAAAATGAGATCCATGCTTTCATCAACCTTACCTTCTGTTGAGAAAAATAAACCATTATCATAAATTAATAAATAGGAGTATTTTCAATCGTGATGAATTACATAAAGTAGGTAATGTGGTAATGGTAGCCATGGGAAAGGTGTTGGGAACATTAGATAGGATGGCCCTCAAAGATCCCTGGAGGAGTTAATACTTGAACTAAGACTTGAATGATAATGGAAGAGCCAAGCAAAAATCAGTGGGAGGAATGTCTTCAGCAGAGGGAATGGAAGTTCAACAGCAGTGAGATGAAGAAGAGCCTGGAATTGTGTTCATGATACAATAATAGCAATATGAACCCGATAAAAGAGCACAAAGAAAAGAGTGTCAACTTTTACTCTTAACAACACAGGGAAAAGGTAATCGGAAAAGCAATCTCTAATTTTCCCATAATAGAGTGAACTATGCTAAATTTTGAATCCAGGAAAAGCCCTCACTCATGACTTTCTTCAATAATGCAATTGAAAAATTTGTGTTTGAGGGAATAGTGGAAACAAATGCCCCCAAACTCATCAATGCCTCACCATTTAGTACTGGGGTGGGCGGTGCCAAGAAGATGTCACTGAATTGTTAAAGCAATAAATTGAGGGGATAATCTTTTCCGTGGTTGGTATGCTCAGGGGGAATGGGTCCAACAGATAAAATGATAACTAGATTTAGTTGACAATTTGCTTTGAGTAAAATGTCGAGCTTGTAAATAATTTAAAAATAGCCTGTCATTCAATTGCAGCATGTCCTTTAAGAAATTTTAATCGATGCAAAACACATTTCTCAAACACAAGCTTCTAACCCCTGTGAAACCAGATCGGTCTAAAAAGAAAGCTGAGACTCGGTCAAAACAGTGTGTGTCATGCTTATGAAGGAGAGTGAATTAAGCTACAGTCCCAGAATCCAGTATAATGACAATATCCTGCAAACTTGGGAATTAGCTATTACGACAATATGTAATGTGGAAACACATGACTTGCTCAGCTTTTTGCTCAAGGGCACTGAGAAGCTGAGGTTTCAATCCACTCCTAAGAAACAATCAACATGCACATAAACTCTGAGCATTCGGGCTGCAGATGGATTGTGTATTTGTTATATTTGCCAAAAGCACCGCATTATAGGGAAAGAGAACAGGAGAGAAAGGTAGAAGGGGATGAAGAACAACAGTCTAAAATCAGGGGGTAGTATATGCTTGAGAAGAAGAACTCAAGGACAAAGAGGCAAAGGACAGGATCTGGGGATGGGGGAATCTCTCCTGACTCCCACACTGTCACTGAGCTAAGCTGAACCCCTTTCTACCCTGCCCTGCATGTAGCAGCAGAGAGAAAGAGCCGTCCTTCCAAATATAAGAGGAGCGGGTAGCCACCTTTTCCAGGCCAGCTGCTTTCCCAGGGGACGGCAGGAAGCAGAGGCAGTGGCTTCTCTTCTCTTCCTTTGTACTCCTCCAGCGCTGCCCAAGCTTGCACCACTGGGTCACCCAGCCCGGCGGCCTTCTCTGACTCAGCTGTTCTTTTTCCATAGAATGTTTTATCAAAGGAAGCCAATCACTGTCCAGCCCACCGCGCCAGGAGATGCTACAGCAACACCCACCCCAAGGACAATAGAAAGCTCTGTTCCTTTAAGTTGAAACTCCTGGAGAAGTTTTTTCATTTTTTTCCTGCTTAGATCCTGAGGGTTTTTTCTTTTCTTTTCTTCTTTCTTTTTCTTTTTCTCCCCCAACATTGACATAGATTATGAAGGCATCATCATAAAATGCAAGCGTGGCAGCACCAGTTCAGGAAACAGACCAGCATGACTGGAGGATAAGGACACTCTCTAAGTGTGGAACTACCGCTGGCTGCGTGTTTGTTTTTAACGAATTGGTTGTCATTGATCATTGTAACATATATGTGTTGATTTTATGCCTTAAGTCTTAGATGCTACATAATCTGCAAAGCTGTTAATCCTGGAAAGATTTAAAGATAATAGATAATGGTGCATTATTCATAAATGCTGTGCAGCAGGATATCCATTATGCAACTGTTAATCTCTAGCAATATCATTTTCATATTCATCTGTTATTATGTCATGAAAACCGGACTGTCAAAGCTTTTGAGATGATGATTTTTTAAAATTATTTTATTTACTTATTTATTTATTTGAGAGAAAGAGAGAGAGAGTGCATACCAGCGGGGGTGGGGAACAAGCAGACTCCATGCTGAACGTGGAGACCAACGTGGGGCTCAATCTCATGACCCTAAGATCATGACCTGAGCCAGAACCAAGAGCTGGCCACTTCACTGACAGAACCACCTGGGTGCCCCTGAGATGTTGATTTTTGAAATCTGCTCTTATAACAAAACATCACTTCCTCCTTTCAATCTAATACAGCCATGGAGAACCGAGTGAGTATATTGCTTCCTTCCCTCCACCTCCAGTCCACATGGCCACACTCACAAAGACATGTCTCCATGCTGCCTGGCTGTGTTATTGACTGTTGAGTGGCCTCCAGCCTGTCTTTGTCCCAAGGTCAACCAGAAGCAAGCTTCACTTTTTGTCTTCAGGTAGGGAGATTTCTTCATTGGTAAGCCTATTTAAACTCCTTTGCAGATATCGCACCAAATCTGCTCAGCAGCAGCCTCCTGGGGCCTTTCACTCAGGGCCAAATATAAATAAATACTCATGTAGGACAGCTTTTGATGAAACATTAAAGATGGCTCTGGTTGTATGGCTTCTCGATTCTCTACTTTGTCTGTGAAAAATCCATGGTGGTAGAGAGAACGCGAGCCACGGGAAGGGAAGATTTGTAAATTGCTGCCTATGGACCCCCTGGGACTTAATGGCACAGGGCAAAGAAGCAGCTGATCTTGGCAAAGGAAGCAAGATAAATAAAATTAGCCACTAAATCAGCTCTCCTTAAAATACCAGCTGTCAACTTCCTCCAACATTTATGAATTTGGGGGCATGTTACTGTCACATTGTGTCTCACCCAGGATCAAGTAGCACTGCTCCTTTCAATTGGGGTCCCCTGGTTCCCCACACAGGAGAGATCAAGCAAAGGCTTGCCTTCTTTCTTTCACTCACTTCTCCTTGTCCCTTGTCATATGTATAAGAACCCCAGCCAGGCCAACCGATATTTATTGTTATAATGATTGTAATTGTTGTTGTTTATTCTTAAACTACGCTCCCAGTCATCCCTTCAAAGAATGGGGCTGCTGGTTTCGACAGTAGATTATGCACACACCTCTTGGAAACTACCATCTGCTCACAAAAGTGAATCTGTTGATAAGAGATGGAGGATGTGTCTGGATGAGCAGAAATAAGATGAAGATGGGAAACGTGCAAATGTAGTGGGGTGTGGGAGGTGCCTTATGCCTCTCCCGCAACTCCCCGGGGGGACCGGTCCTCCACAGCTTCAGAAGAGAGACTAGTGGGGCTCGAGCAGGGTGCTGGAACTTGGAAGTTGCAGGCAAAAACAAGAGACAGGCAGAAGCAACCTGAAAAGCTAACCTTAGCCAGACAGTGAACTAATCTCTTGGTAAGTGTCTTCTCACAGCATGGTCAGAACAACCCTCACGGTGGATGATACTGTGGCTCTGGTTTTTAAAAACGAGCAAACTGTAGAGTTTGGCACTTGGCCCGTGCGCGTGCCCTGGGGAAAAGCCCCACACAGCCTTGTAAGTGGTGCGAGGCCCCCTGCTCTCAGACGTGAGGGGGAACAGCAAACCACAGTCACATCCAGCAGTAATCGTTCCTACCCAAGCTGAAAGTATGAACTCCCAGCTGCACGTAGGTCCTTCCAACCTTGTGAGAACCCAAGTCGGGCCGCTAAACAGAGCTGGGTAAGTCCACCAGGAAGAATCAGCTGGAATCATATGGGAATCACATGGAGCACATGGGAACTTTAGGGAGAAAACACTGACAAGTCCTACGAAGTCCTTCTCCTTGCACCCACATACACCTTTTTGAAAGGAACCTGAATGGGATCAAACACAAAGTGGGTATTATACTCTTAATTTACACCTAGCTACATCCTTTGGCTGGAGGCCAGGTGAAATGCCTATTATATTTTATAGAAGCAAAACTGTGAAGCCTTTCTCTTATTTTGTTATTGCTTCTAAAAAAGAAAAAGAAACCTCACAAAGCTGAATCCATAGTAGGCACATAAAGACCATGTGTTGGCTCATTAAAATAGTAATTTTTTTGTTGTTGTTTATTTAAAAATACATGAAGCTTTTCCACAGTGCCTGGATAAGAACCGTGTATAATCCATAGAAAACACAATCTTTACCATTCCAAAACAGGCAAAATATCAGAATACAAATAGGCTAAACGGACACTCCACAAACTGAATGAAGGGCCTGAAGTGAGTGAGTCAGGAAAGTTGGCACAATTCAGGCTGGAGAAAAAAAATCTAGTTTTCACTCAAGTACAATAAAAATGATAATGATTCACTCTTTTAAAGAGCTTTCCAGTGACATGATTTTGTTTGAGCTTCACAAGGCAATGAAAGGAGAAGTGGTTATCCCCATTTCCAGAATCAAGTCAACTAAGTGACCTGTCGAAGGTCATGATCAGTGGCAGAGGGAACTCAGGCTGCCCATGGCCAATTATTTGACTAATCCAAGAAAATAGAAGTAGATCAGGACCTTTGCACCAGAATTTTCTGAATGAGAGCTGGTCATTGACCCAAATGAAAAAATGCACTCATAAATGGCCCTTTCCCTTGATTCCATGGGGGCCAAGGGGGAAGGAAGTTACCTACATATATGCCTGCGTTCCTCCAGCCACCTTTTCATTTTCTTGCAGGAGCGGGGGACAGATGAGTGAGGACAACCCTTGAGAAGGCAAAACAGGACAGCAGTGACAAAGCAGAGTGGAGGGGTCTGGCTCTCCCCTCAAGTTGCTCCTTTCCTCAGTAAATTACCATGCGAGGCACGTGGTGACAACACAGAAGGGTTTTCCATAAATTTTAGTTTAAAGGGGATAATACTCAATGTTAAATCATTAAGTTAAATCATTCTTTATAAGACATTTTTACAATTTCAAACCATTTTCCCAACTAGAGCTACAGAGTAAATTAATTACTACATTAGTAGTTCATTGGTGACTCTTCTAAACAGGCTTTTACTCAAAACAAATACACACAACTATTCTCCAAATGTTTGTTCACATATTTTGAATCCATTAAAGTGCTTGTAATTTTAGGGGGAAACGTATTCTTGGTAATTTCACTGCTTGCCTCATTTCGTCCTGGGAAGAATGATTTTCGTCTTCCAGTTGGCATATAGGATAATTTATCACAGCTACTTATGTGATACTGGCTAATGTAATTGAGGACTTTTTAGAAGTTAAGCACGGTCAGGAAAGAGTAATTATTAATCTAGTTTAAAATTTTAAAATTTTTATTTTTACATATACTGAGAAGAAAGATGAACTATTTTTTTCATTCATAAAGGCTGAAAATATGAAAGGTAAAATCTCATGTTAGATAAACATACAAGTCACATATATTATTTATAGTTGTGCTCTTTCCAAAAAATACTTCCCTTCACTTTTGTAAGCAAAGGCATAATCTTATAAAATAAGCAATACATAATAAAGAGAATATACTTTAGCAAGATGACCCCCAACTAAGATGGGTAAAAAGCATAGTTTAAGTTAAAATGTTTCCTCTATCAACCATCTGAAAGTATGCTGCGCTCAAATTCCATATAAGTAACTTGGATTGGTTTTATATGCAATTCAACCTTTTTCTAAGTGCACGTACTTAATGCACAGCTGAAAATCACAAAGCATCAAAATATCCACGTGTAAGGAGCAGATTTTGTAATAAGCATATTCATATGTCTTATATCTGCAGAAACCATTTTCTCCAAACCCAAACTTAGCATAACTAATTTGATGATCTCATGTATAGACAGTGGGTATATCTGAAAGCAGAATATTTGCTAATAGGTATAAGCCCTGCAACCCAAGCCCTCTGGCTTCTCTATTTCTACAACGAATGAAATCACACATTATGCACACACATTTATGGGACATCTGTGTACACTCTGTGCACACAGACAGAGGCACACAGAGAGCTAAAATCCTAAGCTAACACCACCAAATGCCCATGAACAATGAACTAGATAAGCAAATTGTGCTGTATACAAACAATGGAATACTAAGCAGAAATTACAGTGTATGAACTATTACTAACCTCACAACATGAATGAATGTCACCCCATAAATGTTGGGCGAAAGAAACCACACCTGTGAGGAACAGTATATTATTTCATTTCTGTAAGGTTTGAAAAGAAGCAAAAATAATGTATGGTGTTGGAGGTCTAGATAGCGGTAAGCCTTGGGGGAAAGAGCTGGGGAGGGGAAGTAATGAAAGGTCTCTGGAGAACCCGATATGTTCTAGTCCTTCATCTATGGATGGCTTATATAGTCTGTTTTCACTTTATGAAAATTCAGCCAGGTATACACCTAGGATTTCTGTACTTTTCTGTATGTAAGCTATACTTCAATAAAAATCTTATTTAAAATATATTAGTAAAACTACGGCTAAGATAGCTCTCTCCCAAACACAGCCGGCCCAAAGTGCTGCACAGGGTTTAAGTAGGGGAGCAAAGCCCTCTGTATTTTTGAGACTCGAGGAAACGGGCACTCACAATTCTGTGAAGCGTCTTCACCTTCTCATGCTGTGTTGTAAACAAAAGACTGTCCCTCAAACGGGAAAGCCCAGGGTCTCTCTGAGCCCAATGTCTTCTAGTGAGTGTTTATTCCGCTCAGCGGTAACCCCACCACACAGAGCCAGGGATTCCTCAGAGGAGATGTCCATGGTTCTAGGTAGAGGAAGTGTTTGCCAGAAGTGTAGACAGCCTCAATCCCTAGAAGAGATTGTGCCGGCTTTCTGCAAAACAACCTGGTTGGGAAAAATAAAAAAAATACAAAAATAAAACACACATTCTGCAACTACCTCTGAGTATGACTCCAATTTGTGAGGTTGTTGTAAAAGAAAAATTCTTGTTCTGCTGCCAGAATTAAGAAGGAGAGTGTTTTCACTTGGCCTGAACTTTCTTCAAGAAATGCACCAAAGCTGATGCATCCTGGTCTGCTCTAATTCCAGGTGCGAAACATGGAGCTCTGCCATCTTCACCAGGACCCTTTGCTCGGCCTGGAAACCAGAATCTCCTTGGTGAGCAAGACCAGGAAGTTCACAAATGGGGAAATAAAGGCCAATGCTGAAATTCGGATTAGGGGGGAAACACTGATATAACATGAACAACCAGAAGAGGCAATAGATAAACACCCTGTCATCATCTGAAAAGAATAGGCAGGAAAACTGAATGTCATTCCCAGTTCTGACTCTGCTGTCTCTTTATATCCTATATATATGACTATACTTTCCTGAGAAATGGGTATGTAATGCTTTTTCCAAGTGGAAACAAGAAATGCTGATGGTTGTGAGGAAAGACAAGACTCTGGCATGTATCCAGGCTGTACTAATGAGAAACATATTTATCAAACCTGACATTACCGTGATCTTGACCCTCTGGTTTCTGGCAAGAACACACTAGACCTGTAATCTTTGGTTCTGCTTCTAACCTGTCACTTACTTGTAATGTCATCTTCACTGTTAATTTAACATCTCTGGGCTGGCTGCAAACACTGTGTCAACTGAAATTGCCCTTATCATTCTTCAAATACTCAGAGGAGCAGGGTAAAGGATGCTTGTGCATTGCTTTGACCATTCACAAATTTAAGTGATTCTGTGAATCACTTAAAGGCCAGCCTTGTTTGCTGTGCACCCCCTTTCCCATCTCCTTGTATAAGCCTGTCCAGCCCCACCAGAAGGACTGAGTCCTCTCTTCTATAAGAGGTAGGGTGGAGCATACAAATCTCCTGAGGTAAGGAGAAGTTCGGTCATTCTCAGTGTCCTTTCATTTTGAATTAGTGGCCTCTAGCTGCTACCCAGACACGTGCTAGAGTTTGGACCCTCTGGTATTTGCCCTTGCCTTGACTTAAAGTGACTTTACAAATTCTCAGTTAGATAAATCCAAGCTTTGAGGAAGTGATAAATGCTACATCATGATAAAAAAACAATTTTAATACTTATTTTTATCACGTTTTTGTAGGAGTGGAAGGGTAGTTGCGGCCATTAACAATTTAGAAAGAGGAACATACTTCACAATTGAAGTGTTGAGAAAGTTAGAGCTCAAAAAAGGTCAATGAGAAATAAACTGAAAGCATTGCTGAGATGGTAATTCAAGCAAAGGGGAAAGTATCACTCAGTTTCACCCCAAAAGGATGATTTTACATTTACATGTTTTAGGGAACACATCCGTGGTGAAAGTGAGCTACCCCTGTAGACAATGTTCCTCCAGCACTTCCAGTAATGCCAATGCAGTATTGCGAAAACAAATGTTTCTCTTAGTCAAGCATGTCATCACGTATTTCCAGATGAGAGGCACAAAAAATGATTAAATATTTAGGAACTTAGACCCACACAGAAAGACTAATGGAATTGGCTTCACATATCCTCAAGAAGAAGAAAAGATTGGTTGAGGGGGGGAGTTCTCAACCCTATGTGTGAAGGAATATGTGCAGCCAAGGGTTCCATGAAATAACTGGAAACAAATGCAAGATCATTAAAGAACAACCAGATAGACTTTATTTACATTTTAACACAAATTTTAAATCTTTGAGTTCTTAAGCTACAGGGATACTCAGAAAAATCTCTAACAAATGTCAAAATAGTCTTAGGTCTACCTGGAAACTTTGGAGCAAAATTATACCTGGCTTCCTTTCTGGATTGGTTTGGTTAACAGCAGAGAGAAAACCAGAAAGACTTCAAGGAGTACCATTACAAATTGTAGTTTTAGGATCTTGACTATACTATAGTAAGCTCAACGAGTTAGCAGCAATCTGATCAGAAAAGAAGAGTGACCCACACAGCTTCCTCAATGACCATCCAAATGTCATCACAGGTCTACATCATGTTCCCAAACAACAGGGCTGCCCTGAACCAACCAGCTCCATCAAATAAGTTCTTTAGCTTGACTTTCCTATTTCTGTAAATGATGTCATCTTTTTTTTTCAGTCATCCTGGCATGAAACTTCAGAGTCATTTTAGACTCATCTGTTTCCCGCGCCCCTCACAGACACATTCTGTCAACAATGCCTGTTGAGTCCTCCTTCTGTCTTTTCCATCTCATAGCCCTCCCTTCCTTTCCATTTCCAAGGCCAACATCCTAGTTCACGTGATCATTAGACACATCAGTTAAAAAATAATAATAATTTGTGTAATTCCTATCTCCTAAATTCCAAACTCTTCCTCAGTATTTCTCAAAGGCAGTCCAAAAATCACCTCCAAGAAAAATCACCAAGTGAGCTTATTAAAAATATACAATTTCCAGACCCCAGACTTCTATCTTAAAATATCTGGTGTTCGCTCTCAGGGATCTTAATTTTTAATAAGCTTCCCCAATGTGATACTTGTATACCCTAAAGTTTTAGAGACCCTCCTCTATCAATTCAACCCACCTATAGTGTATTCATTTATCCGACAGCAGGAGCCACAAACAGTTTTTTCTTTTCATTGAGCCATTCCCTATTTAAAAAGTCTTAAGGGTATCTATCAATAGTAGAAAGTATAAATAAAATGTGATGTATTCATACAATGGGTTACTATACAGTAAAAAAAAGAACCAACTACTGTTACACACAACAATGGGGATAAATCTCACAGACAATAATGAGCAAAAGGAACTAGACATAAAAGAGTATATACAAGATTATTCCATTTATATGAAATTTAAGAACAGACTACAGCAGTAGACATAATAGTGGCTTAGGTAGAAACACAAAGGGCACCTTCTGGAATGCTGGAATTGTTTTGTAGTTTAAGTTTGGAGGTATTTACATGGATGTATATGTGTGCATAGAGTGTTAAGAAACATTTGTTGAGATTTGTGCACTTTTATATATTGGGCTATTCCTCAATAAATATAATAAAAATTAAAAAGTGCAGTTACAGTCTTCTGAAAGAGAAGAGAGAGAGAGAAAGAAAGAGAGAAAAAGAGAAGGAAAGAGAAAGGAAGTGAAAGGAAGGGAAAGAAGGGAAGGAAAGGGAAGGGAATGAAAGGGAAGGGGAGAGAAAGGGGGTGGGGGAGTGAGGAGAGGGAAGGGAAGGGGAGGGAGAGGAGGAAAAAAGAAAAAGAAAAGAAAATCCTAAAATCATCATTGCCCGCAGAGTAAAGTTCAAATATCTTAGCATATCTTGTAAGATCTTACAGAATATATTCATAGCCTAATTTTTCAAACTAAAGTCCCACCACTCTTCTCACATAAAAACTCCTTTTTATGGGTGCTTGGGTGGCTCAGTGGGTTAGGCACCTGACTCTTGATCTTGGCTCAGGTCTCAATCTCAAGGTCATGACTTCAAGCCTTGCATTGGAAGCCTACTTAAAAACAACAACAAAAATAAACAACAACAAAACTCCTCACTAATCAGACTGACCTATTTGTGCTTGATTTTACTGAAAAAAATCATGGTTTCTTACCTTCCTCTTCCCCTTCTCCTTTTCTTTTGCAATCACACCCCACCCACCTAGAACGTTATTTTTTTTCTCATCCAAATCTTAACCATACGTGAAAGTTCCACCCTGTTTCTTCATGATTCCTTTTCCTGATCACTTGCTGTGGGTTGAATTGTGTTCTCCAAAAATATATGTTGAAGCCCTAACCCTTGGTAGCTGTGAATGACCTTATTTGGAAATGGGTCTTTGCAGATGTAATTAGTTAAGATGAAATGATACTAATAGGGTGGGCACTAAATCTAATGCCTGGCATCTTTATAAGAAGGTCCTGTGAAGACATAGAGACACACAGGGAGAAGAATTCCATGTAAAGATGGACACAGAAATGTATTCATCAGAATCCAGGAAAGAGGCAAGCAAATTTCCTCCCCTAGAGCTTTCAGAGTGAACACTGCAACACCTTGATTTTAGACATCTAGTCTCCAGAACTGTGAGAGAATAAGTTTCAGTTGTTTTAAATCACCCAGTTTATAGTAATTTGTTATGGCAGCTCTAAAACACAATTCTACCACTCCTATCCATGGTCAACCTCTTTTACTTCTCAACTTGTATAGCTCCTAAATTCTTGCAAATCATTTGGCCCCTATAGTAGCCAGCCTCCCCATAGTGCTGCCTACCTCATGGTATTAATTCCCTTGTGTATATATAGCCCCCTCC
Organism: Spilogale gracilis; assembly: GCA_004023965.1. NCBI lineage: Eukaryota > Metazoa > Chordata > Mammalia > Carnivora > Mephitidae > Spilogale > Spilogale gracilis. Next base: position 43,654 of record PITA01000074.1, on the reverse strand, counting down.
CATACTATGTTACCAATAGCATATGATGGAAATGACGTGTGGTTTCTCAGGCTGGGTCGTAAAACACTGCAGCATCTGCCTTGCTCTCTTGGACTATTCACTCTTGGATAAGCCAGGTGCCATGTCATTAGAACATTCAGGAAACCCTGTGGAGAAGTATACATGGTAAAAGTCATCACCAACTCCCCCTTTGTGAGAGTGATCCAACTTGGAACCACATCCTCCAACCCTAGTCAGACCTTCAGGTGACTGTAGCCCTGGCTGAGAGCTTGACTGTAACCTTGTAAAGAGCCCTTGAACCAGAACCATCACCTAATCTATGTCTAGACTCCAAAGTCACAGAAACTATATGAGATAATAAATATCTATTATTTTACCCCACTAGGTGATGGGGCATTTTTTTCCAACAGCATTGGCAAACAATACAACTCCTATTATCATATACTAGCTCATAGTTCTTAACTCTTCTTGGGGAAATCTATACTTCTCAACTAGGTTGCAAACTTTTTGAGGGCAGGTATCATTTCTTATGTTTCTTTGTATCCTCAACCATGCCCAATTATTTTATCTCAATACTGTGTACCCGGATAAGTAAGCTTTCAGAATATTGCATTGAGCCAACAAACATAGCTCTCATTTAAAAGTCAAGTTTATGGAAACTTCCGTCACAAGCAAATCACTTGAGAAAAGCTGCACTTGAAGCCATTTTGAAGCCATGCTTTTCTGTCTCCCACCCATTTCCCTGCTTCTCTGTTGTTGCTTGTTGGCTTCTAAAATGTAGGTCACCTCCAATGGCATGACCTAATTAGGAGATGTAATTTAAAAGAAAGAAAGAAATCCTCTGAGATGGTGGATTTGAAACAAAGAAAAGTGGTTCTTTCATTTTATGTTTTTGGCAATAGCTTCCTTACTGAAGTTATCCCCTTGCTACCCCCCAGCTACAGAATTTGTAAAGCACAAAAAAGAAAGGTAGAAATGAGTTCAGAAGCAGCTGGAAATGATGAATTTATGATGATCACGGAAGGAGTAAGAGAAGGCTTTACTTCACTAAAGTGGGTCTGTGGAGCTGCTTCTTGGCAGCGCAGTGACAAGACTTGGGAGGGAGAGGAACTGGTGAGAGAGACACAAAGCACCGCACACTCTTGGTATGGAGAACACCTTACAGCTCTCCTGATCCAACTACTCAGAAAAGGCTCTGACACCTGTTGTTGAGTCCGTAACACAACAAAATGCCATATACAAAGCATTCAAACAATAGAGGGGGTTTTGCTTCATACATTTGGCATTCTTGTTTTAGAGAAGAGAAAATGGGTAAGTAAGCTAAGTAGGTTTGAGGAGGTCATTACAAAATTAACTTCTGGGGTGTGTCACTGGTCCAGATTGGATTCAGTCCATCTCCCTCACCTCTTCCTCTCAAAGGCATGATGCTGGGTTCCTGTAAAATGCTTAAGTGCTTTCTGAATCACCCCAGAAACACTTAACTACACTGATCATAATTGAATACATTATTAATTATTTCTTTGAAAACTGATATTCCATGTTTATCATTAGATGATTCCATTTGTCTAACAAAATTCAAAACCTACAGTGTGTATGACCTGCATGATGGCTGACATTTATTAAAGTGGAAACTATTATATTATCTCATTTTACAGAGGTACAGAAGGTTAAGTATCCTACCTAAAGTCAGACAGCAAAGAAGAGGTAAAGCCAAGAAGAAAAACCCAGGCAGTGTGATCGCAGAAGCTGTTCTCTTAATTCCCTACATAACTTTAAATTAACTAAAAAAAAAAAAAAAAAAACATTCTTCATCTTCTTGGGATCAAAAGGCATTTACTGCATAGGCACATATCTGTTTCTCTCCACAAGCACCTTCCTGATTGTAGGAAAGAACCCCAATCATATTTAGCCTTCTCTCCATTCCAACACAGCTGTGAGAAATGTCACACTGATACTCATGGTTCATGCACAAGGTACTCTCTGTTGCTGAGCGGGGCATTCTGATACACTCTCCTACTGATAATCACTCCCTAGAGTTAAGGAATTACACTTTAGGCATGACAGTATGAAAGTAGTACAGACCCACTCCTCAGGTAAACTGGTTAAAGTTATTTTTAAAAACATGATTTCAAATTTGTGGAAAAAAATAAAATAAAATCTGTGGAAATGTTTCTACCAGTATATAGCAAAGGAAGAAAAATTCATTCACGAAAACCTACTAAAACTCCATAAGAACTATAAGTAGTAGTATTTGAACCAAGACCCACACACTTCCTCCCGTCTACTGGCTTGGTGAGGTAGACTCCACTCCAAACTTGCTGTGGCCAAGAACTCCTCCTCTTTCCAGCTACTGGTCACTGTTTCCCTGAGACGACAGGACAGTGGCGTTTCTCACCTCCCCCCAGCCACCACTGACAAAGCTAAGTACCAGGTGAATGTGGCCAAGAGCTGTGGGTACCCTTCTTCTACCCAGCCCCAACTCATGGCACAGGGGCTCTATCTTGGTCGCAGTGCTGCTGAGAATACCATATCCCCAGTTATGTTTGCTGGGCTCAGTTCCATGCCAAGAGAGGCGAGATGAGGAGACCTAGAGCTGCTGCCCTTCCCATCCACCAACCACTCAGCGTCTAAAGCAGGGGTACCCCACGGAAAGGAGCACACCATTATCCCTGCCTCCAGCACCAGATCTGTGGCTCACAGATTCTGCCTGGGGGAAGTAGCAGACCACAGAACAGAGAGCTCAAATCCCTCCCCAAAGAAACAGACATTAGCAATAGGATATGTAGAAAATCAAGCCTAAAGGCTGCTCTCAAAACAGTGGAAATTACATGGCGAAAGGCGGTTGGGAGAAGATGGATAGAGTCATTGGAGATACACAGGGAACTTCAGGATAGCTAGTTTATTGAAGAGAAATGGGTGAAAGAGACATCTTACCCTCCTGGGGTAACAACAAATTGCAAACACCTGACCTCAGAACTTTCCCTTCAAAGGAGCCTGAATTTGATTGGATTAGTCTGTGAAGTGATTTATGCCTCAGGTCATTGTTGAAAACAACAGAACAATCAGCCAGCAATTAATTGAATTTAATAGCTAAGTGTAGTCAGGAAAAGAGAGTCAAGGAGAACCCAGCCAAAACCAGTCATCCCAGGCTGACAGTTGAGCACTCAACATCAGGACTTGACACTGTGGGAGGGGTCAGATGGTGAGGGGAAATAGATTTCACTAAAATAATCTAGCCCGTCACTAAACAAGTAAACAGGCAAATAAACAATGCCTAGAGAGACTTGCACTTAGAATTGCTACATTATCTAAAATGCCTGCTTTCTAACAAAAAAATTATTATATATGCAAAGAAACAATAAAGTATGACCTTTAGTGCTTTATACAAACAGGCACAAAAATTGAGAGTAACCAGATGTTGGATATAAAAAGGCTTCAAAGTAGCCATTATAAATATGCTCAAAAACCAATATCCTGGAACCAAAAACCAGGAAATCCCGGTTACATAGGCAAAAGATAAACTGACAAGGTTGCATCAAATAAAGAATATCAATGAAAAGATAGAAATTATTTTTTAAAATATAAAATGAAATGAAATTTCATCAAATGAAAATTCTGGAGTTGATAAGGTTAATAACTGAAGTGAATTCACCCGAGGGGCTCAACAGCAGATTTGAACTGGCAGAAGATTGAGCAAACTTAAAGATGGAGTCTATGCTGTCTGAAGAAAAATTTTAAAAAGAAGAAAGAAAAATGAACAGAGCATCAGAGAAATATGGGGCAGCATTAACTGTGCCAACATATGCATAATGGGAGTCCCAGAAGTGGAGTAAAGAAGAGGAGCAGAAAAAAATATGTAATCTATACACATCCAGAAAACACAATGAACTCCTAGGATAAACACAAAGAGATCCACAAATAGTAAATATGCTGAAAGCTTAAGACAAATCTTGAAATCAGCAAGAGAAAATGACACATTAACACATCATTTTAAGGAAACTCCAGTAAGATGAAGAGTTGAGTTCTCAAAAGAGTTTTTGGAGGCCAGAAGGCAATGGGCTAACATATTTACAGAGTATCCAAATAGAAATCTTTCAAACAAGAGTTTGAAGGAGTGCCAGGGTGGCTCAGTCAGTTAAACATCTGCCTTCAGCTCAGGTCATGGTCTTAGGGTCCTGGGATCCACCTGTAGGGAGCCTGCTTCTCCCTCTCCCTCTTTTCCTCCTCTCCTGCTAGTGTTCATACACTCTCTCTCCCAAATAAGTAAATAAGATTGTTTTAAAGGGGGAGGGCAAAATAAAGACATTGTCAGATAAACAGAAACAAAGTTTCTGTTGCTAGCAGACTCGCCTTACAAAAAATACTAAAGGACATTTTTTAGGCTCAAAGCAAATGGCCTAAAACAGTCATTCCAATCCATACTAGAAAATAAAGAGCACTGATAAAAGTAATTACTTAATTACAAAAGATACCATACATGTGTATTTCTCGTCTTTTCTTCTCTTAACTGATTTCAAACTCAATTACCTAAAACAATATTCATGCAGTGTATTGGCAAGGCTGCAAATATAGAAAAGCAATATATTTGCCAATAACAGCACAAAGGAAGTGGGTGGGAGCTAAACTATTCAGATGGTAACTCTGATTCACAGGAACAAATGCAAAGAATCAGAAATTTAAAAAATAACAAAGCTAATATAACAAAGGCTATACAAATATACTTGCCCTTTATTTTCTTAGCTTCTCTCAAAGAAAATAATAAAATATCTAAGAACAAATATAATAAAAGAAGTGAAAAACTTTAACCTAAAAGCTAAACAACATTTTTAAAAGAAATTGAAGATCTAAATAAGTGGGAAATCAGCCCATATTCATGAATAGGGAGACTTAATATTGTTAAGATGCCAACATACCCCAAATTGGTCTACATTTTCAATGTAATTTATACACCTAAAGACCCCTATCTGTCTTTTTCATAGAAACTGAGAAGCTGATCCTAAGAGTCACAGGGAATTGTGAGGGATCAAAACAGTCAAATCTACCTCAAAAAATAAAAATTTTGGAGAACTCACACTCTCCAATTTCAAATGTATTACAAAGCAACAGTAATCAAAAGATAGACACAGAGATCAACGGAATAAAAGTGAGAGTCCAGGGGTGCCTGGGTAGCTCAGTCAATTAAAGCATCCAACTCTTGACTTCTTAATCTTGGGGTTGTGAGATGGAGCCCGCCCGTTGTGCCCCATGCTGGGCATAGAGACTGCTTGGAATACTCTCTCTCCCTCTGCCTCTGCCTCTCCCCCCTTTCTCTCTCTCTCCCTCTCTTAAAGAAAAATTAATTAATGAAAAATTTAAAAATAAAAGTTAGAATCCAGAAATAAGCCCCTGTGTCTCTGGCCAACTGACTTTTGAAGAGTGCCAAGATCATTCAATGGGAAAAGATTAGCCTTTTCAACAAATGCAACAACTGAGTAGATAACATGCAGAAGGATACAATAGTATCTTTACTTTATACCATATATGAAAATTAACATAAAACAGACCAAAGGCCTAAATGTGAAAACAAAAATAATAAAATTTTAGAAGAAAATATAGGAGAAAATCTGCATGACTTGGATTTGGTAATGCATTCTAAGATAGACAACAAAAGCATGAGCAACAAATGAAACAAATAGGTAAATGGGACTTTGAATTTAGAATAGCTGTGCTTCAAAGGATACTATCAAGATGGCGAAAAGACAGCCTACAGAATGGGAAAAAAAATTTGCAAACCATGTATGTGAGAGAAACTTGTATCCTGAATATATAAAGAGCCCCTATAATTCATTAAGAAAAAGATAACTCAATTTTAAAATCAGAGGCAAAGAGTTTGAATAGATACCTCTCCAAAGAGGATGTTCAAATGATCAATAAAAGATACTCAACACCATTAGTCCTCAGAGAAATACAAAACAAAACCACAAGAAGATACCATTTCACCCACTAGGATGGCTACAGTCAAAAAGGTGGATTATAACAAGTGTTAGTGAGGATATGGATAAATTGGAACCCTCATACTCTACCAGTAGGAATTTAAAACACCACATTAGAAAATAGTCTGGCACTTTGTCAAATGACTAAATATAATATAACAATGTGGCCCAGCACTTCTACTCCTAGTTATATACTAAGAGAAATAAAACATATGTCCACACAAAAATTTTTACATGAACATTTATAGTACCATGATTCATAATAGGCAAAAGGTGAAAACAATCCAACATCTATCAAATGATGAATGAATAAATAAAACGCAGTATAACCAAACAATGGCATATTATTTAGCCATGAAAAAGTGAAGTAGGGATTTGGTCTAAAACATGGGTGAATCCTGAATGCATTATGTTAAACAAAAGAGGCCAGTTCTGGAAGACTATATAATATATGATTCCATTTATATGAAATGTCCAGAAGAGGTAAATCCATAGTAATAAAAAGTAGATTAGTGATTGCTTAGGACAAGGGAGAATGGCAATATAGAATGGTGACAGCCAAAGTGTTTCTTTCTGAGGGGATGAAAATATTCTAAAATTGACTGTGGTGATAGTTACAAACATCCATGACTATGTTAAAAATGCATACTTTAAGGTGCACTCTGTGGTATGTAAACTATCTCTCAATAAAGTTGCTATTTTTTTAATTGAGTAGCATTCTATAAAACGCTCAACCAGTATTCCTCAAAACTGCCAACTTCATTAAATATAAGAAAAGTCTGAGAAACTGTCAAAAAAACAGGAGAAACTAAGGAAATAATGGTGAATAATGTATGTGGGATCCTGGATGGGGTTCTGGAACAGAAATGACACAAGTGGGGGGGACACTGAGCACCTCTACACAAAGTATGCAATTGAACTAATAGCCATGTCATATACCAATGCTGGTTCTTTATCTGGAGCCAGTGTAGGACTGTAAGATGTCAACAAAAGGTGAAACTGGATGAGGAGTATATAGGAAACTCTCTGTACTACCTTTATAACTTCCTGTAAATCAAAAAATATTTTTAAATAAAACTCTAAATTGGGGGGAGAAAAGAATCACTACCCTAGATCAGTGTTTCCCAACTTCTCTTAATTCTAAGGGTTAGCTTAAAATGACCGAATTTACTATGACCCACCTTTGTGGAAATGAAAATTGTGTTTTCTAAGGGGAAACTATTGACGGAAAAGGTAAGGGGAGGGCTATCACACTGTTGGACATCAGAAGGAAGAGAAGAAGTGGAGAAAAGCTGTGGCAGAAATTGGCACCTAATCCTGGTGGCCAAACTTGAGCCGGGTCTACAAACATTAAGGAAGCCAGAGGAGAGTGGCTTGAGAAGAGGGAGGGCCATGGCTGATAGGTGGAAGGGGCCAGGAAGCGATGCTGGGTCAGAAAAAGATTCCCTAGAAATTGTCTGTGCAAGTACAAAGGAATACAGGTACAAAAATCTGCACAAGACCCTCAACTTTTCTCTCCAGGTCTCAAACTGTCATTCCACCCCCTCACCCACCACATAATCTTGTATAAGTGGCTACTCCTCACAGAACACCAGGGAGGATTCAGGCAACCATAGACATCTTTTCTCCTGTATCTCCCATTTGGCTAGTAACCTGCAAGTCAAATGAACTTTGGGAAATGTTTTAGGACAAAGTCTTACAGGAATATCTTACAAACATAGGCTCCATTGCCAAAACAAGCAAATTTTTAGAATGTAGGATTCTAATAAAAACAGCAAGATAAGAATTTGATCAGAATATAGAAAGGAAATCATTTAAAAGACATATCCCAAAGTCAGGAGCTGGGGATAAGACATAAATGCATTCTCTATTGACCACTGTGAACTCAAAATCAAGGTGAGTATGTATGAGATGTTAAGAAGGTGAGAAAGACGGTGGTCCTGAAGAAAGAACTCAAAAAGAAAGAAAGAAAATTTAAAAACACACAATACAGTACCAAAGGGCTAATAATAGAAATCTAAGCCAATCTCTTGCCCCTCCTATGGAAACCCAATAGGAGGAAGGAAGGGAGGGAGGGAGGGAAGAATGGAAGGAAAGAGGAAGGAAAGAAGGAAGGAAGGAAGGAAGGAAGGAAGGAAGGAAGGAAGGAAGGAAGGAAGGAAGGAAGGAGAAAGGAAAAAGAAAACCCATCCAAGGTTGTCCAGAACATAGAGGAGACATGAAGAACAGAAATCCTGACTAATACTCATTGAGAATTAACTGCGTATCTATCAGAGTCAAGCTAAGACCTTGACATGCATTATGTCATCTAATCACACAACTCCTCAGGGAAGTACATTTTTAATCCCTGTTTTCCAAATCGTGATATTATGGTTTAAAAAGTTTAAGCATGTGGCACTTGGGTGGTTTAGTCAGTTAAGCATCTGCCTTCAGCTCAAGTCATGATCCTAGGTTCCTGGGATTGAGTGCTCTCGCTCTCTCTCTGTCTCTCTCTTTCTGTGTGTGTGTGTGTATGTGTGTGTGTGTGTGTGTGTGTGTGAAACAAATGAATAAAATCTTATAAAATAAAATAAAATAAAATAAAATAAAATAAAATAAAATAAAATAAAATAAAATAAAAAGGTTAAGTGACTTGCCCAAGGACCCCACAGGCTGGAACTATTGGAATGCAGTCTTTCCCCAGATTCACGTGCTAAACTCTACAGAACTATGCCTGGGCAAAAGGATGAGTTCTCAAAAAAGTCCTCAGCTTATATTGGAATGTCTTTCCACCTCTGGTTGCTAATGCTAAGTTCACTTTTCAAAAAGCACAAGACATTAGTGCTGGGGAGTAAACTAGAAAGCATTTTGTGTGACCCTCTCACTATATGGATGAAAAATCTCAAACCCAAGATGTTCAACAGTTTATTCAAGATCATATGACTTTGCAAATTTTGTAAATATCACGAGTCTCATAAACATTTTTTAAACTTGGGCTCAGCCCACATGGCCCAATCCACTGAGAACATGATTACTTCCTCATTTTAAAATGAAATTTTGTACAGGGAAGAAAGGGAAAAAAAATAAGATCTAAATCCTTTAGTCTTAAATCTGTCTCAAAAATAGGGTCATCCTCAGCTAATGAAGGAAGATGAAAACAGGAGAAAAAGAGAAATAGTAAATGCACAGGGGTTTGCCCCAGTGCAGGGAGACCCTGCTCATCTGCAAGAGGAAGGAGGAAGGAACCTCTGCTCCAAGTTAGCACTTCCCATGCCAGATACTGATCCAAAGAGACAATGACACAGCAGAATGAATAAATGTATATACTCAGAGCCATTACCGCCTCAGAATAACGTATGCAGCCAGCTAGTGTGTATTTTAAGGTGGTGGGGGGTATGGGTGGAGGTTGGGGGTTTATTGCATATCACTTCCCAATGACAGTGAAATGAGGAAAAAATGTTATGTTAAACAATTGCAAGGAGTCAGAGAAGTTTGTTTTTTAGAGCTAGGAAATCATAACTTCTTTGGGCAGAGTACCTTTGGCTGCATTTTTGGATGGATCTTCTAGTTAGACACATATATGAATTCTATAGGTTCTGACCATATTATGCACAATATGTAGAAACAGGCCCATTTATAGTAATGCATGGAATTGTGTTGGCTCTGTTTCCCATACCAGATGATGCTATAACCAAAGTAGGAGTAATCATGCCACCTGAGACATCCTAAGAGCTGAGCTGTCATGCAGTATGATATCACCCAGACACTTGGGGACAGTAGGGCCCCATTCAACCCATATATTCAACTTCCAGACCTCAAAACTCTCCATCTTATCCCATCATCCCCATTCTCGGATCAAAGCTGGCTCTCCTACTTGTCACTTTTGCCTGTTGCTAATGTGGTTTCACATAACATAAATCTGAATATATGAATTTTAAGAAATTATATATGAGGTGTGAATATCTTTGCATAGATGGAATCCACTTGAAGAATCCTTTTATAAAGTCATCATTTTCTTACATTTACCTATGAGAATTTCATGAGTCTCTTTCTTAAACCTCTTTAGTGTATCCGTTATGTACTCCGATTCAGAAAAATATGACTTTACAAAACCATGTATGTTGTGTAAATTGCATGTGGCCCCTTTATTGAGGTGGGGTCACGGGAAGAAGTTGTTGGGTTCGATGTTGTTTAGGAGAGACATTATCTGGGGATTGAGTTATTGCTAACAATAGTCCTCAGCTTATATTGGAATGTCCTTCCACCTCTGGTTATTAATGCTAAGTCCACTTTTCAGTGGGAAAGGCACAGGACGTTAGTGCTGGAGAGCAAACTAGAAAGTATTTTGTGTGACCCTCTCACTTTATGGATGAAAAGTTCAAAACCCAAGATGTTCAGTGGCTTATTCAAGATCAAGCTTTGTAAGTTGGGAAACATCCTAAGTCTCATAAATATTTTTAAACTTGTGCTCAGTCTACATGGCCCAATCCACTGAGGACATGAAGTGGTTATAATAATTGCCTCTCTTCCCCCTCTATTGCCCTGAAGGACATTGACTACCATCACCCTAAAAAAATTAGTGTTTCAGGGGCTGGTACAGGTTTTGTGAGGTCTGAAGTTTATAAAATTTGAAGACCTTTTCAGAAGAAAAAATGCTAAAAGTACAAATATCTAATTAGATACAAATAGAAAAGAATATAAGGGCCCCTGGGTGGCTCAGTCAGTTAGGTGTCTGCTTTCAGCTCAGCTCGGGTCTTGATCCCAGGATCCTGCACTTGAGTCCGGCATCGGTTTCCCTGCTCGGCAGAAAGTCTGCTTCTCCCACCACCCCTCCCTCCTGCTTGTGCTCTCTTTTTCAAATAAATAAAATCTTAAAGAAAAAAAGAAAAGAAAAAAATATAAATTTAGAATGAGGAAATAAAACAGCTCATTTTAAAGACATGATAAATACCACACATATAGCAAGTACCCCCAAAAGTAGTATTTTTTTAAAGATTTATTTATTATTTGAGATGGGGCAGGGGCAAAGGGAAAGGGAGAGAAAGTCTCAAGCAGACTTCTTGTTGAGCACAGAGCCTGATGCAAGGCTTCAGATAATGACCCTAAGATCATGACCTGAACTAAAACCAAGAGTCAGATGCTCAACCAACTGCACTACCCAGGTGTCCCAGTAATATTTTTATTAATTAACTTTCTGACATGCTTCTATAATACTTTTTCCTCCATATTTTGGGCTGTTTGTTCTTTGATGATTTCTTTACATGACAGTGATTTTTGTCATATCTTTCTTACACAGAAAACAGAAGGATAATTCAGTTTTCCCTCTAACATGTCAGATCAAAATTTGCCTGTTATTACTGACAGTATAGAAAATTTTTTTCAGTTCCAGACTTCATTCTTGGTAATGTCATATAAGCTATTAAGGTAGTTGTCAAATTAGGGAAAACTTGAGCAAGTTTCTTTCATACATATGAGATATAGGATTTGGAAGAATTTCCACAAACTACCTTCTGGCTGGGCATATCTGAGATGTTTTTACTCTCAGTGTACACATGAACTTCCCTTAGACATCTTTATTGGAATACTATTGGACCATCCTTAGCCCAGTCAAGAGAGAAACTGCACCTTACAGAGCTACATTCAGGCCCTCCTCTTTTTGTGTCTCTCCACATAGAATAAGGAGCCTATGAGGTCAAGGATAAATGTAGTCTCAAAACCCATGCCTCCCGCCTCTTGAACATGCTCCAAATATAGGGGACCTACTCCAGCCTCTTCCCGAGATTTGTCCTTCCAAGGGAAGATGATGCTCCCAGTGTCAACATTCTTTGGCCAACCTCTGAGCCATAGAGAGTGCCCAGGCAAATGAGAGACCCTAAAACTTAAACTTCACTAGCTTTGTAGCAAATTCACCTCTACAAGGCACCCAGAGTCTCTGTAATGAAGACTATTTCATCTGGCTCCCAGCCCAAACTGGAAATTATTCCACTCATCAAAAATGCAATCTATGAAAACCTCACCTCCACCTTAGCATGGCAGTCATGCAGGGGAAGCAGAAAGAAAAAGCTCAGAGAGATAGAGATATATGTGCCTCTGAACACATGAAATCTTTCTGGATGATATTTAAGTGGCAGCAGACATCCTGGCTGTCGGCCCTCCTAAACCACCGTGGCTCCATCTTGGGATACCTCCGAGGGCAGTCCCATTGCTATATGGGTCCTCTACTGTTCCCATTTGGAAAAATTTGCCCAACTTGTCCCTACCTTTCCACAGTCTCTTCCTCTTTCTCAACCACATAAGGTAACGCATAAGGTACAAATTTCTCCTCAACCCCTCACAGCCCAAGATACTGACAAGGCGACCTCCTCTGACCACAGTTAATGGACAACTGACCTCCATTGTCTTCATGCATTACGTATTGAAGTGAGGTAGGAAAAGGAGTGTAGGGTAGCAGTGGCCAAGGGGGATTGTCCACACTATCCTAAAATGAAAAACTTTTTAAGACAAAGGGCATCCCCCAGTGGGGTATGGCTCTATCAAGCAGCCATTCTCACTTTCTTCCCTTTCTAATCCCAGGGCCACTGTGCCCATGCTAACCTCTGACCAGCACTGCATCCGCCCAGAAGACATCCCTGCTGATGAACAGGGTAAATCCTCTTCATAAAAGGCCCTGGGTAACCCTAGGCAAACCAGTAAATTGGTCTAAGGCTTTCCCCAGCTTCCACCCCTCAGCCCCTAGACCATTCTGTCCTCCCTGGTGTCTTCAGGAGTTCTGGCTCTCTCCCCTGACATTCCAAGGTCCAACTTACAGGCGCTGTTTTCACATTCAGATATATGAGATTAATATCATCCCCTGCCTTAAGTATACGTCTTTAAACAGAGGTCAAGGTCTTATGCAAAAGATGTGAAGTCAATGAGCTTTAATAAAATGCCTAATGTGTATTTAAGAAAAAGTTCCAGGCATCTTAAAATAGGGCATTGCATTTAATCATCAGAACCCCCTGTAGAGAGAAGAAATAAAGAAACCAAGAGCTCTGGAGGTAGTTAGCCAGGGTGGACGGGGGACCTGGGGTGGGGGTGGGGGGCGGCTAGGTGACTTGTCACAAAGGTCAAAGAGTAACAGCCAGAACAAGCTGTCACTTGTTCTATCTAGCTGTTTCCTCCCCTCACGCATGCATGCACGCGCACACGCCCTCACACACACACACACACACACACACACACACACACACACACCACAAATGCCTTTGGGATGGAGGCAGTTCCTGACATCGAGCCTAAGTCCAAGCCTCTCAATTTGTATTCCCTGCACTATGAGGGGCAGCCAAGTACAGGAGGGGGTTGGGAGGGGCATCTGGAAGGAGAAGGACAAATTTAAAAAGGAAAGATTTACGAGACCATGAAGATGTTTCTCCCAGACTCCTGAGTGCAGGAGTATGACTTATTTATTTTATTTTCATTTGTAACCAAAACCTTCCCCTGACTCCCATTGGCCCCAGCTGAGAGGAGAGAGAGGGCTGGCCGTCAGGCGTTGATCACCGGGCCAACGGGAGACAGTGTGGTGTGATGCTGACGCAGCCCACTGACAAGCCAGCCAGAGGCCCAGGGGAGCAGCTCAGGGCTGAGCAGCCAGAGCCAGGCAGGTAGGGAGCTGACAGCTGGGGAATTGCTAAGAGGCGCCGGGCTGGTGGGGTGGTGGGGGGACAGGCTGGGGAAGCGGTGGACTCAGAGAAGGTGCAGTTCTGTGATGCACAAACGAGGTTGTTTACCGGCTTCCTGTTGAGTCTTCTGCACTTCCCTGGCTTCATCAGGCTTTGCTGTGTAAATCTCTTCTCTCACTTGCCCGGCCCACGTGAGCACAGATCAACCCCGCCCCATCTCTGTTCCGTAACATTTCCCTCCCTCACTTGTTCTGAGAGAAGTAAGGGAGCATATGAATACACAGTAAGAGCACCAAAATGTCCCTTAGTGGTCAGCCAGAAAGGGACCGTCTCTGCTGTCCTCAGGGCAACCTATGAAACTGGGATCTGCTCAAAGGGTTCAAAGAAAGGACAGGCTGGAGACAGAGGGGCTGTCTGTGCTGGGGGTTCATACATCCGGGGTGCAAAGGCACAAGGAGCACGAGCTATGGAAGACTTTGAGGACTGCCTGGTCCACATGCCTTGGAGGGAGGCATCCAAGGGCAAAGGGAGCCATGACCACAGAATGGAGCTCTCTCTTAAAAGAAATTGGGACGGCAAGGAGGAGCAAAGCTTTGAGCCTGAGGGTAAGTCCTAGACCCTCTTCAGAACAGTGACCCTGATATTTGCACTGATTGCCCATTTATTGAGATCGTAGAACCCTCTGTGAAGGCCTCCCACTTGGGAAAATCCAGCATCCTTTTCATGCAAACACAACAAACAAAACAGAACAAAACTCTACTTACTAGGTTGTATGTGGCCTTCTTGCCCTGCCATTCTTTGGATGACGCTGAAAACAAGGTAAAACCCCTGCGGGGCTCCCCCTTGTCACTGCACATAACCACACCACCCTCTTGCACTAGACAAGGCAATGTCACAATTTTCACTTATTAATGAATAGACAGAAACTGCCACGCTGACAGCTGGAGTACTCAGACTGACATGAACCCCTGGGGATTCTCAGCAGTCCCAGGCAACATGCTCCCTGGGCCTGAAGGCCTGTGAGTCTCTGCCCCCCACCTCCTCACTGGATGAGAGGCTAGATCATCCCCAATCTAGAGATGGAACCGCAAAGGTCTGCTTAAGTGGATGTGATTCCATATTGTATCATCTGAGGGCCTGATATTATGAGTCACCGTCATGAAGCTGGGTTCACTCCATCACAGGAGCGGGAGCCTCACAGCTTAGGTTCTAGCCCCAACTCAGACACCTACTTTGTATGGAGGGATATAGGTCCAGACTTCAGAAGGTCTGAATTCTAAGCTTAGAATCACAACTTAGCAATCATGCTAATCATATCACTTAAAACCCTTCTGTGACTCTGTTTTCCTTATAGTAAAATCCTTACCATTGATAATTTCCAATACCATCATATTCAAGGCCCTGCACAATCTGACTTTTGCCCATCTATCTGACCCCCATCTCATACCTATGTCCCTCTCACACTCTACTCCTTAGCCACATAAGCCCTCTTTCTGTTCTTGAAGTCACCAGGCTTGTTTATTCCTCATTGTCTTTATATCTGTTGTTTCCTCTGGGTATGAGATTCTAAAAGTGCCTGGAATCCACTAATCTTTAGGCCTTCCACAAATATCTAGTTAATCAATGGGTAGGTTAATTGTATTTTGTGTAGAATAACATTAAAACAATGGCACCCCCAAAAAAAATGTTGTGGGGGAGAGAAGAATTTGAAATTTGATATATTTTTTAATATAGACATCATGAGGAAAAATAAGAATCTCATTTGTTCATTAATTCATTCATTTAGCAGTATTTATGGTACTTGAATAACCATCTGTCTCTCCTAACTCAAATTTAAGTTCCATGAAGGCAGGAACTTTGTCTTAGTCTCCACATAGAAGGTACTTGAGAAGTGTCTACTAAATGAATAATAAATTCATGAACAAATGAATGAATGAAATCTCAATTTAATCACTTCACATCTTGGAACCTCAGTTTTCTTATCTTTAAAGTATGACTAACAATAACATTCTTCTTTGCTTCAAAGGAGTGGAGAGAGTCTAAAATAAAATACGCGCTTGAGACCTAGTTTCCTAAAATACAGAGCCTGAGGCAGGATTAAGTACTGGTGCTTTATTTGGAAGGTACAATCCCAAGGCACTGAAAGTGAGGGCAAAAGGAAAAGAGACAAAAAGAATAGGAAAAAAATGTGGCTGATGAATTGCCACACTGCCCACTACTTCATGTGAACCCACAAAGGGGCACCGCTAGTCACTTGGCAGGAGCATCCACAGGAGCTCACGGAATATCTTATATGGAGAAACAATACCTTGAAGCAATTCATCAAACAAGGATGGAACATTGGGCAGTATTTACCCATTAGAGAACTTACTGCCCCACACTTCCAGACTGTTTCATCTGACCACCCCCATACTCCCACCCTTGAAAGCACTCAGAAAGTCTACTTCGATGTCCTTTAGCGTGGTCTTTCATCCAAGTCTGGAAGTGGCTGGAAAAGCCAGAGTCTCCAGGCTTGTGGCAGGCTGACCGCAAGTGGTGAGATCTTGCAGCCCAGTATAAAATCCCTCTGCTCTGCGGGCAGCTCCTTCATAATACACAATGGGGGGAGAGTGAGGATGAGAATCCAATGAGGATGAGGGGATACACATAAAGCATTTTTGATAAAATATCTGAAGATGATTTGAAAGCTGTAAAGTCCCAAACAATGAAAAGTGATATTGTTTCGTTGGTCTTTTTTTTTTTTTTTAATTCAAGTGTGTTTCCACCTCATAGTCTTTGCATTTGTGTAAGTTTGATAAGCTTTCAACTAGACTGCACAAATGAAAAGAAGTCTTTCCTGTTTCCACTGTTATTGCTGAAACAGCACCTCTGAAATAAGCCACTTTATCTCTTGATAAAAATCCTTCTATCCAAAATAGACACATAAATGGGTTCGGTTAAAGTGGAGGTTTTTTTCTTGCTATGCTTAGTTTGTGTTATTGAGAGAAAACTGCGAGCAATCCATATGGGAGATACCTTTCGAGTAAAATCCCTTGCCTCTTGAGTCTCCCTCCATCACTCCTGTTTTATAGCATCACCTTTTGAGCCCATTCTTATACTGGTATACTATCTACACAATGATCCATTTTAACACACCTCCAACACGCCAGTAAATGTTAATTTCCCACAGCCCATCTAATAGTCAGAATGAAAAGATTTCTTAGCCTGAAATACCTCCATCAACAATTGTGTAATTTTCTGACCGTAAACCCCTCAACAGGTTTTGCCTACAAATCCAAGACCCTTACTCTTTCAGGGCAACCCAGAAGGGAATCAGCCCAACCTGAGGAGCCACACGCGTTTGGATTTTGACTGTGTTCCAGCATCCAGTAAAATAAAATGTCTGGTACACTTCAGTAGAATGCACACACATGCAATTCATTAAATAAGTGAGTGAATGAGTGGATGTGGTCAGTTTAGAGTAGAAACTAAAAAATTAAAAGCACAGGCTGTAGAACCAAAGCCTGGGTTCAACTCCCAACTTTATCATAAAATGGCTAGTGTGACACTAGCAGATTTGCTTCACTTCTTTGTGCCTCAGTGATTGCCTTGGTTTTCTGACCTGTAAAATGGGAATAACTGTCATAGCTACCTCATAGCTGTGATCCTGCAATGACACATGGAATGAAAGTTTCTTAACTCAGTGCCTGGTGATGAAGGTTAGCCCTGATGGCCATTCTGAGTGTATGACTAGCTCCCCACCTGGCCCATCTAAAATCAAGCGAAGGACATGTTTTTCTATCATGCCATCTGCCTTTATTGTTTCAACTAAACCCAGGTTTATACATGTTTAAAACCCAGTATAAAACTTGCCATTAAAAATTTGTGTAGCCAAAGGGAATCTCATACTGGGCATGGCATTTATGTCACTTTGTGATACACTGTGTCTTTAAATGTGGTGCTGTCGATTGATTTAAGTATTTTATTGGACAATTTTACTGTTCTTGTGCCCTGAGGCTTTTAAAAGCAGGAACCAATTTTTTAAATCAAATAGATAAATGTAGAGCCATTGCACTTGAAATAACAGCAGCACAAGTGGTAGGGCCAGAATTTCCACTTGGGCTATTTAATTCCTTGCCTAAAATAAATTTAGTGGAAAAGCAGTAAGAGATGGTGGTTAAATTCTACCACCAACATCCGGAGCTCTGTCCCTCCTGTCACCAAGACCTCAAAGTCTACTTCCTTAAAGTTACTCTCGAGATCTGGGCCACATGGTCATTTGTTCATCCTCCTGGGGAGAGGTAGTTTGACCTCGATTATTTCTCAAACCCCTTTCCCTTTGGCATCTAGTTGTAATTCCCCACCTCAGTGATAGAATAACGAATAATGAGTCACATCTTAGAGCTTTCCCGCAAACTGTTGCCTGCGACTGTACTGCAAACTGCAAATCATCTTAATTTTGGTACAAAAAGCTCTCTACTGTCCAAAATAGAAGCTATTTTATAATGGAAACAATAGAGTCAAAGGACTTCAAGAATTAGCATCACTGATAGTAGAACATTCTAGCCTTGCACACCTCCTGATGTGTACAGTATGGAGCACGCAGCATCACTTTTGAAGAACTCTTGACAAAAAAAATTTCACCTAAATTGAACCAAGCCTTTGACCTAACTTACAGGGGACAAGAAATATTGAGGATAGAGGGAAAAGTCCAGTGATACCAGAGTAATACGGCACGAAAAATCCAGAATGTGGGAAGTTGTACAAAATAACCCGCCTCGTCTCTTAAAAAGTGTGATGTCATTAAAAAAAAAAAAAGATGGTGATGAAGCTGTTGAAGACTCAAAGAGACTAGAAACACCAAAGGCAATGCACAACCTTGAATGGGTTCTGGTTTGAAAAATAACAGGAAGATATTTGGGGGATTGCTGGGGAAATTCACATTTATATATCAGATAGTATCAAAGAATTCTATTAATAGTCCTAAATGTAATTATGCTGAAGATTGTTTTTAGGAGATGCATTATGAAGTATTAAAGTCAAATGACCAGGAAAATATTAACAATTTTTGAGTCTAGATGGCCAGGTAGGTATATGGATAAACAACTGTATGGACCTTTCAACTATTGTGTATGTTTGAAAATTGTCATGATAAAAGAACTTTTGAAATGTAGATTTTCCTGCTTCAGCTTCTGACATTAGCAATGTGACTTGCAAACTCATGTTTCTGCCTCAGGATTTGAGGGTTGGTGGGGGGAGGAAGAGCATATCTGAAATCTGGCGTGCATGCTCTATTGAGAGCACCATGGAATTTTTCTGTACTCTTAGGCATCACTTCAAAGGAAATGTGTGATCATTCTTCTTTCCATGTAATCTTTGCAAGAGTTTGGTGAGCAAACATATCAGGTACACAATATTTCATGTATGGAACGTATCTGGTTCATTATTTATTAGAGCCTATGTAATTCTCCCTCACCTCCCCTGATCAAATATCATGTTTCTGTACCCTTTTGTAATGCAGATTTCAAAGTCCTAGACCTGTTAAGACTGGGTCATTTTCCTGTGTGCCTCATAATAAGATTAGTTTCTAAATCTAAGAGGAAAGAATTTCTCGGCACACTAATTGATACAGAAAATACATCTTGGAACCAAATACATAGTTTAATCATTGTGGTAGAGGAGAGGACACTCATTTGATTGATGAAATAAAAAGGAGCCAGGATTTGTTTAAATTGGCAAAGCCGGCTTTTGGGGGAAGGGTTCCGTGTCTTCTACGAGTCATCATCTTCAAAGTTATTACTGCATTCACAAGTATATGTGTTCCCCAGTGGTGCTGTCATTCTTCCTGTGCTTGTCTCTGGGTGTTAGAAGCAAAATCGGGCACAGGTGTACGTGAAATTATTCAGGTTAGGGTCAAATCAGGATCTGGACAAGTGAATATATTTTGATTTGTTCTTATTTGGAAGATATATTCCTGCAGATGACAGTGTATCTGCCACTTTCTGCCACTAAAACACTCTTCTACTAGCAAAATGAATCCCCAAATGCAACACCTCAACATATGATCTCATTCTATGCCCCTGCTGCTGAGATACCTCACCAAGAGAATATCTGATTCTTTTCTTTAAAACCTAAAAAGATAACTGTAGACATTCATTCTATGCCATGTTTTTATTTTTCTTTTATTCTTTGGATTGATTAAATTCCCACTGGATGACAAGCACTGTTCTAGGTACTTAGAAGAGGACAGAAAACATAAGAAAAATCAGAAACTATGCCTCCTAGGAGTTACACTCTGGAAGAGGGAGGAAAGGAGTGAAGGCGGGTTAATAATGAATAATGAATAATAATGAGAACAATGAAGACTGGGAGTAAGGAGACCTACCTTAGATACTGTGGCTCAGAAAACCTCCTAGAGAAAGTGACCTCGACCTCGGAATCAAGACTGTTCATACTAGGCAAGCTTATGGAGATCTGAACAAGGGCACCAGCCAAGGCAAACGTCCTGGGGCAGGAGCAGATCTGATGGATTTGAAGGACAGAAAGAAGGGCTCAAGTGGCTGGAGCATGGTGAATGACAGAGAGTAAAAGGAAATGTAGGTCTTGGTTAGGAGATGGGACTTCATTCTAATTGTACTCGGCAGCCATATAGGAGAGCTTGAAGCAGGAGAGTGGCATGATCTGATTTACACTTGAAAGAGACCTCTCAGGCTGACACTTTTGATCAGGGACTATCTCCTCACATTTAGCCCAAATTCCTCCTGCTGCAATTAAAGTGCATTTTCTCTCCTCACAGTGAACAGATGCTACTTGATGCTGATATTAGTTCAGACGCCTGAGGAAACATCAGATGGCTATATCAGGATCCCCAGAAGGCTGGAATAAATGTAGTAAGACCAGGGTGATAATCATCAACCTGAATTACAATCAGAGGCCACTGATGAGAGTAAAACCATGGGTGTCTCCAGGACCCGTTCCCCACCAACAGCTCTGCCAGCTCTTTCCTGGGTCCTCCTCTAGGCTCTTCCATTCCCATTGAATCTCAAGCCCCACCTCCCCACCAGGCAATCCACGGTGTCAGCAACACAACACTGAAGACTATCTCTAGTTATTCATGGTAGGGAACATATTGTTGGTATAAAAGGATATTAAAATACTATGGGTAGGACTTCTGGTGGACTCTCCTCAGCAAAACAATTTAGCTGATGAAAATTATAAAAATAAAAATGGTATCTTTTAAATTCTCCAGAAATTGTCCTAAGAGTATAGAGCAAAAGGAGAAATATTACTGAAGAGAACCCACTAAATTTAGCACAAACAGCAAGCGCCCATGGTGTTTCAGCCATGACTTGCTCCTGGGCCCCACTCCCAGGCCCATGTTAAAGAACTGTATCCTGGTGCGTGCAGCTATAGGGGTCTCTTCTCACTAAAGTGCACAGTCTAGAGCTATGATTTCACCCCAGGAGGGCCACGTTACCAACACTATTTCTCCTCTCCCCACCCCCATCCCATCTACTGTTGCAGAAGCCCTGTTCCTAACAGGAATGGTCTAGAGGATGTGGCTCCCTCCCTGAGTCCTACACCAGTTGCAGTCCACTGAAAATATTGGGGCCCTGATCACAATCGCCCTGCTGCATCATAGGAGAGGCCCCACATTGGGAAGTGCAAGCTGAGAAGACCAAGGAGTGGCACTGCTCACATCCCACGACCAGTGTCCACTCCTAGAACTCCTAGCTCTGATGCAGTGACCCAAGAGTCCTATGCAGGGAGTGAGGCAGACCCTAAGGATGAAGCACTCTGCAGCTTTGCCTGGGGTGCAGGTGGGGAGGGCTGACTCTGTATTTAGAACAGAAAGTACAGAACACCATGCCTAAGGGTATTTTTGGAAACATTGGAGACCTTGGGAGAGCATAGTTAAGAAGAATCAGAAAGCTCTGGGACTTCTGGCAGAGCAGCCAGAAGTCTAATAAGACCAGGAAAGAACAGCCGGGAAAAACCCTCCTGGGGTCACAGTCAACCCAAGGTGCAAATCTTGCTGGCACAAGGGGCTTAAACATGACTTCTGACCAGACAATGAACAATAAGGGTGAGTCCTAGGATGCCAGGCTTAAAAGTAAAAGCACACTCACCCCTGACAAACTGAAAGATTGTGGGTATGTCCCATGAGGAACCCTCTTGGGAGGAACCAGACAAAGAAGCTCCAAGATACTAGTCCTGGGCTGAATGTGGGGTTATAAACACAAATTCCCTGAACTGTGATCCAGCCTCTAAGCCACACACACATTGAAAGGTAAAGGGCAAAAACCTAACTGGCTAAAAGTGTTAAGTACAATCTTTGACCCATAAGTAACTCATGCCAACCCAGACCCAGAGGTGATGCTCAGGTAGCCAGGCTAAAAGGCAAAAACAAGGGGAAAACAATGTAAGCATGAATATTGGAGGCTGCACACTGTGGGGGAAACAGATGCCACAGGATTAGTTCAGTCAAGTCACCTACCCAATAAACAACTGACAAAGCCTATCACCACCACCATTACTCCTGCAGAGCAGGGGAGGAAATGTAGAGTTGCTATAATATATTATAAAAATGTCCAGTTTTAGCAAAATATTGTGAGGCATGAAAAACAACAGTAATGAGCACACCTAGCTCATACATCTTGGTTTCTAATACCATTTCCAAGAAAAAGAAATGGTTTCCTTGGAGAAATGACTGATTCTAGTGCAGGGACAAGAAATACACAAAATGAGCCTAGAACATCTTGTAATGACAGAAAACAGATTATTATCCTACACTGATAGGGATATGCCAAAAGGACACAGGGGACAGATGAAAAAACTCTCAATGGCTCGAGCTGGAATAATTTTAGCAAAAATAAATAAGATAGTATTGGATTGTAACCCACAGTATAAAACAGATATCTGTGAGTCCACATTAACACCAAAAATGATTGAATAAATAAATAAATGTGGAAGAAAAGATAAATATCCTGGCAGGAGAATTTCAAATAATTTATATTAATTCCCCACCCACTTCTCAAGAGCTGACTACTCATAGTGACTTCCTTCCAAAGAATCAGTGTGGAATTGGGAGGATGGGGGATAAGGTAGATAACTTTACGGTGGAAAACCCTGAAAAACATTATCTCAGCCAAGTGATCAAGGTCAGTATCAACAATGATAAATCATGCTGATAATATATGCCTTTGATGTAATAAAAATGGTACTTGACCTCTGTGGTTCTCCTCCCAAAACTCCATTAACAGTGGTCTAACCATGAGAAAAAACACTGGAAAAATCCCAATAGAGGGGTATCCTACAAAATACTTGACCAGTATTCTTCAAAACTGTCAAGATCATCAAAAATAAAGTCTGGGATACAAGCAAGATAGTAGAGCAGCCAGAAGTCTAACAGGACCAGCCAAGAGGAGCCTAAAGAGATATTAAAATTAAATGTAATGTGTCATGGGTGGGTTCCCGGAAGAAAAAAAGTATTAAGTACAAACTAAGGAAATCTGGGTTATACACACAAAAGAATCAAAACAGAGACCCAGATATTTGTATACCCATGTTCTTGGCAGCATTATTCACAACAGCCAAAAGGTGGAAACAACCCAACTCTCCAGCAATGGATGAATAAACAAGATGTAGTATATACATACAATGGAATATTATTCTACTTTATAAAGGAAGGAAATTCTGACATATGCTACAATATGGATGAACTTTGAAGACAGGATGGGAAGTGAAATAAGCCAAACACGAGAGGACAACTATTGTACAGTTCCGTTTATAGGCGGTAACTAGTTAGACATAGCCATAGAAACAGAAAATAGAAAGGCAGTTGTCAGAGTTGTTAGGGAGTGAAAGAGTTAGTGTTTAGTGGATATAGAGCTTCGGCGTGGGAAGATGGAGTTCTAGAGATGGGTGCTGGTAAGGGTGGCACAGCAAAATGGAGGCACCAACTTAACACTGTTTAATGGTTAAATGGAACCTTTATGGTGCATGTATTTTATTAGAATTATTAAGAAACTAGGAAAATCTGAATGGACTATAGCATTTAGTTACTGGTAATATGTTGATATTGATTTTTTGTCTGTGACAAAAGCAATATACCAATGGAAGGAGTTAATAATAGGGGAAATGAGCAGTGGGATATGGGGGACCTCCATTCTCTTCTCAACCCTTCTATAAATCTAAAAGTATTTTAAAAGTAAAGTTGATTATTTTAAAAAAGAAAGTGTCCAAGGAGCAGAAAATGATAAAAGATAGAGACTGGGAACAAAACCAACCATATCAATAAAACTTTAAATGTGAATGAAATAAAAAAAAAACCCAATCAAAAGAAAGGAAATGTCAGATGATATTTTTAAAAAACAAAAACAAAAAAAACCACCAGATCCAACTATATTCTGTTTATAGGAGATATACATTAGATTGAAAGATACACAGAAATTGAGAATAAAAGGAGGGCAAAAGATCTATCATGCCAACAATGACCATGGAGAGCTAATGGCTCTACTAAATATCAGACGATATAAACAACTGCTGTACCGATTATTGCTGGCCCCCTCACAGGATGGACCCCCATCCCAAACTTGGTTCTGATATCAAGATCAATGATACCACAACACATCAAAGGAGTATGAACAAGTTTACTACTTAAATAATGAGGTTTCTGAAGGTGGTAAGAGAGGCTTCCCACACTTATGTGGAAAATGGGTTGAGAGAGCAAGAAAAGGAGGCTAGCCCAGATTTTTTTTTCTTAATTGTGGGAGGGCAATGGGGCCAGGTGGTTGAGGACCTCATGCAGTGTCACAATAGAAGTTCATTCACTTACGGTAAAGAAATTCCAGGTAAGAGTGGCGCCTGGGTGGCTCAGCCTGGTTAAGCATCTGCCTTCAACTCAGGGCCTAGGATCGAGCCCTGCTTCAGGCTCCTTGCTCAGAGGAGAGTCTCTCCCTGTCCTCCTCCCTGCTGCTCATTCTCTCTCTCTCTCTCTCTCTCTCTCTCTCTCTCTCTCTCTCTCTCTCCCTCTCTCTCTGTGTCAAATAAATAAATAAAACCTTTAAAAATTGTTTAAAACAAAGCAAAGAAACTCCAGGTAAGAGAGCACCAGCAGTGTCTCCCAGGAAGCCATGGATGCATCCAGAAGAAATCATTAAACATTTACTAAGTCCTGCCTTGAGCTTCAACACATGAGGGGTCGGAAAGCAAGGTAAGCAATATGAGAGTAAGACAGGAAGGAAAGCAGAAAGAGGGCCACACCTCTTCTCTGACTGCTGCCTGTACTTCTGCCGCTGGCCAGAGCAGCCACATGCCAACAAGCTGTGTGACCTACGGACGTTCACAGCCTAGGTCTAAAGACGTAGGCTCTAAGGAAAGCAGACATTGATGCAATTCCAATCCCACTCTCTCCGAGCTCTCCTGGTCCAGCACAGAATGAATGTGTGATGACTAAGGTAAGCAGAGAGCAGTAAGGGAGCCCCAAGAAGATGATATCCACACAGAACCTCGAAGAACATATCACATTCCAGATGGAAGGAAGAGTGTGTGCAAAGGCAAGGTAACTGCAAACCCATGATGGGTTCAAGGGGCTGCAAGACATTTCACACAATCCCTGTACTCTTAACTAGCCCCCAAAATGTTAAGAAATGAGATGTAGGCAAGAAGGAGGGTGTACAGGACCCAGTTTTTTTTAAAAGTGCCTTTACTTGGGAAAAAAAAATAAGGAGCCATGAATGGATTTTCAGCAATGCTGGCAAATGAGGTTTTCATTTTTTTAATGTCCTTCTGGAAGTGGTATGGGTGACTGAAAGGGACTAGATTGGAGATAGGGAGACTAGAATCAGTTTTCATAGAGAAAACTAATCTTACATTCTTTCCATAGCATCCTGAAATCACAGCATGGCCGTGAGCATATTCACGAATTTTTATGATTTCCTTCAACACACAATCAATGGAAGACAGCGTATTGTAGGTCACCAGTGATCCTCTGAGAATCAAGTTACCTGTGGTTTGGGAACCACATGTCACCTCTTTTATTCAGCAAGAAGTGAATGTCTTCAAGGGTCAGGCTCTGTCACAGTTTCTAGAACCAAGCAAGATCCACACTCTCTTAGAACTGACAAAGAGCATAGATGTTAAAAAAGGAAACAAAATAATTTCAGGGCAACAAGAGCTGTGAAAAACAATAAAACAGGGTAGTGAGAAGAAGAATAACAAGGGGGGTTTCTGACACTGGGGGATTAGTGGCCCTGAGTAGCATCTGAGGACAGAGGACCTCAGACAGAAGGACTGCCTGGATCCCCAGCTAGTGTTTCCTCAGTATACTTCTTAAAGCTGCATCTTGCAGGATGACTCACAAAATCGTTGTTAACTGCACAACATTTTCTCAAGTGGCATAGAGTTTTAGAAAAATTTAGAGTCATCAAGCACTTGCCTTATAGATACCACATGTATGCCAAGATTCAGCCCATTGATGTGCCAAGTAAAAATCTCTGAGGACACATGTGATTATAATTGCTCTTCCTCCTTATATGTCGCTTGTATTGTGTGACTTTCTACGTACGGTATGATAAGGAAATTTTGCTAATTTCTTGTCCTCTTTCTTTCTAGGAATACTGTTTTAATTAACCTTGTTCTTGGCAAAAGTGTGACCTGTCACATTTTTCCTACAAGAAAGAAATGTGAAATGTGTCATTCTCTTCTCTACCTTTAGAAACAAAATTACTTGTTTTTTGTATCAGGAATTATTTTGCAGTTATTCTGGAAAAACTCAATTGGTTCAGCAGAGAGGACGGTGGACTTCCAGAGGATGCACCCAAAAGTAACAATAATTATTATTATTTTTATAATAACTAATACTTTTGAGCACATGTTATAGGCTAGACATTATGCTAAATGCTTACTTGACTTATTTATAAATCTCACAACAATAAAATGGGGAAGGCGTTATGATTTGAATTTTGCAGATGGAGAAATTGAGGCTTAGAGAGTTTAAATACCTTGTCTATGACCACGTTGATCTAGAAGCAGAAACTGAACTCAAGCAATCTAATACCACAGATTTTGCAGAGCAAAAATAAAAAATATGACCATCCCCCAACTATACCACGCCATTTAGATGGGAGTGGTATTGGAATTAAGGGGAAAGTCCTTAGAATTTGAAAGAAAACCAGCCAAGGAAAGGAGAGCTTTAAGAAAAGGAATTTTAAGAGGTTGTCAATAATGTCACATGACCCCGAGAGTGAGAGCCTTCTTAAATTGTGTACCCCGGGCACCTCTCTTGCCTCATGCTAGTCCTGGCTCTGAGGAGTTAGAAGTTGACAAGATGAGCACAGACAGGTACCCAAGGGAGGATCGAGTAGGGCCTTGTGTGTTCTAGTAAGAATTTTGACTTTCACTCAGTGTGAGATGGGAAGTCATTGGAGGGTGTTGAGAAGAGAAACACCATGATCTAATTTAAGCATTAAATTCTTTGGCTGCAGGTCAGTAACAGGTTGTAGGAGGGTGAGGGCAGAGCTGGAAGACCAGTTAGGAAACCATTGCAATAATCCAGCAAGAATTGATAGCAACTTGGACCAGGTGGCAGTGGGATGGTGAGAAGCAGTCGAATTCTAGATAGATTTTGAAAGTAGAGCTGACAGAATGTGCTGTCAGACCAGATGTAGTACGTGAGAGAAAGAGAGAAAATGACACCAAAGATTTGACCCTAAGAAACTACCACAGAATATCAAGGAATACAAACCCTAACAAAAGGGCCATTGATTTGGACTTCAGAGGATGCTGGGTGACCTTAGTGAGAGAATTTCCTGGGGAGGGGTACAGATGGAGGTTGAGCTAAGTATTAAATAAAGCATAAGGAAATAAAAGTAGTGAGTATTCTTGTGACTTGTACAGAAAGTAGACTTCTGGTAGCTAGGAAATCCTGGGTCAAGGGAAAGTTGTATATGCTATTTTAAGATGGGAAAGAATTGAGTGTGTTTATTAGGACGAAAGGACGAAAAAAATTTTTTTAAAGAGTGAGTGAAAACACCTACTAGAGAGGGGGTGATTGAGCAAAGAAGAGTTGGGGGTGGGCTGACTGCAGTCTAAAGTCCATGCATGGATGTGAACAGAGGAGGAGTTTGAAGGAAAGGAGGGAAGGAGGAGTGTGGCTGTCACTGTTTCTCAGTGAGAGGAACAAGAAATGGAGAGTTCTTGCTGGACAGATTATGCATTTTCTGTGAATTAAGAGATAATATCATAAGCCAAGTGTGAGATTGTTCAGAGTGAGAACAGTGACAATTCTGAATCTTCTCTTGGGGAAATGTGGCATAAGATCGTGAGTGGTGATGAGGACCCAGCAAAAACTGAAGATCATAAATATGTAGCTGAACCAACTCACACAGTTGTCTCTAACAGACTTAAGCTGCAATAAATGGCTTGTACGATAAATTTCTACTCAGTGACACTGTGGACCTCATCCCCATTTCTTACAAACTGATAGAACATGATCTAGAAGGCCAATGCCCCAGCTTTAACTATTTAAGAAAAACTGGTCCCCAACTTTTCCATTCAAGTGATGCATAGCCTACCTCAAAGCCTAGTGCTAAGGTAGGTTTTAGGTCAACATCAGATTGATTTTACCAAAGACCCCCAAGTCCTCTGCCTCTCTCACACATTGTCTGAAAGAATACATCTACTTCTGTTTTCAGCCTTGTCCATTTCTTCATCCAGTTTCTCTGATGACGTATGTCACACAATTATGAAACTTTTAAATCTCACCTTTATTTTTTCAACAGAGAGAATATTACTTGGCCTTTACCTAGAAACTAAGTCTTAAAATTCAACTTTTCATTCTTGAGACTTTTCCAGCATACTTTAAGATTTCGTCAAGTTTTTCCACTTAAGAAAGAGATAATTAAACGTAGTTGAAAACTGCCTTATCATTGCAGTAGTTGTATAATTTATTTTTTTCCATTGGGCAATGTGCTTAGCAACTTGCACATTAAGCCTTCTATTGAGATTATATTAATATCATAAATATGCAAAACGGAAACCACTCTGAAAGTTCAAAATAATAGCAATAACCTTTCCCTCATATAAAACCTTTTATCTCAAGATCTCCATGCACTTTTCCAACAAGCATGAATACCTTGCCCAACCACTTGCAAGGGGCCAATTAAAATGCCAACCTCACTTTATCTCCTGATTCAAAATGCTAGTAAGGATCACAAAGCAAGCATCCAACATAATCATGGTTTAATACTTAATGTTTCCTACGGCAGCATTTATAATCTTTAAGAGGGCCGAACCTCTAGTCTGTAAGAAGTCCCAAGTGCATGTGTGCCTTCTTTGCTTTATTCTTTAGCCATAACTGATGGGATGTGGTGGGGGTAAGGAGTGGGGGTGGGTGTAGGTCAGGAAAACTCTCACACATTGACTGGAGAAATACCCACATCTCTCACACTGAGACACCCAGGCACACTGATGCAATCATGGCTAGAAATGAATCAGGGCCCTCGAGACAAGAGTTCATGACTCATACTCTGTGTGGAGCCCCTGGGACACCTGGCAAACCAGCTATGACAGAGCCATTACCAAACAAAGCAGAGGTGAGCTATGAAAAAAAGAAAAAGGGAGGGGCTGATGCATTTGTTTCCAGGGTTCAGAACACGTCATCTTGAGATTATTCCCAGGTAATTAATTATAGGGTATCATAAAGGGAAACTGAGCTTTGGCCTGAGTCACACATGCAAACTCACTGTGAGATCTAGGGTGATTTCCTTTACATCTCTGGGCCTTCTTCTCTCATTTCTAAAGATGAGGACATTGTACAGTCACATCAGAAAGACTCCTTCTCCTTCCAACACCCTATGAAGTACTTACTCATAGTCATTACTTCCTGCTCCCTCAAGAGAAGTAAAAGGTGTCATAGGAAGAAGTCGAGGGAATTGTTCTTCAAAAAGTATTTCAGATGTTCGAGGAAGTAGAAATTCCCTGGCTTGTTTCAGCACTACTTCTTCCATTTTAAATGACAAACCAACATTAGTAATGGACAGGAAAAGCATTTCTCTCTTCATCTTTAAGTCCTACAAACATCCATGGAAAGCATTTGACCAACACGTACACACTTCTGTGGACAAAATCAATAGGAGGATTTCTGACAACCCCCAGCCTCCTGGAAATGCCTAATGTGGGGTATCTCTCACTACAATGGCTAATTCAGTCCAGTCACCACCTTCTGAGACATTATGCCTCCAAGTGCCTTTTTCCTGGCATTGCATTCCTTTAAGAGGAGGTAATCAGGAGGACATGACCACTGGTTGACCCGGGAGCCAGACCCAGGCAATCAGAGGCTTCTTACTGCCTCCCCTGTCTTTGGAATATATGTTCTTTCCACCATTCCCACAGTGGGAACCATTCCAAGGACACAAACCTTGAAGTACAAAGTGTCGTTGAGACCATCTGGATGGTCTACGTGACAAAACCCAGGTAGGGCCTCTCTTCAAACTTTTAAAATTGTGGCAGTAGATGTGGAGATCTACTCAAGCATCAGATGTAAGTTTCCTTGCTTTAATCCTGCCCCTTGCCAATCTGGAGAGGTCTGCCTGTTTCTTCAGTCTTTCCTTGTCCCCTGTGAATGGGGCCAGTCTTTGAACCACCAAGCCCAAGGGTCATTTCTTTTTTTTTTTTTTTTTTTAAAGATTTTATTTATTTGACAGAGAGAAACACAACCAGAGAGGGAACACAAACTGTGGGAGTGCGAGAGGGAGAAGCAGGCTTCCCGCCGAGCAGGGAGCCCGATGTGGGACTCGACCCCGGGGTCTCCGGGATCATGACCTGAGCCGAAGGCAGTCGCTAACCAACTGAGCCCCCAGGCGCCCCACAAGGGTCATTTCTTACAGAAGTAACAAAACTCCATAAATATCAGTCTCATTTTTTCACCTGAAGGAGAAGGTGAAAAAGAACGATGACTTTCCCCAGCTTGGGTCAAGCTAAATTTAGAACTTTAAAACAACTATAAGAATGTTTAGAAGAGAGAAGGACCCTTGAGAGAAACCAGCAGATACCTTCTACCCAGGCAGTGGCTACAGTACACATGAATGTTCCAAGGTCCTTATTTTGCTTTTAAGAAAGGAGGAAAAGAGGGGTTGTCCCTGATTTTTCCTTTTGACTGTTGCCACTGGAAACGAAGTTTCTTTGACTGTAGAGAGCATCTAAGGTCTTAGCTACTCTCTCCCAATGAGAGAACAAAAGTTCTGTCAAGTAACTGGAGACAGCTGAGCTGAACTGAGCTATAGGCTGATCACATTTCACCATTTGCTTATTACTGATATCACTTTGGTCATTCCCAGACCATTACTGCAGGAGAAACCTCCTCACAATATCAAGATCCTACCTGGCTCACAACCACTTCCTGATGTTCTTTGAAAGCTGTACTGTAAAACAAAACAAAACCCAGACACATCACATCAGAAAGATAAGGCACTGAGAAAACTTTACAAGTTAAGAGGAAGCAGGTGTCTGACTAGGGGAGGTTTTAGACTGGTGCAAGAGAGATGGCTACAAAAGAAAAGGAAGATGGTTCTTTCTATTTCCAGAGAAAACAGGAAGTTGTTTTGTTGAAGATTTAAACCAACATATCAGGACAGAACCAGATGTGCCAATTTCATTTTATCTGGAAGTTCATTGTGTTTCAGCACAGGTATTTTCCACCTTCACTTAACACAGTATGTCTAAGACTGACATTTTCAAAACCAACCAAGCTATATTGACTCTATAAAATAACATGGCTAATGCACTGAAAAATATGATTTATAAAAACCTACTAAACCTATCCTTTAGAAGCACAGTTTTTATAAAAAAGTGAATACTCCTGGATTCAGTCATTAAAAAATCAGTCAAGATATGTAATTTAGTGTGGTTCAAAGAAATTGCACATTTATATATAAAACAAGGACTTTATATAAAAAAATAACTTCGCTGTTTATAGATTTAGTTTTACCTAAAATTATATTATTTGCAATTGTGCTCATCCCACAAATGTTGATACATGAACTACTAGGATCTTTAATATATCAGGTCAACAACTATTCTATGCCTTTTACGTGCCCAAAATTATACCATCTCTAAGAGGTTTAGAGACAGGTTATGCAAAGTGCAATGGATTCCAACTCTATCCCCCAGTGACCCAGGTTCTTTCAGGTCATAAACGGATTGCCTTTGTCTTCTAATGATCCATGTGATCCGTGACAGAAATATGTCAGATGGCAACCAATGGAAGGACCAACTTTCCAGGTTTGCCCAAGACTGAGAGAGTTTCAGGGATGTGAGACTTTCAGTGTTAAAACTGAAAAGGTCCCAGGCAAAGTTGAATAAGTTGGTTACCTTAAAGAGTTGAGAAAGAAATGAAATTAGTAAATTATATTAGTGTAATACTTATTTTAATTCTGGTCACCAATTCCGGTGTGTGGAGATTTTTCCACACCAACAAGGAACTCCCCGACACCAGCTGCCTGACCTACAGTTCAACTCAATCTGATACTATATACCCAAAGATAGCATCACATCTCACCGGATGAGGGCTCAGTTCTATAAGTCTGCACTGCCCCTTCAGATGTTCATCATAAAGCTAGATTGCTGTCCCTCCAGCTATAGATTGGAGGTTCCGACAACCCCTGGGTTCAATTAATTTGCTAGAACAGATCACAGAACTCAGAGGAACATTTTATTGACTAGAGTAGAGGTTCCTTATAAAAGGATGCAACTCGGAAATGCCCAGATGGGAAAGATGCATATGGCAAGCTACAAGGGAAAGGGCATGGAGCTCCCATGACCTCTCCAACCCACCACTCTCCCTGCATCTCCAAATGTTCACCAACTCAGAAACTCTCCAAATTCCCCTCCGAGCCCTTTGGATTTTTATAGTGGTTTCATTACATAGACATGATTGATTAAATCACAGGCTGTTGGAGATGGAACTCAATCTCCATCTCCTTTCCCCTCCCCAGCTGGGGGGTGGAGGGGAAGTGAAAATTCCAGCTCTACAACCACAGGGCTGGATCTCCTGGCAACCAGCACCACCCATCCTCAGCTGCTTCCAAAAGTCACCTCATTAACGTAACAGAAGGCACCCCATCCATTCTCAACCCTTAGGGAATTCTAAAGGTTTTAAGAGCTCTATGCCAGAAATGGGGATGAAAACCAAATATATATTTCTTATTATAAATTATAATATGACACTCACACACATGCTTGTCCTCTATCCTTCTCTATCTCTCTTTCATTCTCTCTCTCTCTCCCCTTTCCCATCCCACTGCACGCTCTTAGAACCAGAACCAAACTTCCAGGAAGATCTAGGACTAAGTTCCAGCTTTGCCATGACCTTCTTAAAAATGTTGAAGAAGTGGGGCGCCTGGGTGGCTCAGTCGTTAAGCGGCTGCCTGCGGCTCAGATCATGACTCCGGAATCCCAGGTTCAAGCCTCACATCAGGCTTCCTGCTTGGTGGGAAGTCTGCTTCTCCATCTCACTCCTCTTGCTTGTGTTCCCTCTCTAGCTGTGTTTTACTCTGTCAAATAAATAAATAAAATCTTTTTTAAAAAAATGTTGAAAAAGTAATTAAACTTGTCCAGTGCTGCTTCCTTATTTGTGAAGATTCCAAAAACTATTAGGTCATGACAACTGAGACAATGACTTGACACATCCGCCACATTTTCTGTATGTTAAGCATGGTCGGCTCACAGATCGTGCACTTATGGTCACCAGACTTCCAGTGTTCTGGTCCAAGGGAGACTGAGTTCAGTCTACTCAGTGGGCTGACTGGGATTAACCCTTCCACCACAGGGCATTTGCTGGACCATAAACAGATCAATCCTTGGTCCTTTCATTAGTATAAAGCTAAGAAATAAGTAGAGTGAAGCAACATCCTGTTTACCCATCATTTTCAGTTTTTCTGCCCCAGTCTCTTCAGCCAAGGCCCTTGCATTATTGTTTACACATGCCACACACACACACACACACACACACACGCACATTTTTATATTGTTGGGATGGCAGAAGCCAAGTAAAAATTGTTTAGCTCTGTTTCTTGACAATTTAGGAAGTATGAGAAAAATGATGTGGCACTCGGGAGGGACTAAACGATTGGCAACACAGGGCAGGGGGTGGAGGAGGGGTAGTACTAGGAAGAGAACGTACAGAAAGGAGATAGTTTTGCCACAAGGTTCCCTCTTAAGAGTGGCTAGGAAGCCCCACCATTCAGTATGTGTGACCTCCTGGTAATTTCCCTGGGGAGTCCCCCCTCAGAGAACCTTTACCCCAGATTCGAGAGGAAGCTGAGCTAGGTAAATTCCCAAGCAGGGGTGTTGGGTGGGCGGTGACCTAAAGAAAGACTGGGACGAGCTTCCAGGCAGGTTTCCCCTTCCTGCTGGTACAACCACAAATATGAACTCAGCCAGGAAGAAAGGGGTGATGCCATGGCCAGGGACTCTTGGTGGTATTTTCCTTTGTCTCTCAGCTTCCTGTGTTTGAAACGAAGGAATTTGAGGCTTTCTGTGACCACTCTGATTGTCTGGGATTCTTTCCTCAAGAGGTGTTCATGAATTTGTGAGGATTGCCAGGAAACAGTGTGAGTCACGGCTTCTGAGCAGACAACATTAGGTTTTAGAAATTCCCAGAGATATGACTTGTTTATAAGAAAGGAAACAGCTATTCTGAGCTGCCAGGAGAAGAGGAAAACACTGCTCACTTTTTTTTAAATGCCATGTTGAAAGGTCATCCAAGTGGCCAGAGTGTCAGCAAGAGCCTGGTATAGACACTGCTGTTAGCAGTTCATTTGTCTGCATTTTAGAGGTTATTTTGGGGCTTGGCATTTAAAATGCAAGACCCATGGCATTGAAATTCCACTCTTGATCTGAAACCCGGAGGCACAAGCCGACTCCGTGGGCCTGCTGAAGGATTGCTGGGCAAGGCTGAGGGAACACAGCCTGCTCCTTCATTTGGACAGAGAGGTGACAACTTCCTGACTTCATATTTCTCGAGCAGCCCACTGAGTTTCATCTCCATGGTAGGGGGAGTTAAAATTTCCTCCACTCCCCTATCATCTCCAGCTGGGAGGTGACAGAACAGGAGAGTAATGGGAGAAGAAGCGTATATACATCCTATTTACATGGTCACAAGAGCCCCCACAAGAAAGATGTAGCTCCAGTGACTAGGCCCAAGGGCTTATGCACCGAGTTGAACAAAGAATAACAATTGTAGAAAAGTAGCTATACTATTTACTATAGGAAAACAGAGGTAAGTGAGCTTTTTTTAAAAGGTCTGTTTGTACAAATTTTTATCTCAGCCGGAGAGTTCCCTTCTCTTAAGATGTTGTTTCTTTCTTCTGATACAGAAGAGCAACTTTCACCCAGGAATGTTATCTCCTACTTCTAGGAAGAAAAAGACATGTCAGATCGCTCTTCTTGCCTCTGCAGTTTTCAATTCAAAGTAATCAAGATGGCAAAGCCGCCTGTCTGGGGGTGGCGTGTCCTGAACTCTTTCTACATATTGCATGCTGCCTTCTCTAATGTGTTTCCTTCCTAGTGGGAACAACTGTGATGTCAGCTGCCAAGACCTGAAAGAACTGAAATTGACCTGAAAGTTAGAGTTTGGAGAGTTACCGACTTTGGTGAGTTACAGACTTTGGAGAACTTGCCCAAGGACAGGACTTCAGGGGGATTCCCTCCGACAACCTTTGCTTCTGCATCAGCCCACTTTTCTGAGCATCGGGAGCGTCGCTGTAAGCACAGAGGGATTCAAGCTCACAGTGCCACAGTGTGCACATTCCCCCTGTTGGCACAGCCAGATAATATACCGAGTATTAACTTAGGTGATAGTTTCATAGATACCACATTTGATAAAATCAACACCTTCTCCTAATTGTAAAGTAAACAAATAAACTAGAAGGAGACGGCTTGAATGTGATAAAGGTGCTCTTGGCTTAAAATAAATAAAGATTATATTTAATAGGCAACCACTGGAAATGTCCAAAATCAGGAAGAAACAAACGCAAAGAATATCCTCTAGTGACATCACTTTATATTCTCTGCCTAGGGCGGTAAGTTGGGAAACAAAAGTTTGAATGTCTGCCTTCAGCTGGGTTGATGATCCCAGGGTCCTGAGATCAAGCCCCACATCGGGCTCCCTGCTCAACCAGGAGCCTGCTTCTCCCTTTCCCTCTGCTGCTCCCCCTGCTTATGCTCTCCTGTGCTGTCTGTCAAATAAATCAATAAAATATTTTTTTAAAAAGATTTCAGTTTGGTGAATTAAGATATTGACACACCCGAAAATCACATTAAGTCTATAATTGGGACAACCAAACAAATTAGTTAAGTGTTCTTAATTAATAAAAGTCATAAGTGGCTTGGAATAAGAGAAATACCTAAACAGGAATAGTATTCCTTATGTACTTCCCATAACTAATGAGACAATATAACAGAAGAGAAGCTATTCCAACAGCAACAAATAGAAAATACCTACAAATTTAGTGAGAAATGGATTAAAACTTTTAAAACCATCATTAATAATTAATAGGAAGAGTTATGTTTTTATTCAATGTAAAGATGCCAAGACTTCTTAACCTTAAATTATTAAAATAATTCTACCCCAAACTGCAACAGGACTTTTCTTGGAAGTCATCAGAATTGGCACTGACTGATTCTCAAGCTTGGTGCATTACCTTATATCAAGGGCTCGAAACTCTGAACAGAGAAAAACTAGCAGAACACATTCCTTGGGTTCAATCTTGTCATATATCAGAACCTCTTGTAAAACATCCATAATTAAAACTGTGAGTCTGATATAAATAGAAAAATATAAACCACAGGAAAGTTATCAGAAACCCTGGGACAGACCTGGATGTATATATGGTTCGCATTTTTGGATGGCTTTCTATCTGCATTCTCTTTTATGTTTCAAAACCACGCATTGAAACAAGTATTGTTATTATTAACTTCACTTTTTTATGAAGCAACTGATATTCACAAATTAAGTGACTTGCCCAACATAAAAAAAACAAGATGAACTTGACTTGGACCCAGATTTTCTGACCTCCCAAAGCAGGCCTCTTCTTACTGTATTGTTTTCACAAAGTTGTCATGACTGGCCTTTTCTTATTTTTCTTTTCTTTTTTTTTCCCCCAAAGAGAAAGAGCATAGGTAGGAGTTGGAGGGAGAGGGAGAGAAAGAATCCCAAACAGACTTCCCGCTCAACTTGGAGCCGAGCATGGGGCTTGATCTCACAACCTTGAGATCATGACCTGAGACAAAATCACAAGTCAGATTTTTAACTGACTAAGTCACCCAGGTGCCCCTTTTCTTTTTTTAAGCAATGTTGAAATTTAGGGAGAAAAAATTTAGACTTGTTCCTGGTACTACATATCCCTCCTTAAAAAAAAAAAAAAGAAAGAAAAAGCCAACTGTTTCTGTTTAAAGATTTCAGTACTAAAAATCAAATTATGGAAACCTTTTTTTTTTTTTTTTTTTAAAGATTTTATTTATGTGACAGAGAGAAACACAGCCAGAGAGGGAACACAAGCAGGGGGAGTGAGAGAGGGAGAAGCAGGCTTCCCGCCGATGCGGGACTCGATCCCCGGGTCTCCGGGATCATGACCTGAGCTGAAGGCAGTTGCTTAACCAACTGAGCCACCCAGGCGCCCCAAATTATGGAAACCTTGACCAAAAAAATACATAGAGCTCTGAGACTAGAGTGATGTCTATGATGGCCCCTCACTAAGCCCACTCGAGAAATAGGGAATACAGCTCTCCCCAGTCACTCCTGCTCCCAGGCCACACAAACCCATCTACTGCAGATGAATTTCCCACTGCAGAAGAATCCCAAACAGACTTCCCAAACAGAAGATGCAGAAGTTCCCCAAGTGAAGCTAAAATTCTCTAGGAAACCCTTATTAAAAGAAAGTGTGAGAAGGAAAGGAAATGGAAAGTAGGGTAATTCAGGGAGAGAAACGAAACATGAGAGACTTTGGACACAGAAACAAACTGAGGGACTTGGAGGGAGGGGTGGGGGGATGGGAGAGCCTGGTGGTGGGTACTGAGGGCACCTATTGCATGGAGCACTGGGTGTGGGGCATGGGCAATGAATCCTGGAACACTGAAAAAATAAAATAAATTTAAAGTAAAAAAAAAAAAAAGAAAGAAAAGGAAGTGTAGTCAATCCCTTTCGGGGGAAGGATAGGGTGACCAGGGAATGACCAGTTGGGAGCACCTATTTAGTAGTAAGAACCAAAAGAAAAAACAAAACAGATTAAGCAACTAATACATAGTGTAGCCTATTATGTATAGCAACTTCAACTCTGATGCAGCAAAAAGAAAGCACCGGTAGACAATAAATAAACGATACCTTTAAATGAATGGGCATGATCCTGTTCCAGTAAAACGTTATTTCCATAAATCAAAAACAGGCACACTACACTACTTTGACAACTCCTGTGTTAGACTGTTTAAAATCAGTTAGCCTTTAAAAAAGGATAAAATAAAATTAGTTCTCTAACACACCCTCTAGATAAGAAATCGGAAGCCACAGGAAGTCACCCAAGTGGACCGTTTGACAGTGTAAGACAGACTCGGGTCTTCCCTCAGTGAAGTGGGCACGACTCCAGGTTCAGCTCAGGTGTTGTGACTCAAGAGCTGGAAATTGTGTCGTCTCATTGGACAGCCTCCTCTGACTTGGGGATGCTAATTGGATCTTATAGGTGTGAAATCCTCAGGAGGTGGAAAAAGACCCCAGACAGGTCGAGTTTAATGAAACCAACATTTGCCACACTAGGGATGGTGTGGCTGCTCTATGTGGTGGGCATTGCAGGTAACAGGGAGCCCGGGGCGCTCTCCTGGACCTCAGACGCCCCTCTCCCATGCAGACATGAGCTCCGAACGCAGCTCCTCTGCCCAGCAGAGTGCTGTGTGGGGTTAGGAAGACAGCTGTGTCCTTGCCTGTGTGAGAGGTATGGGCAGATCCGTGGCTGTTTACAGAAACCAGGAAATCCCAAAAACTAAAGCGACCCAGAGCAATTCATTAACTTCTTTGAGCCCAACCTTCCTTTGTGTAGAATGGAAATGTCTTTCCTCGTCCTCTTTTTTTTTTCCCCAGGATGTCAGAATAATAAAACAGAAAAAACTGGGTAAAGTTCATTGGTACCTCAGGGATACGTGTCATAAAATGACACAGTCCTACTGTCACCGGATATCTCATGACTTCAGCTGGCTCCAGCTCTTCGCATTTCCCTTTCGGCAGGGAACTTGGCCAGCTTTACATTGAAGGCATTTCTGTGGAGAGAGCAGCAATATTAAGCTGGTAGTTTGACAACCACATCGACAAAAGACCAGGATATATGACATATAAAGGTGAAAGGACAGTGACGAAGGGGAGCAAATGAGCTTTTAAACAAGCCTGACAACCATCCAGCTAGTTTTCATATTGCTTCCTGTGAAAAATCTTGACATATTTGTACATTGCTATGAGTTATTTCTTCATATAACTGGGTATAGTGACCTAACATTATTTGATCTTGTAGAGTGTTATCTGGGACTACAGACTTATTTTATCTTAAGCTCAATGACATTTCATCAACAGTTAACACAGCACGAGTAGCTAAAACTCACTTCGGTACAGTACAAGAGGGCCCCAGATTTTGCTGCTTTATTTGTGTTTGAATATATAACTCTCTGACATTCTCTATGTTCCTTAGTTTCTGTTTTTACCCATCTCTGTGTGTTTTGAACCATATTTTTTTAGTATAGTATTACATACTAGTTTATTTATTTCACCACAAGATTTATTTATTGCCTGTAATAATGAAAATTAATTCACTTCATTTGCCCACATCAGCTACGTCCAAAAAGGCAAGACAGTTCTCTTCCGATCGTGCTTAGCAGGAATGGAATGGAAAGGAGATGGGGACAGTCATTAAGACTCCCTGGGAAGTTTCCATGCGAGCACACTTCTTCCCTGCGCTAGGAGAACAGCGCTCAAACACAGGCAGGGCTCACGTTGAAACCTCAGCACACTCTCTTAATCTGAGACTGAGATCCTCATGGTACCTGGAATTTTATAATGCCTTCTGGGAACACAAAAACCATCAATCTTAATCTCAATTCAGCTACTGAGACTGTGGTCTTTTCTACTTGAAGCCACAAAATTGTTTATGTTCTAGTAGGAGTTTAATTTTGTCTTGTTTTAAGCTCTCTTACTTGATTTCCGCTCAATCAATAAGATAGGCCATACATTTAATCTGCTTCTGCCATCAAGACAGCTGAAAGTCCTGCTGATTTTTTAATTTATTATAAGTAAGTTCAGCCTGTATGTAAACTCAGCCCACTTTTCATCAGCTCTGCGACAGCTTTCTCATCTGTAATATGAGAAACCACCCACCTAGGTCAGAGAGTCATTGGAAGAATTATATATATAATAAACAAGACTGCATTGTATTTGGTGATTGGCAACATACATTCTCTTAATAAAACAAGAACAGCATATGCCTCTGAGAAGAGAGACGCCAGATTTCTTGGCTGCCCTGTCTATGGGCAGCACTTGGCAGGCGCTTGATAAGAATTCTTCAATCAAGGCCATCGTATTAACTAATAAGGATAAGTATTGATTTTTTTTTTGCAGTTCTGTACTAATTATAATTTAGCCTTCCCTTAAAAAAAAAACTTTTTATGGAAGTATAACATGCACACAGAAAATGGGTGTGGCCATGTGACAAATTTTTCACGAGTACAACTGTGTAACCAACACTCAGCTAAAGAAACAGAATATTGCCAGCATCCCGGAAGTGCCCCTGTGTGTCCCAGTCCAAGTACTGGAAAACCCCAAAGAGAGCCACTATCCTGACTTCTAACGCTACAGATGAGTTTTACTTGTTTTGCCATTTTTTTATACCCAGAATTATACAGTATCAATACAGACAGAAAGATAAAGAAAGTCTAAGCCCTGAAGAAGTTTGTCTTTTCTAGGCTGACTTGAGGAAGGAGGGCAGGAGGATGGTGAGAAGTAAGGGAACCATATAATCTGTCATCCAAATTGGGACATCTGTGAAAGTGAAAGGAGGTGTTATGCACAATGATGCTGGGACGAAAGGCATACACAGTGACTGTCCCCAGCAAACTAAGACATATAACCACCCTGATGAGATGCAATGGCAGAAGGCAGCAGGGACACACTGGCAGGGAATATCTATCTGCAAGATCATAATACAGAATCCCTTCACATTGCCTGAGATGTCTGCAAGACTGGGGACGAGGGGCCCATCCCCCAGAGAGTGCAGTCACTGGTAAAACTCAGGTCAACAAGAAGGTTCTTGTTGAGTTCCCGCTCTGTGTAAGGCACCACAACAGTACTGAGATGGCTCAGACACTGTCCCCACCCACAGGAAGCTCAGGGTCCAATAGTACCTAGAAGACGAGTTCACAAATGGGTAAACTGTAAGGAAGCGGCCAAAAATATTCAAAGAACTGTGTAGATTCCAAGGGCATATACAAAGTGCTACCAATTCCAAGGGGTGAGAGATCATGTCCACTGGTAGACATGGAAAAGGCATCATGGGGGAGGTAGCAGTTAAGAAGAATTTAGATACAACTCCAATGGTTCCCATCTGTGACTGCACGTTACAATCTCCTGGGCAACTTTTCAAACTCCGAATACCGAGGCAGTACCCCCAAAACAATTAAATCAGAATCTCTGGGGACAGGATCCAGGCCTAAGTTCTCCCAGGTAATTCCAGCAAAGAATCAAGAACCTCTATTCTAGAAACAAAGGCCTAGGACTTGGCTCGCAGGGAGGGTAGGAAAGAGAGGAGACTGGAGAGAATAGCCATTAGATAGAATATTCCATCTTTGATAGGCACACAGAGAAGGATCATCCCTTAGGAATTAAATATGGAAGAAAAGCAACAGGGCAAAAATAATTTAACCCCTTTCAGGAAAAAAATTAATTAATTATGAAACCATTTGCTAAGGCCAATAACAGGGATGGATGGGCAGAGAATGCACTGAACATCAAGGGAACTCAGAGTGGTAATAAATCCATCATAAATCATACAAGCCGTCTGATAACTCCTGTTCCTCACATTAGCATCCCATTAAGCTGCTATTAAGAGAGCAAGCTGAATGAAATCGGCTTCCTGGCTTAGCACTAGCAGCAAAGAGAGAGTTAACAAGCTGCCGACTTTCACTGGCACCTTTAAGGGTTTGAGCTCCATTTGTAAAGGATACTTAGAAGCCCCAAACCTTGACCTATCACGCTCCTGCTGCGGGAGTTTGGGGGGGCCAGAATTAATCACAGCAGGGACACAATTTACCGATCAATACCAGCCAATTAGAAGGCTCCCTGCAGTGGAGAGTTCCCTTGGAATGCCAGATGACCTTTGCCCTTGACTTTTTGTGGGGGCAGATGCTGCTTTATTGCAGCTACTGATAAGGATGGTTTTGGGGGTAAGCAGTCATTTCACATCATGCCATCCCCACCAGGGCATCCCGAGGCTGAACTTCTTTTGGACTTATGCATGAGCCACCTGCCAGTGGAGGGGACAGGAAGACAGGGATGGAAATTATATCAGTAATAAATTCACAGCCTATGTGTTACTTTTCCCGTGAACTCAGCCGTGACCTTCAAGAAGCCACTGACAACAGAAAGTAGCAACTCAATCTTTTCTGTGAATTTGCTAATGTGTCTCCTACTCTGCTGCTTCTGCTATGCGAGAGAGAGATTGTGGAGAACCGACAGAGGTGGTCAAACTGTTGTCACATCGATTTGCAGATGACCTAGAGGAAAAAGTCCTAGTAGCTACCGCTGTGTCCTCTGATCTGACTCAGAGACTCAGGCACAGCTTGAGAGTGGGTCCCAGGACCTTTCATACTCTCTGTACTTATGTGATAGCTTTCTGCCATTACTATTCTGAGTTGGGTCAGTTTGGTTTTTTTTTTTTAATCAATTTTCTAAGATCTTGCCCGCAGAGGTGATATTCCCTAGGACACAAAAGTTTAGAAGAAAAATAACTAGATAATTCTGAAAAGTTGTCTGAACCTTACCATTTATTTTTCTGTCATGTATTTTTTTTAATTTTATTTTAAGGAGAACAATCTATTGTTTAGAGCATTTGCTGGAAATTCTAGGACTTCAGGCATATGGCCCCAATCTCCTCTTTGTTTCATCTCCTCTTAAATGATTTCAGTCAAAGTTTCTTCAAATGCACACTTAAGGAGCACTTTTCAACTCCCCTCCTAAGTAATGCCCAGATTCCGGCCCTAGAGAATCATGGTTTTAAAATAAGAAAAATAAAACAAAGTTTTGAGCTGACTTTAGTTCAGTAAAGGCCTGGAGCAAATCATACTGTGAATCCCTCCTCTACCCTTACCCCAATCCGCAGATCTCTTTATATAAGTCACAATTGATATAAACAGCTACCAAAAATACCTTCAAGGGAAAAGAAAACTTTTAGAAGGTCAATCTAGGAGTTGTGAGGGACATGTTAGGGATAGCGTCATACATTTTGCCTTGGACAGGTAGGAGGAGGATGGTTTCATGAACTATGATGCGTGTGGATTAGACTCAAGAATACTGGAATATTTAAATGCACCACTTGGCAGGAACCACCCTCTTTCTGTCTCTGCCTTCTCCCGTCCAAGTACTAACAGGCCCAGCTCTTCTTAGCTGCCGAGATCAGGTGAGATCGGGTGCCTTCAGGGTGGTAAGGTCAAAGATAGATCTGTCTCAGCCTTCTCATCCACCAAACCCCTAAGTGATTAGCTCTTGAAGCTCTTCCCCAAATGCACAACAGTCAACCAGTAAAATGTAAAAAAAAAAAAAAAAAAAAAAAAAATTAAATCTGGTAAAGATTAGCAGGATTCTATTATTTTTTCAACTTTTCTGTAGATATAACATTTTTTTTTTCAAAAAA
Source organism: Spilogale gracilis (assembly GCA_004023965.1). Classification (NCBI taxonomy): domain Eukaryota; kingdom Metazoa; phylum Chordata; class Mammalia; order Carnivora; family Mephitidae; genus Spilogale; species Spilogale gracilis. The sequence continues at coordinate 130 of PITA01000074.1, read as the reverse complement.
CAGCAGGTGCACCTCGTACTGACAAAGTACTCAATCCGTTGCAGTTAACAGTCCACGGATTAAGTATAATATTCAAAAACTTTTTTCATATTGATGTTCCGCAAGGAAGTGAAGCAGATTACTAAACTAG
>PITA01000073.1:0-415897 GCA_004023965.1 Spilogale gracilis | reverse complement strand
CCATACATACAGATTATCTTCAGGGAAAAAAGAAGGGGGGAAAACCCAGTTATATGATTGTCTTAGCTGCAAGCTGAACTAGCCAGTTTTTTCAAGGTGTACCATACTTATTTAAAAGGAACAACTGTTAAATAAACTATGATTATTCAGATTTGGCTATCTGGCTGACATGTTGAAATTGAATAAAATCGTTTCCTCTCTTAAAGGAAAACCCCTGATAGTATTTGTTGACAATAATGAAATACAAGTTTTCAGGTAAATGTAAAAAAAATTGGAAAACTAGCTTCTACTGCTGTAAGCTTGACATCTAATAAAGACATTCTTCATGAGACTGGAATGATACTTTTAACCAAAGTGTGACTTTTTGATTTAGTATAATGAAATATGTCAACATTTGGAAAATCTGTATTTCATTGAATCAGTATTTTCCAGATGACCAGTGGATGATTTTTCAAAATTATGTGTGGATAGAAGATCCATTCAAAGTGAAAGCTAGACCAGTGGAATTTAATATTAACAGAGTTCCAAAATTTCACTGATCTGTGTAGTAGTTCCATAGGGCTATCATAACAAAAATGCTGTGGGCTGGGTGGTTAAACAACAGAATTTATCTTCTCACAGTTCTGAAGGCTGGAAGTTCAAGATCAATGTACTGACAGATATGTTTTCTCCTGAGTTCTCTTGCTTTGGTTTAGAGTTAGCCACCCTTTCTCTGTCTTCACTGAGCCTTTTCTCTGTGTGCGTATGTGACCCTGGTATCTTCCCCTTCTTATAAAGACAGCAGACAGATTAGATTAGGGCTATAACCTTATGACATAATTTAATTTTAATTGCATTTTTATTTTTTTTAAGACTTATTTATTTGAGAGAGAACGAGTCCCGGAGAAGTGGGCAGAGGGAGAGGAAGAAAGAAACTAAGCAGACTCCACAGTGAATGCTGAGTGCCAAGCACAATGCAGAGCTCTATCTCAGGACCCTGAGACCATGATCTGAGCCAAAAGGAAAAGTGGGAAGTTTAGAACTGACTATGCCACCCAGGCACCCCTTAATCGCCTCCTTATATCCCTATTTCCAAGTGTAGTAACATTGGGATTAGGACTTCACCTTACAAATTTTACAATCCACAATTCTGTCTGTAAAAATGTGTTTTTAGAGTCTACATGGAAATCAACTTTTAAGCGTCTACCACTTACTACATTTTAGTGTAATATCAAAGAAGAATATAATTACATAATAAGGCTATTGAAATATTAATCCTTTTCCCAGCTATTTCCTTAACATACTTCAACCCAAGCACTGTATCATAAGAGGCTGATTTCAGATATGTGTATACAACTACCTTTTATTAAGCTATGCATTTGCAAAAAAATACAATGTATAAAAATATACAATACTCTCCCACTAAATTTTTATTTTCAAAGATATTTATCATAAAAACATTTTAATAGGCAGTGATATAGCTAACTCAGTAAATATCAATAAATATGAAGCACATAATAAAAGCTCTTTGTTCCTCATTAATTTCTAAGTCTCCCGAAAGTTTTAAGACCAAAAACTTTAACATCTAAAGCTTTAGCATGTTAGCTTAGATATTGGATATTTAGATTTAGAATTTACTTTTGTCCTAAAGATGATTCACCAAAGTCAAAAAAGAAGGAAGATGAAATCACTAATTTAAAAAAAAAAGCAGGCTTGAGGTATACCTGTATTTATTTATTTTTAAATATTTTGTTTATTAATTTTTAAAGATTTTACTTATTATTTATGACAGAGAAATAGAGAGAGAGCATAAGTAGGCAGAACAGCAGGCAGAGGAAGAGAGAGAAGCAGACTTTCCACTGAGCAGGGAGCCTGATGTGGGGCTTGATCCCAGGACCCTGGGATCATAACCTGTGGGTTATGCAGAAGGCAGCTACTTAACTGACTGAGCCACCCAGGCATCCCAGAGGCATATCTGTATTTAAAGGCCAGATAGAGAAGGATGAGCTGGTAAAGAAGAATGACAAGAAAAGCCTACTGTATTGTTCCATACCATGCTGAAATCTAGTTACACAAAGAAAAAATAAATGTGACATATGACTTCACTCGGCTTACAGTGCAGCGGAAAAATGGGAGGGGACTTTTTCTGAAAGTCTTGGGAAACTATAGTTTCAAGGAGGGAGTGGTAAGTGTCAGTGACTGCAGAGAATACAATTCCGTAAGGACAGAAAAGTACTTCCTGTAGCATCAAGGAGGTTGCTTATGGTGAGCTTCTTGAAAAGAGCCAGTGGACTGCAGTGGGGATGAATGAGTGCAAGATCCTGAAACTTCTGCCTTTTCAGGATTCAGGGAAGGGATCATCTTCCTGTCCTTATATCAGATAGGAAAGGAGAGTTAGTTGTTCAGCACCTCTGAGGGGAAGGAAAGCTTCTGGGTTACTCTGTATCATCATTACTTTTGTTGCCCATAACCCTAAGTTTCATATTTACTATAAATAACTAGGACTTGTACTCTGACATTATCTGGCACTGCATTTGAATTATGTTGATAGGCATCAAAGATTGCTCACTTTAACGATCTCTCCCTCTCTCCCTCCCTCTCCCACCTCTCTCTCTCTCTCTCTCTCTCTCTCTCTCTCTCTCTCACTCTCTCTCTCTGTTTCTCTCTCTCACACACACACACACACAGTCTTCTGTTCCCAACTGTTCCTAAAAGCTTAGATATATGCAGTGTTAAGAGGGTTACTGCTTCATACAACAGCAAAAATCTCTGTTATTCAGTTCTAATTCCTAAAATACATGGCCTCAGGATGAATCTACATTTAACTCCATTAGATATATGCTCATTCATCTGAGATATGTCTTCTGAATCAACTGAAACATTAATATTTTCACTCTGACAGACCTTCAAATATTTGAAGGCAGTCAATACCTGTTCCTTTAGTATTTTGTCCCCCAATATAAATATCAGTAGTTTTTCCAAGCAGTTCTCAAATGAGAAGATTTTCAGTACTTCACCCATCCTGATAGCTCCTCGCAAGCCATATCCTGGTATATTAATGCCTCTATAAAGACTTCTGAGAATTGCATACTATATTTTCAGGTGTGTTTGCAGTTATATATGTACATTGGTACTATTGACATAGAGACTACATTTTTCTTGATAACCCAAGAAAACTTACTATCAATATAGGTATCATATCGGTGGATTTATTTGGCTAGCAAGGCATGGATAATGCTCATCTTTGGAGAGACATGTCGTAAAATAGAGTAATAGCCATACCTCTTATATAATATGTGTGTGTGTGTGTGTGTGTGTGCGCATATATGTGTTATTCACATAGCACTTTTAGAAAGTGACTTGAAAATATCTTTTAAGAGAAATGAAAATAGTCATAACTTTTTACCCAGTAACATCATTCCTGATGATACATAGAGATAATTTTTAACAAAGGAAGACCCCTCTGCGGTTGCCTTAGCTTGAATATCATTGTTTCTCCATTGGAGATATTCGTCTCATCTGCAGTCTCTTCTTTGTCAGTCTGTCCACTATATTCTTCTGAGTCCAAATTTAATCACTTTGGTGTGCTACTTCAAAACCCTTCATGGTTCCCCATGAGTTGCAAAGCCAAGCCCCCTAACCTGAGTTCCATGGCCTTTCCCAGTCTGGACCATCCCCATGTCTCCACCTCTGTTTCCTACTACTCCCCAGCTGTTCCTCCAAGCTTTGATCACACTGAATGGGTCTCACACCTTTAACTGGGACTTTTCAGAGATAACAGGAAGGAGTTTCGTGGAGGAAGAGAGGGTGATAATAATTAGTATCATCTGGAAATTTCTTCAAACTCCAGTGTCCTTCTCATCCTTCTCAGAGATGTTCACATCCTCCAATCTTGTTGAGTGTGACTGCAGTAATGAGTCGTTGCTAATACCCATAGGATGTCATGACCCCTGATTAGAGTAAAATAGGCAAAGATAGAGCAGCACTGCTTTCCCAACCAGTGTGCTATATAAACCCAAACCTTCTGTCAGAATCCTGCACATCAGGGATCCCAATATATACATTATATTTGTTTGAACCCTATCAAATGGGCCGTTATTTGGTCTTTTGGGTGCTAAGGGAACTCCATATGGTTGAAGGTACTTGTAGATCTATGAGTATACATGTCACTGCATTTATTCTATTGTTTACAAGTATATCTCATACCTAGACTGTATGTCTGGAGTATAGAGACCACGTTGTGTCCCTGACAACCAGCACTGTTGCCGGATTTGTAGTAAGTGCTCCGTAAATGAATATTGAATGAAATGATGATTAGTAAAAACAATTAGCCTAATTCTGAATAGTAGAAGAATGATGACCTTTTACAATCATCAAAATAAGTTCAGTATTAAGAACATGAGCAAGCATGAAGTCAAATGGTATAACAACAAGGTTAAAATATAAGAGTACGGTTTATGCAAATAGACAAAATGTATAAAGAAACATGAATATAAGAAGTGTTAGAGTCAGTGATGAGATTATGACCACCTAATTTTAAAATTATGTTTTATTAACCTAATATTTTTTTTAAAAATACATTTTTAAGCTTTTGTTAAATGTAGGTTAAGTGTGTGTCATACTGTTTACTCACTATTAAGAGCCTAGAACGTCTTAAATCTTGGCATCTCCTTACATTCTATACAGTGCATGTGTGCCATAGATTATCAATAACCATCTGTTAAATGAATGGAAAATTTAAGTGCCCAAATTATACAAAAGGGAAGTAATAGCCAGAAAATAATTTTGTTAAGGGTACTCAATGATTCAAAGCCTAACTTGCCTCATTGCATTAAGAAGCACTGGTGAAACAAGTAAAAATGGGTCCAGTATGGTTGGATATCTTACTGTCTCACATTCCCCAACTGGATCCCAAGGCTAGGGTGGTTGTGAGGCCACACCTCCAGGGAGAGTTGGACTAAACCACAGAGGGATCTGCCAAAGGTAAGATGGCAGGTCCTTGCTAGTCTTTGACTTTCGTTTTTTTCCTTTTGTGCTGTGGGTGAAATCAAAGGAATAAAAGCAGGCATGTCCATGCCTGGAATTCCCATCTCCTTGAGTGCTGTTGGTATGGTTTCCAGAGATGCCTGGGGCAGCTGAAGAATGGAACTCCTGAGCCCTGAGAGAGCACCATCTCTCCTAAGCAGGGCCTCTTGGTACGTGGGTCTGAGTAGAGGCTATGTTTATAGAAAACACCATTTCTTCCTGGTTTCTGATTTCTTTCTCACATCTTCTTTACCCCCCCATACCTATTTTTCTCCCCTGTGAACAATGCGTGAATTCAAATGCAGTGAAACCCAGTGGTGGCCACATCGAAAGGAGAAATGGTTGAATCAAGAACTCCTGTCCTGGCTGGAATTTATTGCTTATTTGCCTTTGGACAGTGGCCTCTTGTGGGGATACAACCGAGAGAGACTGTCAAAGCTCATGGGTCCCAATGTGAAGCTTTGACCTAATTAGTTTATTTTCACTGCTGTGTGAAAAGATCCTAGAGAAAAAATAGACCTTTCCAGGTGTGAGCTATTACCCCAAAATAGCATTTCCCACCTGCACTAGTCTGTGATCATTGTCCATTAGTAGATGTCAGAGGACACATTGTCTTCTAGTCAAGATTCACAGGACTGGCAGATGACTTTTTTTTAAAGGAATATGATACATTTGCATGGTAGAAAACTATTCACATCTCATCTGTAGGGGGAAACATGAATAATTTATCTTGCAAATATTAAAATTTATATGTAGAATTGAAAAAATAAATTTTAGACTAGCTAACCCTCCCATTCCTTCTAGTTTGCAGTATGTTTTATGAAGCCAGTGTCTCTTAAAATTCAAAGGTAAGTGGATACAAAGCAAGGAAGCGATCTCACTTTTATAGAATATAGTACAAAGCATAATGTAATGATGATTGTAATAAATGGAGAATCTTATTTAAAAATTAAGTGTCATTCATGCAACTTAGGACTAATCAAAACTCAGCTTGAATATTAATAATAATACATAATAATAATTAGTATTATACAGTTTTAAAAGGGATCCAAACTACTAAATGGAACTACATTTTCTTTTGGAACATATAACCTTTTAGGTATGTATAGCCAGCGTCATTGCAGCCCATCCTCTCTGCTCTTTGCTCTTTTCCCTTCCCAATGGCATACGTCTGTCTGTTTGAGTATTTGGCAATTAATGTGTTGTCTCAGCTTCCATAGGAGAGTTATCTACACCATTAAGGTACTATGTACTATATTAAGGAAAATTAAGGTCTAGAATTCAGTATCTGTAGCCTTGTGATACCTGGTTGAATCAGATAAAAATGTTAAGAAATTGTTCTAATAGTAGAGTGGGAAGGCTGAAATGTTGACCAAAATCGATTACAGGAGGACTACAGACTTGAGACTTACAGTGCTTGAAAGAGACACACGAACACTAAGAAAAGGGAAGGCCATAAAACTTTAAGATACTTTTGAGATTGATGAACTACTGCTATCATATATAAAAAGAATATATTATTTCCAGCAAAAATTGGCCTTCATCATTGACAAGCTTAAGGGAGAAAAAAAGTAGAAAGGAAACATGGGAAAGAGTAGACAAATATTCTCATAGTAGATTTGAATATATACCATGATTATGGGATGAAGGATAATCTGTAAATGATTATGATATGTAGTTTAGTTAAGAAACAGAGTAGTAAGTTAGTAAAATAATTAGGTATATTATGTGAATACAATAGTTAGAATGCAATATTTGGTTAATAGGGGTTGTCCTATGTGTCATCAGTAGACTCTTAGCAGAGAGAAATCTCTGTGTATAAGTGTGGGTGTTCAAGTATGCAAGAAAGAGTTTTCTGCATTTTTCTCCAGCTGAATTTAATTTGTATTCTGGACCCCAGTTCCATCAAGTGGCAGAAACTCAATCTCAATCAGCCCTAACTGACTCTCCTCCAGGACTATGTCTACAAAATGCCAGGTGGGGGGCCATCTGGCCCTCAGTGTCATCAACTCTCCCTGCTGGCACCCACAGAGGCTTCCTCTGGTCTGTCTGGTCTGTGGTCTCTGGTCCCTGCAGGCGGCCACTGCAGCCTCCTCGTCCTGCTCGTCCTCATTGCAAGAACACATTAGGCCCGCAGGCTCTCTGTGCCTTTCTCACTGGATGAATCTTGCTTCTCCCGTACTACTCTAGGCTACAGAAAATTCTGTGAGCTGCTCTCGGCCCACATACCTCATCAGCTCTTGCTTTTAGAGAGGCACAATTCATCTGAAATTTTTGTCATTCTCTACCAACACTGGAGCTTGTTCTTTGGGTATCAGTAAAGCAAGCACTCTGTCTCAATGATGTCGCAAACATTTAAATCCTTTCTTGTTTCTCATTTTCTCTCTCTCCCAGCCTTTGAAATTTTGCCCTGGCATGGGAGCTATTCAGAAAGGAACACCTTCTACTCATTCGGCACTCTTCCAAATCTTTTGGATTTTGGAACTCAAAATCTAATACTAAGTCTAATGTTGGTAACTACTTAATACAATGAGCATGGAACATTCTAACCGTCTGAGTCAGGGGAAGAGGCATAAGAGTAAAAAAATACCACAAACAGAACTCATATTGGTAATTTAATAATATACTAGCCCCCTAGAGATAATTTTCAAGTAATCATATAAAATTAATTAAACCTGTATTATGCATTTACATTTATAATGCTGAAAAATATAATGATATATTTATTCTTATTTTAATACTGAATAATATAGCAAATATATTTCTAGACTTGAAACTTCTTTTTCCTTGTAGAAACCATTGGAAACAAACTGATGCTATCATATTAGAATGCAGCTCTATGGAGTCAAATTTTGAAGGGCTAAGCAAATGTGATCCAACTTTATCTGAAAATAAATTTTTGAGTGCTTTTGGGAATGTGTGCCTCTTAGATAATGCTCCATAAAAATCACTTCTCTGATTTGAGGAATTAGAAATTGAAGCTCAGAGATTCTGGATTGTGCTACACAATGAAAGTCTAGAAGGTTTGATTTTCATTTTGCTCATAGAAGGTAAGGTATCTGCTTTGTAACCAGATGAGCGACTGCCATGCTTGGCAAGTTATTAGGAAACTGAAGAGACTTTTATTTTTTTATTTTTTTATTGTTACTAAAATTTTTTTTCCAGTGTTTCAAGATTCATTCCCCATTCCCCACACCCAGTGTTCCACGCTTTAGGTGTCCTCAGTACCCACCACCAGGCTCTCCCATCCCTCCATCCCCTCCCTCCAAGTCCCTCAGTTTGTTTCTGTGTCCAAAGTCTCTGTTGTTTCGTTTCTCTCCCTGGATTACCCTACTTCCCATTTACTTTCCTTCTCCCACTGTCCTCCAGGGAAACTGAAGAGACTTTATAGAGGAGCAGCACATTTCCAAACAAAGGTGTCTATAGGCAACCTCATTTTCTCCAGGAAACAGTTTTGGATGTTTGGCAGCATATGATCAAGTGTTTAATTTAATATCCAGAACCTCACTTCATAGAGAAAGCAGTAATTGAGAAAAATTCAATCCAGATGTTATCAGACATTGGTCACAGCAATAGAACAATTTCCTGGTGCTTTCCTGGAACATCTTCTACTTATTGGTAAGACTCTTGTTGTAGTCATTTGATAATAATGTATTTATTTTATTCAGCCTTAAATGGAATCATTTTATATAGGTCAGTTTAAATAATGTTTGCCAAACATTAAAGCAATAATCAGATAAAGAGATAGACAGAGATGGATAGATATAGATATTTAGGCAGCCAGACTTTTAGAAAGGCATTCGTAGGCACTAAGGTCTGTTTGTTTTTATTGTGGCTACTTCATCATCATAATAGAGGTAAAACCATGTAACATGAACAACAAGAATTCCTGCAGTCCAGTTAGATCTAAAATGATTCAAAAATCTTAAGGTCATGCATTAAAAAAATGTATCATGAGAGTAGGAAATGGTCTGCTAGGATATCTCTGTCTGCTTTGATTCTTCTAGCACTAAATAAATCAGTTTTTGTTGTGTACATTCAGCCTGACTCACATCTTGTATTAAACAGCCTTTTTTTTTTCCCTATAACGTCGATGCACTCCTCAACTCACAGTATTTATCAGTCTTCGTATTTGTGCCAGAACCTTTGTTCTAGAAACTTTAATCTTACTCAGTATGGTTGGATCTTAGTTCAAGAAGGTCAGTAGTGGACTAGTCATGACTGATGTTTCTTTGCTCCATTGATGAACTATCAGGCTGAGAAAATCAAGCCTCTACTTGGTTAAGAAAGCAGACATTATATTTTGAAAGAGACTGAACTTTGAATTGCATTTTAGGGAAAATTAGGGTACATTGTGCTGCAAATATATGTTGTAGGCATGTTTAAGGAAACAGTTAAAATAGATTTTTTTTTTCCGCTTCTAAAACCTACCAATTAGAATAGAGTTTAAATTGGTTTTGAGTCAAAAAATTTTCTCTTAGCATTTTATTTGTTTTGAAATATTTAATCAAAATAGTAGTGTTAGAAGGGATAATTGAGTTCTAAGCACAGAGACATCTTGTTTCTATAAAAAGCATTAAGCCAAAACTCTGAGAAATACTTGGATTCCCCCTCTTCAGCATCAGTTAAATCATTTTTTCATCACCACTAAATGCTAAATATTGACCAAATCCTTATTCTGTGTCATTCAGAGTATTAGGCCTGCAAGGAGCAGGAACCTGAAATGACAGGTCCTCCTCTTTAGAATTTTTAAGTTTTGGGTTGACATGTCCACCTTCATTTCACCAACCTCTCTCCTGAAATAATGTCATAAAAATTTACCTGCATCATTGGTTCATTAGGTATTTTCCATATTATAGACTGTTAGGGCAAATACAAAACTGGAAGTAAGATTTGAATATCCTCTGATCCTAAGTAGGCTTTTTCACATTCTCTCGTACAGTCGCCTTACCAAGAAGGAGTGTATTTGTGCAAGTCACTGTGCTTGTGTTGACCTCTTAGAATCTCTGCTCAAACCAGAAGCTGGAAGATCATAAATAACAGTCACAATTCAAACTATTTTAAATACAGTCCAATCTTTGAAGATGCAGAAGGCACAGAGGGATTTACAGTGATGCCTTCATCATTATGAAACATTATTTTTCAATCTCGCATAGATAAACTGATATTAGACAGTAATGAATCACATTCAGTATATCACCAAATAAGCTGTACCAGACTTAACTGAATTCTAGGATTCCTTGAGTTGTGTTTACTTTGCGTATAGAATTATATTAATCAAGACCCAATAAAGAAAAATAAATTCTTAAGCTAGTTCTGTGATCTCTGTTAGCTCTCCTTAAAGAATTAGTGAAAACAAATATTGTATTTTATATTCATGTTCTAGGAAGGAAGAGCAACAGGAATAAAATATAATTTAATCTTTGACTTTTAGATGAGGTTGTTTACAAAATTAAAACAGATGGCTAATGTTTTCAGATGAAGGATGACGAACAGTTTACAAGAATGCAAAACTTTATTTCATTTTATTCATGTAGATAGAAAGCAAGGTTTTCTTCAGTTATTTTAAGATTTTGAATTCTCTTTGCTATTCAGAAAGTGTCTGAGGGAATGAAGGGAGGTAATGAAATACTAACAAATTGTTTTAAAAGGAAAGTAGTTGACCAAAAATGTGTGCTTAGAACTTGGATATCTCATTTATTTTCATTCCTTTTCCCTCCAAGAGGGGCACTTGCAGAACTCCTGTGTATAACCAACTTCCTACCTGAGCCCCTGACACACTGGTGCTTACGTGTGCTTCCTCCTGCAATGAGCTCATACATATTTTCTGAATCCCAGGATCTCTGATCTTGGTGAGCTTCTGTGTATTCTTGGTTTTTATCTTTCCAGGATTGTTTCTCCCTGAAGATATCTTCAATTAGCCTATCCTTACAAAAAGAATGTCTTTAATATCATAGGTTGTTTTGCAGTGAGCAAGTAACCAAAAATGCTCAAACTGTGAGGGTACCCTTTTCTGTGTTTTTAGCAATTCTTTGGTTGAGTGAGAAACAGTCAGAACCCTCTTGCTGTTGATTCCATTTCCAGATATCGACACTGATACCTACATGAAAATAAAATAATACAAGAGCACCTTACATAACATTACAACCAGCAATTTCATGGAAGACAAAGTAGATCAAACCAATCGCCTGGCTTTAAGAAGATGAAACTATTTAATAAGGGAATGGATAATTTATGGATATTTTGAAATTGACCAATGTTCTGTAGAACTAGAAGAACCTCTATTTTAGTCCTGAGTTGTTTTTGTTTGTTTTTGTTTTTTTGTAGGTTAGTGAAATTGTGGAAGTTATGTAACTTCTCTGTTAGGGAATTTGTTTCACCTGTATTAAGAAAATATGCCTAAAACATATCAGGAGAGTAAGTATGAAATTTGTGAGAGGTATATGTGTAGGACTTAAATATATATTTCCTTTATTTGTTGCAGCAGCAAGTGGGCACAATCCTGTTCATCTTATTCTTCAGGAGATAGGTCTTTGGTTTGGAGCCTCGTTTATCAATGTCAGAGATTATTTTAATACTGAGGATGAATGGCAAGGGTGGGCTTTGTTAACATTTCTTTACATCTTTATGTAAAGAATGAGTATAAACTTTATAATATCTATAAAATAATATGTGACTTATAAAATAAACGGGTATTTAACAGGCTACCCAGAGAAAATGAGCCATAGAAAATTCTCTTTCGTACAACATATAATTAACCTGTAGAAGATTTTTCTACACCTAGTTAGACAACAACTAATCACAGAGTGAGTTTAACAAATGGCTAGGTATGAAACTAAAATTAATTAAGGGAAATCTCATTGTGCTTCAGGGAATAAATTTATCAGAAAATAATGTATATGATCAAGATTTATGGTTACCATACTGTGTCCTAGGCTGTAAATTTCTTTCTAGCCCATTGGTTATTGTCATGGGTTTATGTAAATTGCCAGCAAGTTGAAGGCCAGCTGATACCCAAGACAGGTTTCCCTAGTCTCCACCTATCTTTCTTTCCCTTTGGCTATCTGACACACACGGAAGCCCATTCGGCATTCAGAACAGGGCCCCATTCTTGGTAAAAAGTACTACAGACACCAGCATATACTTCCTTCCTATTGTAACAAGAAGTGCTTCACCACCACAGTCTACAGAAGAAGTTTAGAAGTTCCAGCATCAAGGGCATACTCCACGTAGCCAACAAAGAGAATCTTCCATGGACTGTGCTCTGTGGGTGCTCCCAAGAACTAAAAAACTGAAGGATACATTATGGTCTGGGACCTCAAGCTTGCAGTCTGTGGACCCAGTATAGTCGGCCAGCAATACGTTGTATGTGTCCAGCATGACGACTATTAGGACTGAATGTGAATGCCTTTGGTTAGACATGCTCTGATACCTGACCACAGCCCCCTCTGCAACCTGTTATCCCAAGTTTGTGGATTTGGGTTTGCAATTCTTTTTTTTTTTTTTTTTTTTTAAGATTTTATTTATTTGACAGAGAGAAACACAGCGAGAGAGGGAACACAAGCAGGGGGAGTGAGAGAGGGAGAAGCAGGCTTCCCGCCGAGCAGGGAGCCCGATGTGGGACTCAATCCCGGGTCTCCGGGATCATGACCTGAGCTGAAGGCAGTCGCTTAACCAACTGAGCCACCCAGGCACCCCAGGGTTTGCAACTCTTGATGTAGAATAGCTTCTCTTTAATTGAGAAGGAAAATAGTAGAGACTTTACAGAATTCTATGAAATACAAAATGCCATGCAGAAGTAAGTGGGAACCTAAAAGTCAGCAGAGCAAAAAGAGAAAATAGCAAATCTTTTTTGAAGCAACATGTAATTAACCTATTGCACATTGTGATTTACAGAGTTGGATAGCAATTAATTGCTGGGTGTGCTTAACATAACGCACATCAAATAATTTTCATAGACACCCATCTAGGAAGTTACACAACAACATTTTCAAAAACGCAAAATGGCTTTCTGACTGGTTCTGACACCTTGCTGTCTACATAGCCACCATCAGTGTCCTCTGTGCAGAGCTGGCCAGTGTAGTTGGCCATGTGTGTTCATCATTTCCAACTCTTGCTTTAAAGCAAACTCAGGAAAAAACAATCTTGAGTTATTTGAATTTTTATTTAAAATCAAAGAAGAAAGGTAAGATCTATGAATGTTCTCAGGATCATTAAATGGCCACCTTCCTTTATTTTGCTCTAGGGGAAGACAGATGTATAAGAGTGTGGGGGGGGGCATGCATGTTTGTATATGTGTGCGTGTGCACGTGTCACTCTACCACCCCCAGGTATTTCTGGGCTAGTAGCTCTTATTCATGAAGAGCTGGCACGGTGTCAGTTTTGACAGACAACCTCAGGTGTGTAGCCCCAGAGTAGCAGCTCCTGTGCTTGCTTTTTACAGCTAATCAGAATGAGGTGTGCTGCCGAAATTGCATTTCTGATGCTTGCTTTCCCACTATCTCCCTCAAGGCAATGTTATTGTGACAGACTAAAGAGTGAGGTAGAAGAAATTCTGCCTTTGAAAGATTAAATAGAATTTTCTTCCCTTTCTCAGGTGCTGAACCCTCAGAAAAACTTGAAAGTCTCACTGGTTAATGATTTACAAGGAAAAGGAAAAAAAGTTGTCCTATAGAGGAAAAGAATATAAGTAAGGAATCGCGGTCTTAGCTTCTTTCTCTGGAGAAACTGACATTACCATCATTTCTCTCCTCTTCATTCTCCCTACCTGTAAAGTCTTCCTGACAGGTCTCCTCATTGTCAGTTTCTCCCCAGCTCAATCACCTTGCCAAGGAATGACAAATTCATTTTGTTGAATCATAATATTCTTTCTCAATACTTTCAAAGACTGACCATATCATACCTCAATTCCAAAATGTGCAAAGACTTCCCATTGCCTGCCAATTATGACACATTTATTTCCATGGCATTTGATGTCCAGTGTGATACTGAAGCTCACTTTTCCAACTTTCTTTATCACTGCTTCCTTTTGTAAATTGTTTCCTCTAGTTACTCTCAATTGGAGTGCTTTTGGCATTCTTGGAGGGATAGGGTTTTGTTGTGGATGACACAGATTACAGAATCTTTGGCCACCTTGACTTCACAAAAAATGCCAGCACCTCCCCATCACTGTGACAACCTAATATGCCCCCACCCATTTCTGAACCCCCAATGGTAATAGTTTATTCCTGTTCAAGAACTGTTCTTGAACTTCACTTGCTTTCCTGCCTTCATTCCTTATTCTTCTGCTTCCTTGGCTTGAAATTCTTTCCTCCATGTCTTCATACCCTAATTTATGATGACTTAATGAAATTATCTTCATCCCTAGTTCAAAGAGATTTCTCCTTCCTCCTGAATTCCGAAGGTAATTCGTAATCATCAAGTGCCTACCACATGTCAGGCAGTCTTGTTACTTGCTTTATATATATATTTTTCCCATTAATGTTGTACTTCTTTGCCCATGGTAAGAGTGATATCGAAATTTACTTAGTTTGTGAAGGTCACTCTTGCCTGTTTTATCCCTCTCTGTCCCAACAGAGGGCAAGTTAGAGGTGAAATCTAAATTTTCTAATCTTATTAGACCTTGTTATTCTAGGTACAAAGCACCTTTTACTAATTTTCTTGAAGGCAGCATATTGACTTGGTTATTGCCTAGACTTGCCATTCATTTCTTACTTTGAATACTAGACCAGTAGCTCCTTAAAGTCAAAGCGTCAAGTTTGCCCTCTTGTTTCCTAAGGACCCTGAGTGGTGTACACTGGGATCTGAAATAGGTCTCAAAAAATATTGGCTGTAAAACTTTGGATTCTGAAAAAAATGACTAATGTATTCTCATTTTAAGTGCTCATTTTTAAACCTAGAGCTGTTAAAAAGAGTCAAAATCTAGAATATGAGAATATTGCTTGGGGATGGGGGTGGTTGGGTGAGAATAGCTTAAAAATTAAAACTAAGGAAACTTAATGAGGTTATCTTCAGGTTTTCAAACAAATATATAATAAAAATATCATACTGTAAAACCAACATAAAATGCCAGAAAAATTTTGATATTTTGAGGATGTAAGGGGTAATGATTCAGAGCACATTAAGAAGGGCAATTGCACAATTCCCATTACCATCAATGAAACTCATATGGTAAAATTCACACACACTTCAGTGGAAGCATGACCTCGACTGTTATTGGACATGTTACTTTTCATGGTGTGTGATTTTCTTCTCTAATTTGAGGCAATTTAATTTTCTGCCCAATTCACAAAGAAATGTCAGGCTGAATGACTAGAGCATTGATGTTGAACATCTTTCTTCACACATTGTATTTACAGTAAAATTGATTCTGTTATCCTTGATATCACCAAATAAAGGCAAAAATGGCAATACACTTTAGTATGTACTCACTTTGAAAATAAGAGTTTGAGCACAAGTTACAGACATATTTATAAAACATCTTAGTAGAAATGTGAAATTTTAAAAACAAATTTTAGTAAACAAATGAAAGCCATTATTGAAAAACAATAATGTATTGTTTGTATTCCCTAAAATTTCAGGATGAATTATATATTGGAAAATATTCAATATTTGGGTGGTGTGCTCATTGTAAATTTTATAGATCGGGGCACCTGGCTGGCTTAGTAAGAGGAGCGTTAGACCCTTGATCTCGGGGTCGTGAGTGTAAGCCCCATGTTGGAGGTAGAGATTACTTAAACAAATGAATAAGTAAAACTTAAAAATATAAATTTTATTGATCAAAAACGGAATGGTAGTTAAAAGGACATTTTCTGGAACCAGACTGTTAATACACTAGTATTACTGTTTACCAGCTCTGTTATCTTAGGTGAGTTACATAATATTTCTGGACCTGTTTCCTTATTGATTAATTGAAAGTACTAGAATTCCTACCTCATAGGATTACTGTGAAGTTAAAATAAAAAGTTTAAATCACTTTTAAGGGTGATTACCAGACTGCCTGGCATGTGGTAATGTACATGTTGATGTAAAGTAAATATTCATTATCAATATTAACATCTTATTATTAATATGATAGATATTCTGTTGGAAAAGCATGAAATAATCCAGTTCTCCCACTGGTTTTATTATGCAGTTTCAAACTATATTTGCTTGATTAGTCTATTTTCCTTTAGGAGAAAGGATGTTAATGTAACACATATGTTTTATAGTTATTCTAGAAGATTCTTAACTCATAAGTGTCAATAAATAACCAGTAATAGGACTTCCTCACTAAGCCACATGAAATTTTTTATCTTCCTCCCTCTTTAATCCAACACAGCCATTCGATCTAGCTGCTTCAGGATAGAAGGGACCATTTCTTACCGGATTCTTAATTTTTATTACCTAACACTGGCTTATACATAGTATGTACTCAGTAAATATTAATTTAATCCAATCTTTCTCAAAGTAAATATTCCACTTAATTTCTACATTTCTCCATCTAACCAATGCCCCAACTACCCTTAACCAGGCCCTGGGGCCTTTGATCTTTTGTCTTCTCCATCTGAAGAAGATTTGGAGCTCCCTCACCTCCTCCTATAGAGCACTTCTAGTCCACCTTAATGTCTGCCTCCTCAGACTTCCTGCAATCAGATTCAGTGCAATGGAATTTAGCACTAAATTGATTTAGTTGTATGCTGAATTTGACTCTTTAACTGGATCTTGTACAAGTTAGGGACAGAGATGAATTTGATACTTCTTTTGTAAGATCTTACACTTGGTAATAAGTTCAATAAAAATTATCAGTTGATAACCAACACCCACACTAAGAGCTCTTCTCTGCCAAATTAATCTCTCTACTTGAATTATTTGCTTTTTGTTCCAGTATTGAAGGAAGATCTGTAATATTGCATATTGTATGACATATGTGTGCACGCACGTGCACGCACACACACACACACATCACGTGAAGTTGGGAAATTGGGGCAGGATTCTAGCTTCTGACTCAGGGACACTGAATGAGTACATATTTCCTTATACTCATACGTGAATTGGAGACTAAGTCAGTTGGCCCTATACTTGGTTTCTATTGTTACACGGGATTGGGGATGACAGAGCAAATGATTTGGAGTTTACTGAGTCAGTTATAGAGAACATTAAGCATCTACTAATACAACCTCACTTGCTATTTTAATGTATTTTGCATTTCTAAAAAAATTAGTATACTAGTTCTAATTCTCTAAGGAATCACTTAAAGGAATTCCAAGTTTTGGTGCAGTTAATCCAATAATGTAGGTTTTACTATATAAATCATAACCAAGTATATTATAAGTAATAGATCACATTAATTGAAGGAGATACTATTTTATCCCCATTTTATATAGGTGAGGAAATTGAAACTCCAGGAGTATCACACAGTTTAGAAATGGATGAGCCAGGATTCCAACGTAGGCAGTTTGACTTGACAGCCCTCATTCATACTATTGTACCATAGTGCAGTGGACCCCATAAGCTGTATAAATTTAGAGCCTCTGACACCTGTTTCCTTTCTGAAAGCCTATTTGCATAATAGTGATTTTCCTGATTTCCTTGAAGGCAAGGATGGACATTATAGCCTAGATCTGACCAACAGGATTAGCAGAAATGCTCTCCAGATCTTTAATCTTCTACCCCGGGGTGGGGAGAGAAGGTAGAAAATAGAAAGATATATTAAAAGAGGCCATTTCCCCCCCTAATATTCAATATTGATATGTGAGTTTGTGATGCTTGGAGATTTTATAGCCATTTTACAACTGAAGAAAAGGTCAAAAGAATTACAGAACAAACTGTTTAAAGGCTGTACATTTTTAAGCTTCTGGACAAGACCCTGTACCTCCATTTATATGAATGTTTTTTACTAGGAGAACAATAATCTTTATTGCTTAGTTTATTTTTTATTGGATGTTATTACCTGCAGCTCAGAACCTCCTAGTAGATAAAAATATGAATTTCTTCTTTTAAAAAAAAAAAAAGGATTTTATTTATTTATTTGACAGAGAGAGAGAGAGAGATCACAAGTAGGCAGAGAGGCAGGAGGAAGCAGGCTTCCTGCCCAGCAGAGAGGCCTATGCGGGCCTCAATCCCAGAACCCTGAGATCATGACCTGAGCTGAAGGCAGAGGCTTTAACCCACTGAGCCACCCAGGTGCCCAAAAATATGAATTTCTAAGACTTATTCAACTCTAAGTTCTTGTCATAGACTATACCATTTTACTTCTTCCAATTGGCAAAATTAGTCTTTCCCTCTGAATTATTTATAAGCACCTTTTGGGTTTTCTTATAGCTGTGATTGTATTTATAAGGCTGGGTTTTCTCCCATATGTATATGTTATGTAGACATGAAATAAACACAAAAATTCTGTTTTTTCAAGTTCAGTTTTTAGTAATTATAAGATTAGACCACCATTTTGACCCATGAATTATTAGTTTTAACAAATGCTCTAAATTACATCAGCAGATTAGACAAAATTTTAATTTTAAAAATGTGGATATGTTTGAATTGACTTTTTATATCATATAATAATCAGGTAAATACAAGTAAATTTCCTTTTGCTTTTTAAATTGAGCTTGAACTTCTATTTGCTAAGTCAATATTTGTCAGATTTCAGCACTCACCTAACCGGTCATACATGAGGAAATGTAAATCTTTCCTCCAAATTTAAAAATCTGGTTTTCAAACACCATACTTGTGTATATAGCTCTACTGGTTTTTCCTCATGCAGTTGAAGATAAGTATTAACCACCGTTTAAGGCGATTTTAGATTCTATGTTTGTTTTATTTTTTGTTTTGTTTTAATAAAACATTGGCTCATTAGGAGTTGAGCATTTTCAACATAGGAAAAATACTCTTCACTGAGAGCTAAGAGTTTAATTTCATTGTGATAAGCTAGGATGTGAAGACTTAGATTTATGTACATTAATAGAAGCAAATGCATAATTCCTAAATCATTAAGATAAGGGTATCATTCCTCAAGGAGGAAGCAACAACAACAAAAAAGTGTTTAGTGAAGCCTGCCATTCACTCTGTAATTTATCTGTAGTGCCTTGACAACTGTGACGTCAAAGTACATAAAACTTTGTACTTGCTGAGCCTATTTCAGATGGGAATCTTTAATGACAAATTGCCAGTTTCAGCCTTTTGTGAATAAAACCATTGAGCAAAACTCAGAGGTTTAGATATATCATGATAGTTACCCTTTGTAATATAATATTTTGTGAAAAAATTCTAAATTAGTAAGAATTCCTACAGTGAGACATCATATAATGTCCTCTGAAGATCCTATTATGTGTATTACTTGAGTGTTTGACTCAAGTAAAGAAAGTACCCATTCTCCACTTAAGTGCATAATGGGGTTTCAGTAAAAGTTTGGTGATTTGGGGGGCTTCTGGGTGGCTCAGTCAGTTAATCGGCCAGCTCTTGATTTCAGCTTGGGTTGTGATCTCAGGGTCCTGGGATGGAGCCCCACATATTTCTCCATGCTCAGTGGGGAGTCTGCTGGAAATCCTTGCAGTCATCTCTCTCTGCCTTTCCCCCTGCTTGCTATCTCTCTCTGTCTCTCATAAATAAATAATTTTTTTAAAAAGTTTGGTGATTTGAATACTTGGGGAGTGGGTTGTACATAAGAAGAGGGGATGGAGTAACAAAGGCAAAAGCAACAACAGAAAGAGGACTAGGTCCCCATAGACAGTGGTGAAAGCCCTTTGTGGGTTTGTGGGAAGAGCAGTGAGCAGTGATGCATGTATGGAGACTGGAATTCTGTATCAGCTGCAGTGTGCATGTTGTAGTCTCCACCATATGACTTGATTTAGAGGTGTTAAGAGAAGAGACTAAGGAAATGTGATGTGGCTTAGGGTAAGTTTCCAGACATCTCAAGTTGTATGCTGTGGACCATGTTTGGGATAGAGCACATTTCCTTCATCTCATATTTCCACAAGAGAGTGAGACTTCTAATTCACTGCCCAGGAGAGATGATATTAAGGTGAATGTTTCTAATACCTATCCTACTTAGCTTTCCCTGAAGGGAAGATGGAGGGATTTACTTGTTGGCGGGAGACCAAGGAAGCTGGTATCCACTGGGCCATGCCCCAGGCATCAGTGGAATTTCCTTTGACTAAAAGTAAAAAGTAGTCCTCTGTAATTCTCACCCTTCTTCCCTCTTCTCTCTCATTCTCCTTTTCCTTTTCTCTCTTGCCTCTTTCTCAAGCAAAGCATTACCCCTCCTCTTTGCTTTCTGTCTGCCTGTGGCTCAGACAGAACTTTTCCACTGCAGTGGTCCCTTTGGGGATTGAGGAAGGAGGCCTGAGTTCTCCACTGTTACATGAACCAGTAAAGCCAGTACTGTAGATTGTTCTGTGGTGTTCTGTGTTGGCTCACAGTTGGTTGGAATCTATAGGAGGAAACCAGTCAACTGCTTGGCTCACTTTAATGTCCAATAAATCACTAGATCCAATCATCTCTCAGGAAAAACATGTATTTAGAAAAACTCTGTGCACAGAGTGGGGAATTTGAATGGCAGACACTTTTGTTATATAAGAAGTAAGATGTGCAGAAGTCAAAAATCAAGAAAGAAGTGAGAAACCAATAAAGCTTTGTAGCTTATTTAGATGTTTCTTATAAAATAATAATGAAAATAATAAGTATCACTGATTGAATATATTATTATAGGCCATGTACTGTACTATGTGCTATATACATTTATTATATCAGTTATCCCAAACACCTTCAAACTACAGATTCACAACATCCTATTACTAAATAATGACCAAAGTTTGGTTAGACTGATAAAGTGCACATGAGTGACCTAAGAAGGTTTATACATAAAACCTAAACACATGACTCTAGTGATGACACCTCCCTTTCCATGCCCATTTCAGACTTTGCTAATCAAGCACAACATAGTCACAACCAATCAATCTGCATTGACCCAGATTGAAATCTATTCACCATTCTTAGGCTGGCATATCTCCAGAAGAGTCTAAGCTCTTGATTTGCTACGCTTACATGGCACTTAAAATTCTAGAAATCTCAGTAGCTTAGAAGAAATTTTCTAAATAGCAAATCGCAGGCTAAGCCCACATATACTGATAAATCAAGAGAGTCATCTTTAGTACTTCTGTTTTATGAACTGTTTGGATAGTATTTATGCCTGTGATTATCAAAACTGTAACATAAATCAATAAAAGTTTTATCAGTTTTACTGATAAAAGACTTTTTAATTTGATTACCTTTTTCTTATCTAAGAACTCATAGACAAAAGGTAAGAAAAATGTGAAAATAGAACAGACCATAAAATCTATTAAACTATCTAACATTTTAAAATAGAAGGGCCTTTGAGTCTACTGACTTAGAAAGCAAGCTTTGTTGCCAAATAGCTCTGGGTTCAAGTTCTAGCTCCCTTACTCCGTTTCCTTGTGTGAGTTACTTAACAATTCTGCTCCTTGATTTGTTCATTTGTAAAATGGAGTTAATCTGTCACACTCACCACATGGGCTTGATGGACAGATTGAATAAGGTATCTGAAGGCACTTAGACCTGTACATACATAAACCATCATTTTTATCTATTATTGAAAACAGAAGGCAGAGGTGATAGAGTACATGGCCTTCAAACCTCCTCATAGAGAAGATTGGCATGAATTTAACTCTAAAATTTCATTTGAATAATGCATAATGTAATGCTTTCTGTTTTAAAGCAACTGATATAATGAAAAGATATTCCTGGGGAGCCTGGATGGCTCAGCTGGTTAAGCATCTGACTCTTGATTTCACCTGGGGTCATGGTCTCAGGGTTGTGGAGTTGAGCATCTCATTGAGCTCTGTGCTAAGCAGGGCATCTGCTTCTCCCCCTCTCCCTTTACTCTTCCCTCTGCTTGTGCGTTCTCCCTCTCTCCTTCTCTCTTTCTTTCTCTCAAATGAATAAATATATCAGAAAGAAAGAAGACAGAAAGAAAAAAGAAAGGAAAGAAGGAAGGAAGGTTAGTTATTCCACTTTAAGTAATGATGAAGTGGGTGACATTGGACGATTTACCTAACTTCTCTGAAACCCATTTCTATAAAATAATGATGTCAGTTTGGATAGTCTTTTAATTGGTACAATTCTCAAAATCTATTTGTAGTTGGAATTAATTATTTAACATTGATTTAGCACTTAAACTTTGTGCTTATCTTTGGGTTTTTGCGATATTAATATTTTTATATCAATATAGTACCTAGAGAATTTCAACTTTTCTGTTTTCCCAGCTTACTTTCTCTCTAGGAATATCACAGTAAGTAAATGCAGTTTTATTACTATGAAACTGATTATTGTATTAGCTACAAATTTAAAATTGTAGCCATGTTAATAACATGTGTTAAGCAGCACAGTAAGAATAGATTTTTTTAAAATATTTTATTTATTTATTTGACAGAGAGAAACACAGCTAAGAGAGGGAACACAAGCAGGGGGAGTGAGAGAGGGAGAAGCAGGCTTCCCGCCAAGCAGGGAGCCCGATCTGGGGCTCGATCCCGGGTCTCCAGGATCGTGACCTGAGCCGAAGGCAGTTGCTTAACCAACTGAGCCACCCAGGCGCCCCAAGAATAGATTTAGTGTAGTATTTCACCTTATTGAAAACTATATAAAGTTGTATCAAAGAGAGAAGATGCCAAAGCACTTAATCTCATGAAAATTTCATGAAAAATGTCTGAGCTTTTGCTTATGTGCAGTTGCATATGGAGAGAATCCATACTACTTACCAGGTTCTCAAATTGTCAGTGACCCAAAAATCAGAAACTGTTTCTATTACCTCTCATCTGTTTCCTATCAATTCTCATGTGACCTGTGTTCTGTATCTTTCAGTATGTTCCTCCATATTTTGCAAATGACCAACAGGATGATAGAAATAGAATTGCAGCCCCTTTATTCTATTCTATGTCAGAGTAGGGTAATACATTTCTTAAAGGAGGGTGTAGTATCTATGCTTCCATTAAATAATTGTTGAGCATTACATTGGTGAGGGTTCTTTATTCCAAGTAACAAAGCTAAATAGGGCTTCGTTTTTTGTTTTTCTTTTTTTAAAGCAAAAAGGAAGTTCATAAAAGGATCTTGGGTAACTCATAGAACAGTTGAAAAGTTTAGAGAGCCAAGCATTGACCTAGGCAGCCAAAATTATATCCAAAACCATACCTCGGAATTAATCTGATAAAGAAAGGGCAGTTGAGAGAAGAAAATGCCAGCAGTTCCCTGCATTTGTGCCCTGACTCTCCAGGTTGTGTTCTTTTTGGATGCTCCTGCAGTAAGGGCCCCAGATCATGAGTCTGGAACCAAGACACAAAGGGAACTGTGGAAGAAATATTTAACATTTCTACCTTCTGTAAGTCAGACAGTCTTTGATATCAACCAAGCCTCATTCAGTGAGAGAGTTCCCACACCCTAAAAATGGTTTCAGTTGCTGGATGGGCAAATGAACAGACATGTTGTTGATTCTAAGACCACCATAACCACACAGTGTGTGTCAGTCAAGTCCCAAGAAAATGAAAATGAATAATTCACATTCTTTGTTTTCAAGAGGAACAAAGTCTAGTTAGGGTAATGGTTAAATGAAAATTTGAAATTATGTAATAGGAGGTATAGGAACTTAAGATGAAGAGGATGAAAATATATGCCAGAATTATTTGAAAACTATTTAGTTAGTAAATTTAAATGAAGATAATGAATTGAACCTTACATGGATTTTATCTCTGACTCTTCCCTTTCACACTTCTGTCTGATCCCCTAGAAAATCCTGTTGACTCTTCTTCAGCTTGTATCTCAAAAAGTATCATCATCCTCATCATCACCATTATCATCATCATCACTACATCCTAACTTCTACTGTCTGCAAAACAAAGCAGCCAATAGGAACCAATTAAAATAGAAGTCAGAGCATGGCATGTCTCTCAGAATCTTCTAGTAACTCTAAATCTCTCCCAGCGTGGGGGGAACCCAACTACTTAGAGTGGCCTGAAAAGCCCTATAAGTCTTGGCCCGTGCCCTCCACCACTAGTTCTCTGGCCACTTCCCACACTCTGGCATTGCCACCACTCTGACCACACTTGCCTCCTGGCTGTCCTTCCAGCATAGGAACACAAGGAACATGTGTTCCTGCCTAGGGAGCTTATTCTTAATTTGTTGTTTGTTCCATCTGCTCAAAATGTTCCTCCAGAAATTATCTACATGGTATATTCCTTCACCTCCTCTAGTCTTTATTCAATCATACCTCGTTAGTGAACCCTTCTCTGATCATTCTATTTAAAATTACAGTGTCTATTCCCACCACCAGCATGGCATGCCCCATCCCTTCCTTGCTTTACATTTTTCCCTAGCAGTTATCACTATCTAGTATTTTCTATCATTGGTTTATTTT
The DNA here is from genome assembly GCA_004023965.1 of Spilogale gracilis. Taxonomy (NCBI): domain Eukaryota; kingdom Metazoa; phylum Chordata; class Mammalia; order Carnivora; family Mephitidae; genus Spilogale; species Spilogale gracilis. The sequence goes on along the minus strand of PITA01000073.1, from coordinate 391,494 downwards.
TTGTATCATTTGCATCCCCTCTCTCCTAGAATGTAAGCTCCATCTGAGCAAGGAATTCTATCTCTCTAGCTAGTGCTGTATCCACAATGCCTAAAACAGTAAGTTCTTGTAGTAAATACTCAATAAATTTTTTGTCAAATAAATGATTGAGTAAAAACCCCCAATTAAAGGATAAAAACACATGAAGATTTCCTTTTTTTTTTTTTTTGGCCTTACTTTTCCTCCTTCTGCCTCACAATTTATTTTCCTAGTAATTCAATTTTAGAATCTGTTATTTCAGCATCCTACTTTCATTCCCACTCTTCTGAATGCACGGTCCAGGAATCCTCTCCCCCAGATAAATACAGCATAAAGACACTTTTCTTGTCCTCTAAATATCAGGGAGAAAAAAAAAAAAAACAAGGAAAAAAGTACAATTAATAAACTGAGACGGCATCTCTACTTGCTTCTTTTTCAATGCTTTTCTTCCTTTTGCTTCTTTCTGCTAATGAGTTTCATCTTAGAATTTAATCTAGGCAGAAACATAAATGCTCCCAATTAGGAGGGAATGTTTCCCTTGTTCAAACTTGAGAAAAAGGAAATTCTTTTCGTAAGTGTGTCCTAGGTCACCAACTTCCTCCCTAATGAAGCATAACATTATTATCTTTACGTTGACTTAGTGGAGCTTTCTTTAGAGAATTTTATTAAAAAGAGTACTGTAGACCAGGCAATTTCAGGAGCTTTCAAAGCTGTAGTGTGATGTCATTGAAAAAAGAATACTAGAGATCTAAATTATTAACTCCATGTTACAGTGAACCTAGACAAAAATAGGCAATGTGCCCAAACTCAGCTGTCTAGGGAGGAACTTATAACCAAACTCACTTCAGCCTGACTCGGAATGGTTCTCCTTCCACTTCCCTATATGCTGATTACAAGTATCTCTTCATGCATCTCATCTCCTCTTTCATCATTACAATTTTATTCTCAGCCCCCTAAGGCATCCTTAAAGGACTAAAGAATTTAAGAGGATTTGTTTCATCACCAAGACCCTTGTTTTTTAACATTTGAAATTTGACTCTAGAATATAAACCACAGAAACATTATCTATTTTGAACACGTGTAAGGAGGTAAGCTATAAAACAAGCTAAAAACTGCCTGTGGAAGTTATCAGGGACATTTACACACTGATTCTGATTATATTTTACAGGCTAGAGAGAAACTAGGGGCAGGCTGAACCCTCAAATTAGGGTGATTGCCTCTTTCAAAGAAAGACCAATTTCTTTCAATCTAAACAAAAAGAAGCACATAGAAGACAAAAAGATTTAAGAGCTTGGCACTGTTCTTTACAAATTCAACCAGTATAAGTAATTCTTTTTCTTATAGACTATTAGAAAAAATGAATACCTGCCCAGATAGTTAAGAGAGTGCTTCTTTCTTTTTTCTTTTTTCTTTTTTTCCTGCTTTGATATATAACTTGGACAAAAGGGAAAATGTGTCCCTTGTTTCTACTTCATGCTTTATTGTTAAACCTACTGTGTAATTTTTATTCTGCTGTCACCCAGCACCTTCCATCTTCCTGGATGCCAAAATCCTCGGGAGACCAGGAGCTGCTTGGAGGCCTCCTTGGTTGTGGTTATGGTGTCATTAACACCTTCTGCCCCAGGCCCCAGGCACCCTGGCTGAAGGCACTTGCTCCGGGAGCCCCCAGCTCCTGCAGTGATTTGTACTGATTGACAGGCTAGCGGCTAATTAGCCTGTGGGCTTCCATTGAGGTCACTCTGCTTCTGTCCTCTTTGTGGAAAAAAAACCAAACACATTTTTTTCTCTTTTTTTCAAAAATAAACTATTTTTAATTCATTCATTTATTTTTCTAATTTTATTTTTTTATCTGACAGAGAGAGAGAGTGAGAGAACACAAGCGGAGAGACAGAGGGAGAGGGAGAAGCAGGCTCTCTGCTGAGCAGGGAGTCTGAAGTAGGGCTGGACCCCGGGACCTGGGGATCATGACCTGAGCTGAAGGCGGTTGCTTAACGGACTGAGCCACCCAGGTGCCCTGCAAACACACTTTTACTAGGGTTCCTAGAGCAAATTACAATTACTTTTTCTTTCAGATTAACAAAACTTTTCTTCCATCACTACTCTGTCTTCAGGTAGGTGAATACAACTGATATTTCAGATATTTTGCCCCTCCCCCCTTCAATTTCATTTGAAGACCCACAGATTCTGACGTCACTTCCCTGTTCAAACCTACGTGGCTCTGTTTTTAGTTTCCCTTTCATTCATGTTATGCTTTTCACCATGAGTATGGTTTTGGGTTGCTAAATATTTGAGTTGCTATTTGAAATTATATAATTAACAGAGACTTCTACTGTCAGAGTTTTCTAGGAGGTGCAGGATGCTTTTTCAAAGACTATAAATATGTATGTAGATTAATGGAAATTGTGTTATTTTTGCAATATATAATGCTATTTTTGTTTAAAAAAAAAAACAGATTTCTGCCCTCATTTAATTCTGCTTTTGTCACCTTTCTAAAATCATAATCTGCCCACTCCTGTACTTGTAGTTTTCCATTGCAGATATAACAAATCAGTGGGTATGCTTAGTAAATTCAAGAAATTTTAAAATATGCTCAAGAAAGTTGGATCCGTACATGCATCCATCTTTAAAAATAACCAAAAAGATAATCATGTTCATCAATCTGAATGGGAATTAAGTCACTTAGATATAAGAAATGTCAGATAAAATTATAAGGTTGCATTATTTTCACAATGCCATGGGACGTATAAGAATTTTGGTATTGATTGCTCTCTCCACAAGCAGTTTCATTGTTATTTCCTTAGTGCACTTCAAAATGTATTGCCCAAACCATCCCATGGGGGGAAAAATGGAGTTTTGTTGTCACTGTTAGGATGCAATGGTCTACAGAGTAAAGGCAATCCACAGGTATTTAAAATTTGATAACTGAAGAAACATCCTATAAATAAGGTTATTAAACCTTATAAAATTAATACAAATAGAGTATGAACCTTTTAAAAGAAGAAATCACAGTACAAATACTTGCCACTCTATTCTTTTTTTTGAAATCTGAGATTCATTCAGCTTTGCCTTGTTGAGATTAAATTTGAAGGTAATTGAGCATTTTAAGGAGTAAAGACCATAACCATAATGAGTCTCTGGCCAGGAAAAAATATGACTATTTCTAATAATGTTTTTTTAATAGAATAATGCTTTTAAGTATAACCCCTAGAATGCTTTTGAAGATATATCATTATAGAAAATGTGCATACTCTCTGCCGTGAGCCCTTTCTCTTGTTGGCTGAAATCTACCTTGTTACTTTATCCTGTATTAAGTGTTAATAATCCCTATTTTTATCATACAATGTACAAACCCTTTTTATGAAAAGAAATAAAACAAGAATATAACTACTAGAAAGGCACCAGAGTTGAAGAAATGAGCTTTTCCAATAAGAGCCATAAGACAGAACCACGTCACTGTATTGATTTTCATATTTTCAATGGAGTACACAAATACCAAATATAAAAACAAATAACTGAGAGCAGTAGTTTGTTCCTCTGCTTTAATCCTCTTTTCGTTTATTTACCCATGCTTGTGTTCTCAGCTATCTTCAGATCAAGGCCAGATAGGCATGCTGCTACAGTAACAAATCACCAGATCTCAAAGCTTAGCACAACAAAAGCTTATTTGCCCTCTTGTGAAATCCTGTAGAGACTGGTGAAGGTAGCATGTAACCTACTAGTTTGTTCTGATGTCTCCTTTTTTAATGTAATCTTTCTCTTACATGGGCTAAGATAATTAAATCATGACTTAATTTTAAACTTTGGCATATGTATTGTACCCTTCAAGACAGAGGAATTATGCTTTTTCCTTTCAACTTTACTCCTATAATTTGGAAGAATATAATAATTAGGTTTCTCAAAGTGAATGCAATTGATGCTATTCTTAAAGTGCTGTCCTTTACAGTTATGTGAAGAGGTTTGATTTTTCATGTTTGTAATCTATAAACTCAGACTCATAGATGTATAAATGAACGTTAAGCTTTTGTTTTTATTTTGCAGATCATTTTGTAAAGTATTGCAGGAAATACATTGTGTTAAGCAGAACTCTTCTATATGTTTCAGTCACTCTGTCTGGTTCTTTCACATTTTGCTGTGGCCTCGTCTACAATGAGAGACATATGCTTTAAAGTGCCTAATGTGTATAGTTAAAATCATTCTGCTGTTGGTCTTCTCTTTTTACTCTTGAGTTGGTTGTAAATTACAGGTTGACTATACTAGTAGCCACAGTATTTGAGATGCAGAAAATAATAAAGGAGACATCTTTGATTCTTACATCTTTTACCAATTCTATCCTGGTTTATCAAAATTGAAGGTGACACTGCAAATTATATTACTCTTAGGCAAAGACTGCTGGTCATGAGTTGGGCTTTTTACCACACAAGCAAAATTTCCACATCTAGAAAACCAGACCAGTCCATTCTTCTATTCCAGTAGAATACCAGGACTGAATGCATTGGATAAGGCAGACATTTCTCAATTTTCTGTCGTAGTTGAGCCTGTTTCAGGAAAAGCATGTACCAAGCTACCCAATAGCATGTGACACAACTGCCTTGGTTTCCCCTAGCTGTCAATTAGACTGTACTAGCGTATCAAATTAGGTTGTCAGCGGTCTTGCCTCTGGCTGAGTCCATTCTTGCAAACTAGTTGGATACTTTGATTTGACTGTTCAAGGTTATAAAACATTTATTTCCAAAGAGCCAAACCAAGGGATCACTATTTATTTGTCACGTGAATCTTTTTAACCTCATCTATTTATTCTTTAGATGGGATGTAAATAATACACGATGCCTGCCTTTAAGGGGTTCAAAGGCTCAAAGTTAAAGAAGCAAGTCTATTTTGAAATTGCAACAGCTATTTGAACTGTAGTACAGGAAAAGGACTGATTTTGTTTTCTGACGTGGTGAGAAGTTGGGCCTTGCTTAGTGTTTCTGTTGCTGCCTGTCAAATGACCACAAAATTAGCAACTTAATGCAACAAGTTCTTGAGTCAGAAGTCTGAGTTTGGGTCTCACAAGGCTCAAATCAGGATGTCAGCAAAGTTCCGTTCTTATATAGACGGTCCTGCTGGTCCAGGTTATTGGCAGAATCCCCTTCTTTGGGACTAGGGGTCTGAGGTCCCAGTTTCCTTGGTGGTTGTGGGCAAGGGGCCACTGTCTTCTCTTAGAGGCCCCTGCCTTTATTTTCTTGGCCCTTCCCCACTCCATTGTGAAAGTCAGCAATGGGACTTGATCCCCTCATGGTTTAAATGTCTCTGACATTTCTTTCTGCTACCAGCCAGAGAAAACTTGTTGCTTTTTAAGGGTTCACATGTTTACATTAAGCCTATGTAGATAATCTCTCTCTTTTAAAATGAACTGATTAGTAATCTTAATTGCAACTGCAAAATCATTTTTGCCACATAAAGTAACATAATCACAGGAGTAACACTGGAGGGCAAAGGTCATAGGGGTCATTATGGAATTCTGCACACTACACTTAAGGGAAATCTTTCTTTTTTTTTTTTTGCAGAGTGAAGGTTGAACCCCTGCATTTTGGCTTGAAAGACCAGAGACAATGGGTCATTAAAGTTTAGGTCATATTGTGGGCTCCTAAGTGGCTCAGTAGGTTAAAGCCTCTGCCTTCAGCTCAGGTCATGATCTCAGGGTCCTGGAATCGAGGCCCGCATCAGGCTCTGTGCTCAGCAGGGAGCCTGCTTCCTCCTCTCTCTCTGCCTGCCTCTCTGCCTATTTGTGATCTCTCTCTCTGTCAAATAAATAAATATAAAAATAAAGTTTAGGTCATATTGTGAAGGAAGCTGGAAAAGTCCAGTGTGGCTGTATCAAAACAAGCAAGAGATAGCCAACATGGATTCTTATGGGGAAATATGCAGTTTCATAGATTTTTTATTTCTGATGGTTGATTGCTAATACCATATGGCAAAAGTGTAATTGATGTAGCACAGGAGGATGCTATAAGTCAATAAAGGAAGAATAGAGAGAGAGAGAGATCTGATTCAGCTCTTGGTAGTCGGAGATATCAGGAGGGGTTTCCATGAAGAAACTTGAACAGAATTTTACTTATTTATTTATTTTTAAAAATATTTTACTTATTTATTTGACAGAGAGAACACAGCTAGAGAGGGAACAGAAGCAGGGGGAGTGAGAGAGGGAGAAGCAGGCTTACCGCTGAGCAGGGAACCTGATGCTGGGCTCGATCCCCAGACTCCAGGATCATAAGCAGAGCCAAAGGCAGAGGCTTAACAACTGAGCCCCTCAGCCACCCCTTGAACAGAATTTTAAAAGAGTAGGCATAATTGGCAAGTAAGTGAATGGGGCAATGAATGGACCACAGAAAGAAAAATAAAATATCAAAGATTTGAAAAATTTAGAAGGGAAGAAAGTGGCAAATGCAGGAAGAAGAATAATTTTCTGTGAGAACTGATGAGATTAGTTTGTATGTATTCACTTTGAGGTGTTTGAAACAATGAAGTGGGGGTGCCTGGCAGTCAGTGAGATCAATTTGTCTGACTTTGGGGGTAAAATTGGCAAAACAGAAAGATGTGAGCATCATTTGCACATTGGTAATACTTAAACTCATGAGTCTGAAAGAGTCCTCCCAAAGGAGAGGATAAGGATAGAGAAGTTAAAGCCCGGTGTGGTCTACTCTTTCAGGAAGCTTGACTTAAAGGAAAATGAGAGTTAACATAACGAATGGTGTATCTTCTCAAACGGGGTCTCTCATGGAACACCTGGGTGGTTCATTCAGTAAAGCATCTAGCTTTGGATGTTGGCTCAGGTCATTGAGGGTTGTGAGAGGGTCCTGTTGTGAGATCAAGTCCTGAATCAGATTGTGAGGGTTTTGAGACAGAGTCCTGAGTCCATCTCTTAAGTTTAATCTTAAGATTCCTTCTCTCTCTCTCTCTCTCTCTCTCTCTCTCTCTCTCTGGCCCTCCCTGCCCCCTCTCTCCCTCTTAAAAAAAAAATTATAATAAAACAGGTTTCTCAACAGCCAACAGTGGTGTGATTGGCATTTGAGGCTTGATAATTCTTTGCTTGAGGGACTGTTCTGTGCCTTATAAGATATTCAGCAGCCATCCCTGAGCTCCACCCACTGGATGCCAGCAGTGCATCTCTCCCCTACCCCCACAAGCTGTGACAACCAGAATGTCTCCAAGCATTACCAAATGCCTTCTGGGAGGTAGACTCATTCCCACTTGAGAACCACTGCTCTAGAAGGTGTTTGTTTTAATTAAACAATCCACAAAGATAACTGCAATTAGAAGAGGATAAGACTGAATATTGAGACGTCTAACGAGGAAGGAGAAATAGTCTGTTGATGAGATCATTGGGAATAGAAAACATTCAAAGATGGAGGAAAATAAATCCAGGAAAAACGGGAGAGTAATACTGTTCACAGGGTTTGGAAGAAAACTAAGAGAGGTTGTCAGCCAATGATATCACAGTCTATGATATTCTTATCATTAGAGATAAAAAAAATGAAGCCAACTGTCTCTGTTCCTAACTGAATACAATCCTCCCACTTGTGTCCTGGCTTCCAGCCGGTCTTACTTTCCCAAGATTATTATTCTGGCAATGCTCCCTTTACTCTCCCTCAGTAACAAATTGTCCCTCTCTAGAGAGTATTCCTGTAGTAAAATGATTGAATAATTCTGTGAAAACAGTGCTTGAGCCTACAGACTCTAAGGGTATGTGTATTACTTTCCCATTGCTGCTGTAACAAACTACCCCAAACTTAGAGCTAAAAAAACAACACAGATTTACTGCCTTGCAGTTCTAGAGGCCACAAGTTGGAAGTGATTCTTAAGTGGCTGAACTCAAGCTGCCTGGCAGTACCGCGTTCCTTCTGAGTCTCCCGGAGAGAATCCATCCCTTTGTCATTTCCAGTTTCTTGAGTCTGCCTACATGCATTAGATCATAGTCCCTTGTCCATCTTTAAAGCACGTCATTCCAATTTCAGCTTCCATCATCTTATGTCCCTTTTATGACTTTGACTTTTTTATCTTTATCTTGGAATGACCTTTCTGATTACTTTATCATATTTCCAAATTCCCATTTGACAGATAAAGTAGAATACTAAGAGGTTCCAAGGATTACAATATACACATCTTTGGGGGGGTCTACCACGGTGTCATAAAAGGTATATTATAATTATATAATGAGATTTTTGAAAATTAAATACATGGGACTGGGGAGGAAAAATTATATCTGGTAGACATTTTGACTAAAAACAAGTCAAACCTTAGCATAATATGTGAAATCAAAGAGATTGGCCTATCCATAAGTTCCTTGATTCTCAAGACTGAGCTAGGATAGGATCAATGTCCCTAAGCAAAGGGTAATGCAGTAAAGTTGCTGTTCAATCCATTTTATTCTCATTTTTATCAATGTACTAGAAAATCTAGCAGTTTAATTTCTGGTACATTTGGAGGCCATCAGGTGTTCTTTAAATGCAGCCTCTCAAGAAGATAAAGCTTCATTGGAACCATCTGCGAAGTCTACATTCACAAGGAACAGAGTGGCAAACCCAACCTGCTTAGGATACACATTTCATGCAAATGTGTTAGGCACAAATGCTGCTGATCCCACGTCTGAAATGGTCAATGGAGGTCGCTTTATTGCTGTGCATTCTATTATTAGCAATATGAAATTTCCCGTCTGTTTACTTCTTTTTGTCACCTGAGATCAGTTCATAATAAGCTATACACAACACATTCTACTAAGCACTGACTCAGGAAAGAAAGCAATTGTAACCAGAAGTGGGTGTTGATGCCTAATACATGTAAATGTAACAAGAAACTATTAGACAATGAAAGTTAGCTCCCAGATGGTACTACCATCTGGAACATAAATCCATAAAGGTACTTCTGTAGTATTTTTGCAATGAAAAATCAGGCCTTACTGAGAATTTTTAATGGCCACTTACGAAGTTCACTGTTAACATTAGTGTTGATAAATGACAATTATGCATATATATACAAACTTGCATTCATTAAGGTAGGCTCTAGAAGCTTCGGGCTTCTGCTAAAGAAAAAGTATACTGCAAAGTAATTGGTATTGGGGAGAATGCATGCAGCTGGCTTAGTAAATGGAATGTGAAAAATTTTAATTCCACATTTTTAAGTATTTTAAGTGCAGAAAACAACATTCATGTATTAGGACTCTTCTCTGTTTTCCATTTAAATCCCTCGTAAATATTAACTAAGTACTTTACTTAGCTCTCTCCTGCAGTCTCATTTCACAGACATACAAATAAGAGATAATCAGTATTTAGGGCACCTGGGTGGCTCAATGGATTAAGCCTCTGCCTTCGGCTCAGGTCATGGTCTCAGGGTCCTAGGATGGAGGCTGCATCGGGCTCTCTGCTCAGCTGGGAGCCTGCTTCCTCCTCTCTCTCTGCCTGCCTCTCTGCCTACTTGTGATCTCTCTCTCTGTCAAATAAATAAATAAAATCTTTAAAAAAAATCAGTGTTTATTTGCAGCTTTAATGTAAAAGCAAAGGTAGTCCCTTTGCTGTAATATGACTTCCTCTGAAGCAGATAGGGAAATGAGGATGACTTTGTCTGAACACTGTCATAAGGAGTGTCCTTCTAAATGTCATTATGTTACCCGCAATACAGATCTGTGGCATCCCGGAGATGGTATTGTAGTAATGGTTCTTTCTACTGATAATTTGCACAAAAACTCCCAAATTTATACTTGTAACATTCTTTTTTGGAAAAAATTCAAGGGACTTTTAGTTAGGATCTTAATTTTCTATAGGATATTTTTAGAAAATTGTATCCTTCTATGGATATTTAAAAAGCCATAGCAACAACAAGCCTATCTATATGCTATGATTTTATTTACATTTTTATGTATTTTTTAACAGTGAATTGGTTCCACTGTTGCTGTTTTCTATGGAATGAGGGTTGAAGAACTTTAGGGCTGAATTTCAATGTGATCTATCTGAGAAATGTGCAATAAACAGCAGACAGATTGATTTCCTAGAAACCTGTCATAATGAGATTGCACAGGATATAGGCCCAGCTTCAGGCTTTTTCTTCATTGATCCCTGGCTGAAGGCAGGGACACTGCTGACCATGAAATCCTACTTGTTTCCATATTAGAACTTACTAAGGAAGCATGGTCCTGGATAATAATAGCATATTCTGGAAAGATCTTTATGAATACAATACACACACACACACACACACACACACACACACACACAGTGCCTCTCATCTTCAGAGTACCTCTCCCCACTCCAGAGTCCCTGTATTTAAAAATGAAATTGAAAACTTACCAACTTTTGATCCATTATGCATTTTATTGGTATAAATTCCTCAAATGTCAAGCATGAGTAATTCACAAAACATAGATGAATTGGCTCCTCTCATTTGTGAAGCTCAGCACTTCATCTTTTTCATACCTCTGTAATGGAATAGGTTAGTTATTAGCCGAATGTAATTTTATAAAGATGTGTATTTGAAAGTAAAATGGAATTCATGATTTCGTCCATGAGTGGCATATTTAAATTCTGTTTCACAGTGAAGTGCTACATATAATTTCATTTTGGAATTTTAAGTATCTTCAGTGGATGTGTAGCTTTTTAGCATTAAATATGTCCTGTGTGTTCATTCTTAGCTCCCTGGTGCCAGAAAACTTCAACAAAAGGATGCAGAAGAGTCTAACAACACTAATATTATTAGAAAATCATTATTAGCCAATGTTCTATTTCAGTAGTGGAGAACTGGGAGCTCAAGTCCCAGTTCCATCCTTGTCTGTTTTTATCTGCCAGATGCATGTGATATTCCCCCAGAAAGGTTCAGTGGAATATGACAGAGTCAAAACCAAATTAGCAGCTCTGGAATATGGCCATGAACTGGGGTGAAATACAGATCAGCACAAATTTCTCCCATCTTCTCTGTTAGACAAATTGTGAGTGTTTTTCTGATTGAAATAATTATAAATCTGTTATGAGTCTGTTCATTTGAAAACTACCCAGCTAACTGCATGATACTAGCATTGGTGTTACCCAAATCAGGTGCTAAAAATCTATCTTCTGGTTCATAAAGAAAAAATAAGAAGATTGAATTTTAAAGTCCCATCAGTAGTATAAAATGTCACACTTGGCTTATTGGTTCACTATATAGATGAAGAATATTGACGGAATTGTATTTTGAGATTTGAGATTCTAGTTAGTAATTTATCTCTGATGATAGAAGGATATAGTAGAATTTCATTTCACATTCTTACCTAGTATTCTTACCTAGCATAGAATTATAGAGTGACATGCTATCTGAAATTGTTGTCCTTTTAATGAAAACATTATTATTTATTCTACACTTATGTATGAAAATTATACCTACAGTACCTCTTTTCCCAAGAAACAGTCATGCTATAACAAAGTAAGGAAGCTCAAATTTTGCGGAGCGCTGTGCCCCACCACTACTACCACAAGCCGTATCTATTCAAAAGAAAGGGATAAAATTTACTCACTTTGTTAAATGAGCTGTGCACTATTAAGTTTTTTTTCCCACTAGTTATGTCCATAAGTCTGGAACATGTATTTCTGGAAGCTCTTACTTCATTTCCTGCTCTGCTAACAAGCACTTTAACATAAGGGCATTGCATGTGCCCTATTTATCTCTTTACTAGGTGAGCTTATGTCAACCTCTTCTTTTATGCAGATCGAGATGCTTTATGTTTTAGATCTCAAACTGCAATAACATTTTGCAAAGGTAACCATGCAAAGGCAATTCTTCCCTTCATAGATTGCCCCAACCTCCCAGTTCCTCGTCCAGTTTCCATAAACTTGTTAACTAGAGGATGAGCTTTCCTTCTTGTGGTGGTTTGGTTGGTTTTGTTTTCAGAGAGAAAGGTAAATAGAAATGAGAAGGAATTAAGTGACCTTTGATTTCTCTTTCAGAGCATAAGGAGTTTATGATTTTATAAGAATTAATAAACAGTTTATGATTCTGTGGTTTATGATTCTATAGGAATTAGTAATCAGTCTGGAAAGCCATAGAATGGGAACTATTGTTAGTAGATAAGGGGGAGTGGAGAGAGAAATGGATAGATGTCATGGTAACTCAATATATTTGTTATAATATACATGCATTATTATATGACATTATATATGTAATATATTATATAAGTTATATGCATCCAGTCATCATTTATGGTTTGGATTAATATTCTTGGTAGGGCCCCACAGTTAAGCCAGTGTGTGAACTGGTCATGGAGCTTAATAATTCCCCATATACATTGCAGTAACTTAAATAAGAAAAAACAAAAAATATGTGTGTATGTAATATTAAAACTATTAGAAATTACAAATGAACCCCCAACTGATAGACACAGAGGATACTAAAGCTGTTTAATGTGCTGACCAAAATTCCATGTAATCAACCTTCACCAAATTATAGGCACACTGTCATTAACTATTATATAAAATGTTAAAAAGGAAATTTTTGAGTGAACTACTATGTTTTAATATGATAGGAGAGACTCCATTTTTTTATTAGTAGTACTTCTTGAGAACCATATGTAAAGTCATTATCTTTGTTGCCTACTTGTCCTCAAATGAAAGATACTATTTATTTTTTTGTATTATAAATTCTCAGAGATAATTAACTGACAGTTGTACAAATGGTAGCAGTTTATGATTGTTTGGACAAGAATTATACATTCCTCCAGATGCATAATTGAAGAAAGGATTCTTTTAAAAGTATCTCCACATTATCTCTAAATAGAAAATAAATGCATGAGATATTTACACTGTGGATCTGGAATTGCACACATTTGATACTGCAGGGTATACCTTTTTTCACTTGGGTAGCATTCTAATAATGAGTGTCTAGAAATTTGAGCTCTTTACTGTCACTGTCTATCCGCTTCACACAGTCAAGCTATTTAATCTAAGACTTTAATTTACTACAAGACAACATTATTCCTTTGAAAATTAACCCTATTGGACAGGACACTCAATTCTACCATCAGTTACAAAATATCAGAGTGAACATTAACTGTTCTTTTTGGTACTTACTAATATTGAGTAATGTAAAGTCTTGGAGCAAGCAAAACAAAATTCAAGAAAGTGATGTAATTTACCTGAGGTTATATCTACCAAATGGTGAAGAAGGTGGAGGTCTTACTAAAGGGAATGTGCCAGGATAATGTAAAGTCAAGAATGAGTGAACAGCCAACTAAGAATATGCCAGAAGAGTACCTGGAGTCAAGGGCTCTAGTGCACCACAATGGAAATTGCATGGGCTTTAGAATAACATTTTGTTAATGCCAAATCCCTATCACCAGCTCATGATTATGGGCAATTTTCCCACCATCAGGTTTGCATAAAATAGTGATGGTAGTATTTTTTTTTCATAAGATTTTTGTGATGTTTGAATTACAAACACACACAGTCTGTTTTATAAAGATTTATTTATTGATTTTTAAGAGAGAGCAAGAAAGAGAGCACATGTGGGTGCTCTAGCAGGGGGTGGAGCATTAGAAGAGGGAAAGAGAATCCTCAAGCAGACACTCCACTGAGCGCAGAGCCTGATACAGGGCTCAAGCTCATGACCCTAAGATCATGACCTGAGCTAAAACCAAGGTTCAAATGCTCAACTGACTGAGCTCCCCAGTCAGTTGGTTGGTTGGTTGGTTTGTTGATTAACTTTATAGAGGGAGCCTGGGGTCTTAATGATAAGTTTGAGCTTTGGAACTAGCTCACTAGACTTAGTGAACTAGACTCTTGAAATAGGAATCACCGGAACACCGAATGCTATGAACAATGGGAAATGGAAAACAGACAATAATGGTAAATTTGTAAAGACAAGTGGTGACATTTGGGAAGGCATTCAGGACTAGCTCTGGCCATGGACCTGGGAATTCACACAAAACTGAAAACCACAAGAAGTTGGTAAGAAATGACAAAGAGTTGTGAACAGTTAATTAATAGGGACTCGGAAATGAAGCCAACATGAAATCTAGCTGTGATAGACAGTGATGGTCAGGAGTGCTCTGATAGCCAGGATGACTGTAGACTAATCCCAGAATGTGGGACTTCCCAGTCACAACCAGCCCTGGGAGCCTGCACAGAGCCAGCACGTCCCCAGGGTTAGGTGTGGAGGGAATGCCAAGGCTAGGCTGCGCTCCCCGGGGATGGAGGAGTTGCTGGCTCTGAGGTCCATGTAAGAGCTACGGATGGAGCTTGTGATTGTGCTGGTCGTTGATGGAATGTGATCCAAAGCACCAGTGGGTTATGCTTAATTTAAAGGACTTAACCTCAGGGCACCTGGTGGCTCAGTTGGTTAAACATCTGACTCTTGATTTTGGCTCAGGTCATGATCTTAGGATTGTGAAATCGAGCCCTGCTTTGGGCTCAGAGCTGTAGTTGGACCCTGCTTATCTCTCTCTCTCTCTCTCTCTCCCTCCATACCCCACCTGTGCTCTCTCTCTAAAAAAAACAATAAAATATATTTTTTTTAAAAATAAAGAACTTTACCTCAGTGCTTATGGCCACTCTCCCAGGGAAGTGTCTGGTGACAGCAACAAAAAGCATCATTAAAGGAAGGCCTCTAGGTCAGGATTCATGACTCAGGGTCTCTGTGCTTTTCCCAATGAAAAGATTCTCCACTATGATCGATTGGCTGAGTCTTTAACCATTGAGAATGCTGCTCAACTGCCGTCTCTTCAAAGAGGTCTCCTCTGATCACCCATCTAATACGTCCTCTTTCTTCTGCCCTGTTATTTCTGTATCAGGATAGCACATGTCACCTCCAACACCAACTCAAGCTTAGAGGTAATATAAGATCGTCATGATGTCTATGATTAACCTGACCTCCTTCATATGTACTCTGTGCACTGATTAATGATGAAAAATAAAAACTTTTCATCCAGTCAAAGGGTTTTTAAATTTAATTTAATAATTAGAACAGTGTGGAGGAACAGTCGGCTCCCACATATGAAATACTTAGCCTCTTAGGTATTTTTCCCTCACCTACCTTCCCTCCCTAAGCTAGTCACTGGAGATCCTGGGGGAGGGAGGAGGCTTTGTGACCATGTGCTAAGAAGGGAGATTCAGGATCCTTGGGAGCAGTCCTCTGCCGCTGGGGACTTCAGGGTGGCACCATTTATCCAGCCAGTTGCTGCTTGTCCAGCTGTTCTGACTGAACTCTGAAGTCCTGTAACTTGTGATGTGGCCTAATGAGGTGCCTTGCCTGTATCCTGCTTGTCACTGTGTCACTCTGTGATCTTGCCGCATTTTCTTGTCAGCTTGAGCCACATGCAGTCCTTTTTACAAAGCTGTCTACCTCCATTCTTTCCTGTAGTGCCCACCTCCTGTAACCACGGCGTCTGGGTGGGGGCAATGGACTCCATCCACATGGGGACTCAAATCTACCATTCTACTCTGCCAGGTTCATTGGAAGGCATGGCAGGTACACATGAGGTCATTCATTACAGATTCCGTATTGAGGAATAGAAGCACGAGCGTTCTTTACCCTTGCTGCCTCACTCCGCTGTCCAACAGCTCTGACCACCATGTCACCATCTTGGCACTGATGATCTTCATCTAGTTTCTCCAGGAAAGGAGAGGAGCAGATTTTAAGGTCATGAGCTTTCTACGTATTCTCATTCTAGTCCTTGCCAAGAGGGCCCTGAGTCATCTGCTCTCCTCAAGACCGTCGTTTTTGACCATTAAGGACATGGATTTAGACACCAAAACTGAGCACTGTACCTTGTACACTCCATGAGAATTGTTGCTATAAGAAATGTCAATCCCTTGGGGCGCCTGGGTGGCTCATTTGGTTAAGCGACTGCCTTTGGCTCAGGTCATGATCCTGGAGACCCTGGATGGAGTCCCACATTGGGCTTCCTGCTCAGCAGGAAGCCTTCTTCTCCCTCTCTCACTCCCCCCGCTTGTGTTCCCTCTCTAGCTATGTTTCTTTCTGTCAAATAAATAAATAAAATCTTTTTAAAAAAATGCCAATCTCTTTCAGACATATGCATACGGAAAAGTCTTATATTAGAAAAGACAAGGAGAAAAGGAGGATTAAGCATTTTTAAAAGTTATACCCTTAAGAAGTAAGAGGTAATTCCATTTCTATACTTTTCTTTAATTTAGCTCTCAAAGTTGTACATAAATAGATAGGGATATATTCTAGTTTATATCAGGGGAAAAGATAATGTTAACTAACATTTGTGGAGTGACTTCTATGTGCAAAGAACTTCTCTTTATCCTTTTATTTCCTCCTCCCTTAAATAAGGATGTTCCTAATGATCTTGCATAATGCTTGCTATGCAGAAGGCTAAATGCTCTATCCCTTTCCTTTCAAGTTATTTGCAACTTAAAATTTGCATAATTTTTCAAAATTACAAAACCTCTTTATTTACATTTTCTAAACAAGTCCTCACACCAGTCCTGTTGTGGAGGAAGGTAGTCAGTAACTGTCTGCTTTGGAAGTAGAAACTGAGGTTCCCAGGGCTCAAATAACTGGTTCCAGTGTCAAATAACAGAGTGTGATGGATGGACAAATAGAATGCGTGGAGAAAAAGTCATTCTGCTCTTCACGTCCAGGCTTTCTCATGTTCACAATGATCATATGGTAATACAGCTTTATAGTAAGAGATAGAATATTTAATGTGCTTACATATAAATTGTGTAAGCTATGACAATGTAACCTTGCTGAATGCTAAGTTAACATAAATCTAACCAGTTTGGTTAAATTTGGTTAAAATTAAGGACAAAGAGATGAAATTTGATCAAGTTCTGCTAAATCAAATCCCAGCACCTCAAATTATATGCTGAAAATTGCCAGAAAATATTCATGGAAAGATGGAAAATGCACCAGGTTCCCAAGGGGAATACTCATCATCATCACCAACCCTAAGAAAGGCTTCTTCATTCCATTAAAAAAGAATGGTATTCATTTTGAGAAAACAGTTGCTTTATTACTGGTAACCTTTTAAAGCTTCCATTGGGCCTGGCCACGAGTGCATAGACCCTGTGGAGAAATTAATCCAGTTCAAATTCCAGGACCATTTTCTACTTGCATGATCACAGGCTACTTGCATGATCACTAAACCTTCAGTACCTCAGTTTTCTCATCTGTGTCCATTGTTCCCATCCGATGAAGTTGTTGTGACGTTTAGACACATAAACCAACTTATAAACAGTGTCTGGGGGGCACCTGGGTGTCACAGTCAGTTAAGCTTCTACCTTTGACTCAGGTCATGATTTCAGGGTCTTGGGATGGAGCCCCATGCTATTTCTCCTTCTCCATCTCCCCCTCCCTAACCCCACTCGTTCTCTCTCTCTCTCCCCCCCCCAAATAAATAAATAAATAAGCTCTTTAAAAGAAAAATAAAATAAACAGTGTCTGGTATGGAGCAAGAAATTTCTAGTTATTACTAGAGTGTAAACTTCTGAAACCAGTGGTTCTCGTGTGTTTTCTTCATTATTGTAATTCCAGAATCTATAAGAGTACTTGGCCTAGAAAGCTACTTTCAAATATATGTCAGTGAATTGAATACATATCATTTATCCAAATAAGCAAACTAGGCAACATGAAGCAAACCACCCCACCCCGTTCTATTGATATCATGAGCTCTCTAAGTCAGTTAATACTTTAGACTTGACCTGCCCTTATGCCTGTTAAATTGTTGTTTTTCTGCTGTATGGCGTGTATGTATGTGTGGGAAGGGAGAGAGGGAGTAGGAAGGAAATAGTGCTTTTATACCTAAACTCACTAGTTCTATTCTTATGCCTTTCAAAAACTCCATTATACACTCTCTTCTCAAAAGAGATGTGTGCTGACTTATGTTAGAAAAAATGCAACCTAATAAAATAGAAATAGGAAATTACAACCAATAAAAGGGAAAGAAAGAAATATCTAAGCTGTAAAGAATAGTTGCTGTGTTGGAGCATCACAGTGGGCTCTACATTTTTTGCACAGCCCTTACCCTTTCCAAATGCCAACCAGCAGGGCTCGCCTCATCTCATGACTACAGTGGTAAATTAGGTAGCCATCACCATGGGACGTTTTTAAGAAGAAGTTAGATTGTACGATAACCCCAGCATATTTCCCGCTCTGGCCTAGTAACAGTGTATGAAGCTAAGACACAGACGGAAGGTAACAGCAACAGAATAACTCAAATTTGTTTAGAAGAGCTCTTATTATATATGGCTGCTTTACTATAAGCTACCTAGCTTAGTATATGCTAACCATCTTACCATGTAGTTAAGTATCTGACATGGGCATTTTGAACAGTGAAGCACTAAAAGATAACATTTTAAGAGGAGAGAGAATTGTACCGAACTATCTATTAAGACAGGTGGTCTGAGTAGGGCACTGTAGTCACACATGCCAGATAGATTGGGGGTGGCGTTTATCTCAAGTAGAGTAAATTAGAGTAATATAGGGCCAATTGAATAATTCAGCAACTGTTGTTGGATGTTTGGATTCCATACTTGTAAGGTAAGATCAGCATGAATACCTATAATTATTACAAGACACACAAATTGGAGTCAAAACTAGTAAGAATTGCTTTCTTTATAAAAATACTCTTCACAAAACTCATTTTCTGTGTCATTCTCAGTTTTTCCTTTCAAGTAGTCAAGAGTGGATTCTTTTATATGCTAACAATATAATAATGATGATGATATTCTTTTAATCATCCATCATGCATCATCACATTAATTTATCAATAATTTGTAGCAAAAATTAATAAGAAATAAACCTTATAAAGTCAATTACATTATAATCTCTGTGCTAACTCTTAGGATCATCCCTAAATGCAGCCCAAATGAGAAGTGTGTCCCAAAACATTTGTATTACTTAAAGTATGCTACACGGGCCCCTGGCTGGCTCAATAGGTAGAGCACAGAACCCTTGATCTTGAGTTTGGGAGTTCAAGTCCCATGTTGTGTGTAGAGATTACTTAAAAAAAAAATTCTAAAAACATAAAAAATTAAAAATTTTTAAGAAGCATGTAATAAACACAAAAGATATAGTACTATCATATTTTATATTACACTTCTAAGTTGTGCTTTTATCACTCATGTCACACATTTAAACAACCTTATGTCACTCATAAATTATCACTTGGTCACATAGCTACCCCATCACTAATAAGTTCTGATGATTTTCAAGAAAGAAGAAAAAAACCTTGGCAAGAAGTACCATTTTCACTTTATTATAGAGATGTTACTGGAACGAAGTTCTGCTACGGTCTTCATTTTTTCTCTATGCCAGAGGCCCATGGGAAGAGTAGAAATTAATTTATCCTGAATTTAGATAATGAATCATGAAAAAAAGATTTATTTTCCTGATGTAATATGAAAAATAAAAACCTGTTAAAAATTTTTTTAGAGGTATGATGATCTGGGTGGTGATCTGTTTAAATCTTTTTTAATAATATAGTTACAGCTATAAGAAAAACTGAGTTAAAAAAAGCTTTACTAACAATTCATATTTCTGACTCAATAACAATTTCTTGTACTGGCCTCTGGCTATAATGTTTTCTATCAAACTCGAGAGACAGAGTCTTTTATCTCTTTCTTAGACAAGCCAGGAAAATAACCATAGTGGAAATTTTATAATTATATCCAAGTAAAAAAGAAGGAAACTTGATCCTCTCTAATTTAATAATATATTAGACCATTAATATTTTTCTCCCTCATTATGCATTTTTGTAGGAAGGATAGTACCTTAGAGTCTTCTCCTTGGTTAAAATGATAAAATTCATTTGAATTTGATACTAACCAGGGAAATAAGTATTTTCTGCATCTTTGCTGTAGGGAACAATTGAAACAAATGTATTGAAATTCATGACTCACACTTGACTACAGGCAATATCAACTTAAAATTCAAGGTTGTAGTATTGCAGATGTGTTGTGAGGCTTCTTGCATACAATTTCATCAACGAGAAACAAAAGAAAAGCAAGATCTCATAAGTTTTTTCCTAAGAAGCTTAAACTACATCCTATTAAAGTGAAATTATATTGATGTTTATTAGAAAAAATATAAATATATATTACAGATTCCTGTCTGTTTTCATTTCAAATACAGAACATACTCAAAGTAAGGTTAAGTTATATTTCAATTTTAATTATATATTTAATAGGTCATTGATATCTCCACTTGAATTTTATCAACATATGCATTTGAGTATTTTGATCATAAACATCTGTATAACAATAAGGCTAAGGCAAAAAATATATACTGAGTGTTATCAGCTCTCTTATATAATTAACCTAATATTTTATTGGTTTTTTTTTCTTGTTACTTAAATTTTTTTTTCCCAGTGTTCCAAGATTCATTCCGCATTCCCCACACCCAGTGCTCCATGCAATAGGTGCCCTCAGTACTCACCACCAGGCTCTCCCATCCCCCCACCCCCCTCCCTCCAAGTCCCTCAGTTTGTTTCTGTGTCCAAAGTCTCTGTTGTTTTGTTTCTCTGCCTGGATTACCCTACTTCCCATTTTCTTTCCTTCTCCTACTGTCCTCTACATTACCCCTTATGCACCGCAAGTAAGTGAAACCATGTGATACTGGATTGGAAGAGATTATGCTGAGTGAAATAAGCCAAGTAGAGAAAGTCAAGTAACCTAATATTTTAAAAAGAGATATATTTCAAACATCCATTAATCTGTTTTATCAACTCATGGGAAATGGGTTTTGTTGGTTTTTTTTTTTAGCTTGATTGTGAAATACTTTTTACTTTTAGTGGGTTTGTGAACTGAACAGACAGGAAAGGAGTGTAAGCATTTGGAGTTACATAAGAACTAGAAGAAATATATGTAACTACATTTTACTTCTTAAAATGAACCTGTATTGAACCTCAAAATATGTATCATTATTTTCAACAGTAGTTACTTTTTTTTTTTAAAGATTTTATTTATTTGACAGAGAGAAACACAGCCAGAGAGGGAACACAAGCAGGGGGGTGAAAGGGGGAGAAGCAGGCCTCCCGCTGAGCAGGGAGTCCCATGTGGGACTCGATCCGGGTTCTCCGGGATCATGACCTGAGCAGAAGGCGGTTGCTTAACCAGCTGAGCCACCCAGGTGACCCAACAGTAGTTACTTTTTAATGGGAGAAGAATTTCAAGAAATATTTTAAAAATATATTCTGATATTTTCCCAGAGATTTCTAAAATGTTTATTCTGGTAATTCTCAGAATGTCTTTTCTATCTGATTTGTGTAAATATTCCTCTAAAGGGAGAAAGAATCAGAATACTCAAATATAGAAAGGATATATAATCCAGAAATACATGGTAGTGATAGGGTGGTGATGAAGTCTGATACCTGCTCAAAACATAATCTTGTGTTCAGTTATCAAGAATTTTATTTAAAAAAAGGATTTTAAGGTTTAAAGTGACACCATTACTGTGTCTTATATTAAATTTTTCTTTGACTGTATAGATCAGCTTTCATGTGGTGATTAGAGTAAGTTAAATATTGACTGTAATTGGGTCTTTGCATGTGCTAAATTCTCTTCTTCCACCATAGAGAAGGTGAATCTAGGGAAACTTGAAATCAATCTCCCATCATATTTTTAAAGTTTATCTATAAACTTATCTAAAACCGCTTTTCTCTCAGAAGTAATTACTGGATAAATTAATTGCATTAATTAAGATATATAGTTAATATTATTAAGTCTAATTGGTTAATCTTGCTAAACTTGAAACTACCATAGTGCTTAAGGCAGTGAAGCTTAGTTGCCTACCTGAAAATCCATTCTTCTTCCTCCTTTACATTATTCACAGTGACCTTGCACCCATCTAAAGAACACATTTCACAGATTACCTTGCATCTGTGCTTTGAAAAAGAGAAGTTAGGCAACATCCATCCAGGAAGTCTTTTTGGAGAGAGAGAGAGTGTGTCCTTTTCTTTATTCTTTTCCTGCTGCTCTGAAGGTAGACCAGATGCCTTCCCCTCAAGCTGCCATTGAGGATCATGTATCATACTCTAAGAATTTTATTTTATTTTATTTTATTTTATTTTATTTTATTTTATTTTATTTATAATAATAATCATGCTAACATTTATTGAATATCTGTTATATTCATTTAACAGGTGAAAAAAAACAAGGCTTGGCAAGGTTAAGTGGCTTAGAAAGTTCACAGTTACAGAGAGGTAGTACTAAGATACAAACCTAGGGCTCCCAACTTTAACCTTAGATTCTCAACCCCTGTGTTGTAGGGCTTTTGACATAAAAGCTTTATATTTTATTAAGGATTGTTTTATTTAAAGCATAATTTTTTTAGAGAAGCATAATTACCCTTTTTTACTGATACTATCAGAGACTTTAAGAAGAATGTAGTGTTGGTACCAGGTCTTGAAAAGTGTGTGGCTTTCAACAAAGAGAGTGTTGAGGACAGAAACACAAGAAAAGGAAACGTGATGATTTAGAATTTGTGCTATTGTGTTTGAGATTCCAGAATGACAACTAGGTGGAAATACTCAACAGGAAATTAGAACACAAGTCTGGGTCCTTTAGCTTTTTAAAAAATCAGAAATAGACATAGAGATTTATGAGTTATTTACATGTAAGTGATAGGTAAAACAATAGAAATATCTGAGGTTATCTGAAAAGAGCAATAGGAAGCTAAAAAATAAGACTGATGAAGGATTCCTGAAAATATTTGCCTTTAGAAAGAGAAGAAAATAAAGAATGTAGCAGTGGCAACTGAGAGGATTCATCCCAGTGAGAAAAGAAAATCAGGAGCCTGTTGTGTCAAAGCTAGCAAGGGTTAGAAATGGAAGAAAGAAACAGTGGTGCAAAATGTTACAGATACAGTCAATAGGGCAAGGATCCAGAAATCGAAAATTAGAAAGGTTGTGGTAACCCTGAAGAAAGCAATTTTAGGCAACTAACATAATGAAAGACTGACTGTGTCAGATTAATAAGTAAATATATGATGAAGAATTAAGCACACCAAGTATAGAGTATTGTTCTAGAAATTTGACCAAAGAAGGGAGAATGGATATGTGCAAGTACCTGAGTGGGAAGAACCACAGAAGATTCTTTTGTTGTTTTGCTTTGCTTTGTAAAATTTTGCATGAAAGATTTGATTATGTGATAGTGGAAGAGAAAAAACTAGGCAAAAAAAAAAAAAAAAAAAGAGAGGAATGTGAAGATAAAGACAAATAAGAGATTCATGAAAAGAAAGATCCTAGGAGACACAGGAACAGAAAACCTCACCAAACATGGGGAGAGGTGAATTTTAGAAATGAGGAGGAAATCCTGCCTTGGAGACAGGAAATGAGGGCAAGACAGACAAGCATGGGGGACATGCCAATGTGACTGTCACAAATCTCTTTTGTATTGAGTAGTTATTGTGACTGTCACCTACTCTTTTATTTTCTCTTCTAGATTTAGAAAGGGCTTTATGTAGCTGACCCAAGACTTCAGGGTGGTGGACAGGTATCTCTTGTCTTCTATTCTTGATGCCTCCTATTGTGGAGTTATTTTCCATAATTATATAAAGGCTTTACATTTACTTTCTTTTATGCAGTTATGGAATCTATTTCATTACACAGATAAGAGGAGAAATATACATTTACAAAAAGCAACAAATGTCTCATATGGATTGTATTTTAACATACACTGAAATACATTTTAACAAATATATGTTTCCCTAGGATTAAAAAGGTTGTTTTCAACATTCCCACTTAAACTTGTTTATTATACCTTTTAATACTTTTTCTACTCTGAGTGCTTTTATTTTTGCTAATTGCTCTTGATGTAACATATCAAATATATAATAAAAAGTTCTTGCAGAACCTCCAGTTGAAAGATGGAATCTACCATTTATGGGATCCCTCATTTTATTTTAAAAATTTATGGAAGTTTCACTCTTTCGCAGAAAAAGCTATCAAAGTGAGAACTTTATATGCTTGTGTTGTTCTTTTTCCTTTGTAATAAAAGAAGTTACACATACACACATAAAACTGTTTCTAAAATCCAGGTTTATATGCATATATGTATATGCACACATTAAATATATACTTATATGTAAATATTTACATATATAAATACAGATGTATAAATATATACCATATATATATGTAACAACATATTAAAAGATAAGTTTTATTAGCATTTTAATCAACATTATAAAAACTTCTAATTTGTTAATGTTTTCATTTTTAGTTTTGGATGAATAGAATATGATCTTTTACTTATTGTAATACAACCATTAACATTTTGTTACAGTAACTGGTATGTTTGGTATTATATTAATGATGAAATGACTGAGGTGATATTTTGGAATTATTTCTTCAACTTATAAAACTCTCATCTAAATATCAAATCTTAAAATGCTTGGAGTTCATGATCCATGGCAACATGAAATTTCAAAGTGTAGGAATGGATATATAGTGCCTGCCCAGGAAACAGGACAAAGACATGACCAGAGCTTTTCACAAAGCACAAAAGAGGAGAACAGTAGTCCTTGATTTGCTTGGACAAAAGATTGACCTTGAGATGTTTCACAGAAATCCTACCTTTTCTAGATTCCCAATGGATAAAACCATGTACTGTGTATGTGGAAGACACTAGAGAATTTTTTTTTGTATGAAACAGGAAATATGAAAAAGAAAATTTGTAACAATTGCCACCTCCTCCAAGAAGCTACCTTGACCATTCTTTCTAAAAGAGTAACTTGCAGACCTTTTACAATGTTTTCTTATTTTTCCTAGCATTTGTTTCCACCACACTTAACTTTTTTTTGTTTGTTTATGTGTTTTTTAACTCCCTTCTTTAGAAAGTAAGCTATTTGAGAGAAGTGAGCTTGTTGGTATTCAGTGCTATATTACCAGCACCCGATGTGCATATGTGTTCAATATATAATTTTAAATGCATAAATAAATGAACATATATGAACTGTTAGAGTTCATTCACTCAAGAATTAATGCATTTTTTAAAGATTAAGATATAGTTGACATACAATGTCATATTAGTTTTAGGTGTCCAACATAGTGATTCAACAATATGATACTCAATATTCACTACGGTAAGTATATTTACCACCCATCATCGTATGACATGATTACAGTATTGACTATATTCCCTTTTCATCTCTGCGGCTTATTTATGTCATAATCGGAAATCTGTGCCTTTTTAATACCCTTCACCTATATTTCACCCATCCCCTTCCCCTCTTGCAATTACCAGTTTGTTTTCTACATTTATGAATCTATTTCTGTTTGGGGCTTTTTTGCTTGTTTTTTTTTTTTAATTCCACATATATGTGAAATCATACAGTATTTGTCTTCTCTGACTTATTTCACTTAGCATAATATCCTCTAAGTCCATCTATGTTACTGTAAGTGACAAGACCTCATTCTATTTTATGGCTGAATAATATTCCATTATATAGATATGCTATGCAGCTTTATCCATTCATCTATCAGTGGACACTTATGTTGATTCCATACCTTGACTATAGTAATAATACTGTGGGGTGCTTGGGTAGCTTAGTCGCTTAAGTGTCTACCTTCTACTCAGGTCATGATCCCAGGGTCAGGTTCCCTGCTCGGTGGGGAATCTGCTTCTCCTTCTGCCCATCCCCCTTGCCTGTGCTCTCTTTCTTTTTTTCTCTCTCCAAAAAATAAATAAAATCTTTAAAAAATAGTGCTGCAATAAACATAAGGGTGCATATATCCTTTCAAATGAGTGCTAATGATGGGAGAAATGCTGGATGAACAGCACCATAGAAATTTTGGAGGGCACCTGGGTGGCTCAGTGGGTTAAAGCCTCTGCCTGCGGCTCAGGTCATGATCTCAGGGTCCTGTGGTCAAGGCCTGCATCAGGCTCTCTGCTCAGCGGAGAGCCTGCTTCTTCTTCTCTCTCTCTGCCTGCCTCTCTGCCTACTTGTGATCTCTCTCTCTCTGTCAAATAAATAAAATCTTAAAAAAAAAAAAAAGAAATTTTGGAAACCAAGAGCAAACAGAGGAGTGGTAGTGGACTTAGCAGACCAGAAAATAATGAAATTATTTAATTAAACCAAGAGGGTGTAAGGTAATTAATGGTGAACTCTGGAAACACGTGGGAATTGCAGGGAATAAATTTTCTGAAGTTGGAGAGGGAAAGTAAGGGAGATTCATAGAAAGTTAAGATAGGGAACTGTTAGCCAGCCAACCAACATATGAGGAAAGGACCAAAGTTTGCTTTCCGTAAACATTGAATAACAAAAGCAGTATGTAGGGGTGCCTGACTGACACAGTTGGTAGAGCATATGACTCTTGATCTCAGGCTCGTAAGTTCAAGCCCCATGTTGGGTGTGGAGCCTACTTAAAAAAATAAAATAGAAAACTTGTACATTGTTTCATAGATTCTGGGTGTAGGTAGAGCAACAAGATTCAAATAAAAAGACTGAGTGAAAATGCCCATGCTGAGGGGCACTTGGGTGGCTCAGTTGGTTAAGCCACTGCCTTCGGCTCAGGTCATGATCCTGGAGAGCCGGGATCGAGTCCCACATCAGGCTCCATGCTCGGCCTGCTTCTCCCTCTCTCACTCCCCCTGTTTGTGTTCCCTCTCTAGCTGTGTTTCTCTCTGTCAAATAAATAAATAAATAAATAAATAAATAAATAAATAAATAAATAAATGAAAATGCCCATGCTGAGAGGTGAGAAGTTCCAGGCTTTTTCCTCTGTTTGGCCCACTTATTTATTGTCCTTATCCTTGTTTAGGTAGCTCACCAATGATCTGAGTTCAGTTATAGTAATTGAGACAATGCAAGAGGAATTTGTAAAATACTACTACCTACCAATGTTGTCCTTTTAAGCATACATATAATAAGCCCAAAATATATGGGACAAGAACTTGAGGAATGCTTGACATTAAAAAAAGAAAATCAATGTTAACTTTCAATCCCTATTTAAATGAATTGAACTATCAAAAAATCAGAGCTACAAAGGAAACATGCGGCCACGGAACAATTTCAGTGTTCTTGACTGACATAAGCAAATTGGAACTATAAGAAGGATCAAGGCTGCAAATGGCTTTGAAAGCCATAAATTGTAAAATCAATATGCTAAGCTACTGGAAGCCAATGTGAAAAACGCAGTACAGGAGCACTCCAGTCATCCAGTCTGGCTCCCACCAACGCCTGGCATCACGATTCTATAAACTAAATTTCAACAGGTTTGGCTTTCTCGCCAAATAGGCTTGCAGCTTTTACTAGAAAAAAAAAGACATGTTCTTTAAGTAAAGGGGGGAAAGCAGAAAGATGCCCTTAATATGAAAGCACGCAGAAGTTTAGCTTTCAGTATCAGAAACAGCTTAATCACTCTTCTGGGTATAATTAAGCAGCACAAGTCCAAGGTAGAGGAAATGACCACTATGTAAAATATTGGGAAAAATGAAGGAAGTGGGGGAGTGATGAGGAAGAATACAGTTATCAGCTGTCTCCACTGTCACTGAATTTCACCGAACCTAAGACAGGAAGACCAATTGCAATACCACATGTGGTCCCCCCAAACCCTCCCCTTCCTTGGGGTTGGGGAGAAAGACTATATTGGACAGCATCACTATCACTTTTTGAAAGGGCCCAGTAATGAAATACTGGAACCACACCTCACCTCAAATGCCTAGACTTTGCCTTATGTAAGACTATTTCAAATAACATGGAGAGAATCTAAGATTTTACACAAGAAGTAAAAGACAGGTTGGAAATGATTGATTTTGGCAACACCCATGCAAAAGATAGGCAATTAAAAAGGGAGGGGTGTGTCAGGAAAGTAGGACCAGTGGCTTTATTGTCTTAAAAGGATTAAGAGTATATTTTTTATATAAATTTTTGTAAAAGCTTATAATATTTAAAAATGAAAATAACATTTGTTAATGTAAAATAATTTTTTATTTGGAAAAAGTATTACCCTCATTTTAATTTAATTTATTTCACATTTATTCATGAATTTCTGTGTAATTTTTAATGAGTTGTCATTTTGGTCCCTTTATGTATATTTGCAAAAAAATAATAAACTTTTAAAAACCTTATTATCCTTTAAGCAGGAGTAATATACATAAGAAAACCAGCATGATCAATTGTGACTTATTTTGAATATCTAGAATGCTAATTAAACCGAAAGTATATTTTCCAGACTTAAAAAAAATAAGCACATATTTAATAAGCTACTCTAAATAATTTGTTCGATTTTCCCCTACCACTTGAAAGTATAGAATATTAGATCATTCAGACAAATTGACAATTACAGCTAAACGTTAACAAATATCCTGATTAAAATTACCACTCTGCTAGAAATAAATTCAATCTTTCTGTGTATATATTCAGATTCTGTATATGAACCACAGGCCAAAATAGTTCTATTTTCCATCTAGAATAGTTTAATATTTGTGCAACTAATACTTCATGTCTAAAACATTTAGCCTAAATAGGAATTAATTCATACATAATGATTATTATGACTCTATGTAAGTTTGTTCTGTTCAATTGATAGATGAATGAGTCAGATATGGATTTGAACTTTATATATATGTCACTTTATATATAGATTAATACGCATATAATAAACTATATATATATAGTAATATAAACTTTGTTAATAGTACACAGTATACAAATTAGAGATTGATAACTTTAATAGAAAACTCATTCTATTATTTGATTAGTGAATTTATTTTTTTTCCTTTTGAAAAATAAGCATTCATTCAGTTGATGCAGTTTTGCAACATAAGGGACAAAACTCCAACTGAAATAAAACAGTCATCATAATATTCTCTAAGTAAATAATTGTCACAGAAATTCCACATCCATTACAAAGATCTTTTCCCTCTCTCCCTGATGGATCATCCAGCTTGCTGACAGAAACATATTCTGTCAAGTTATGTTTTCCATGTTGCACTTACAGTGATTCCAATAGAGACGAAAATGCTTTCATTTCAGTTGTAATTATTCATGTCATCACACCTTTATCCAGAAGCAGTGTTAATCTTGAAAAGTGGTATTTTATGCAGTTAAAGAAAGCAGGGGGTTCATGTCCCATCCCACAGGGACATAGAAGGACGATCTGAGATCAGAAGTAGTAAATATTGTGGTTCCTGTAAATCTAAGAAACTAATAAAGATTACCTAAATTTCTATTACAAGGGCTCTATAATAATTTTGGCAGAAATAGAGAGGCCATCTGGAAACATTTCAGATGGTAAGTCAGTCTAAACCCCATTCCTGTGGGTGGGTCAGCCAGATGAGCAAAGAGAAAAGGAAAAATCAAGAGAGTCATCCTGTCACTCTAAACAAAGAATCACTTTTGTTAGACTAAGGCTTCAAATTCCGGGTAACTTAGAAGCCTAAACCCTGGGGGTATATACCAGAATGACTGGGTTTCCACAGCTCACTAGGGCTGGAGGCAATAAGGCCTGAAGCATATTACTTCCAAGAATCAGAGATTTCAGTAATACTCTAGTGTCTGTGAACTTGGGAGGAAACAAAATCACAGCTTACTGTGGTAATTATTTAGTTTTTCTCTCATTAGGAGCGTAAGAAATGGACACAGTAGTATCACTATGCTGTCATTGTAGCCCTATTGTATTATAGTAGTCGCTGTCATTGAGACTTACACTCATCATAACTTTGTGCTCTAAGTAGTTATTAGATTAGTCCTAGCTATTATTTTACATGATTTGTTAATAAAAAACGTATCATGGTTTTAGATTTTAATGTATTCATAACTGAACTTGAGTATTCGTGGTTTTTATTTTAGTCTTAGACCTTTTATTTTATGCATTTAGAAATCTATGCAGAAAAGGACTCCATTGATTTCACCCAAATATCGCAGGAGCATGTGGCACATGAATTGTGCCAATGCTCAGAGTGCAGACCCCCGGTTCAGCAGCAGCCTCATCTCACAAGTCTAGGGTGTATAGTGATTTTTATCCCATGCCTCTGTGGCTCTTGTCTCTACTTTAAGCACTCCCTGGGGGATTGCAAAAGTGCTAAAGAGCCATACGGATTTGGAGTGATTGGATAAAAGAATTATTTACCAAAAAAAATATGAATCGCTCAGGAAGTAATATTCCTCTTCATAGTCAGCATTAGTCGTGACCATCTGGTGTAAAATTTCTGCTTAAGCAAGTAAGTCTATCCTCTCATTGCTGAAGTTATACTGAAACTCAGAGGATGATTGGACAGAGTACCTGCCCACTAGGCCACACCCACAAGTAAGCAAGCGAGACTTAGTGAACGCGTAAGGAACGCTAAAGACCAAATGACTCAAGAACCTCTACTGGGCTTTCATACTGATGAGACATAGGAAAGAAAACCTGCCATTCATACTTCATATATAGGAGTATATAGGATCAAATACCTCCCAGCATTCAAAACTAAGCAGGAAAGTTTTTATGGCATAGCTTTATCACAATTAGATTCTGAATCATGTTTAAGAAACAGGAACACACATGAAGTGTTGAGTTCACTGAGCTGAAGATACCACAGAGGAGAAAAAAAAGATTTTATTGGGTAAGATTGTGGTCCCCGGAATATGTGTGTATCAATTAATTATGAGACAAGTAGTTATTGGGTGCCCACCATGGGTGAAGTGCTGTGTTATTCCTACAGAACAGATATATGATTACAGATACCTGGAATCATAAAGAAGGGTTTTCTAGTGTTTTATAAAGACTTTCCTTCCTTTTGAAGAAATAACATATTCTATTTGGTATCCTATCAGTCATAGTTAAACGTAACTATTTTTCAAGTTTCTTAGAACTATGGTCAAAAGACTTACCCAAGACAGATGGGAATAATAGTCTAGACTCCTAGGTTATAGCAGAGCAAGTTCTGTGAAGAGGTTCACAGAAACTAGGAATGTCTTTAAGTGTTAATGACATAGGAATAATATCAATCTTAGCAAATAGTACTGAAAACACATTATTTTAAAAAATGAATTCTCAGAATTCTGTCATCTCTTCATTTTCATTTTACTTTTAATTCTCACTTCATGCATTTGAAATTTTAGAAGCAATTAGAGAATGTTTGAAAATGCTACTACCCATTTATGTGATTAGTGCAATTATGTAATTAATGTAAATAATTACAACCTGACAATTATGATTTGTTATCTTTTAATAAAATATCTGTAATGCTGAAAGATTTCATATAATGGTAGAAATTTTAATTTAAATCTTCAGCCATTTAAATCATGTCTAATCAAACTTTTTATTAATAATGCTGTGTGAAATAGCAGTTATAATTTCATGTTTTTAGATGAAAAAACGTCTTCTTTATGCCTTGTATTAATTTATTCCAGACATTAGTATTTTCCTGACCACACTATTTCATGGCCATCAATCCAATAAGAAGTAATTTATTTCTCTAGATATTGGGACACTTCAGTTCCTATTTCTACACATTCTTATGGAATGAGAATTTAGTAAAAAGTAAAAGACACAGGCACACAAAAAAATTATATATTCTGTGTATAACTTAAAATCATATCATAATGTGTAGTTTATAAAGAAGGTCTTAAGGTAGGTGAATTTCTTGAAATCACTTTTAGAGAAGCTTGTGTACCACATCAAAATTTGATACCATCTTTCCACTGAATCTCATGAAGCTCTATTCCCTTCCTACCACACGGTCCAATTCCATCATCTTATAAGCTTCTTGAAGACAATGATTAATACTTTCCTTAATGATTTAAGAAGAAATTTTAGCAAAAGGGACATGTTATTATCTGCAAAAGAGAGAACTAATTGAATCATGATGCTGATCACTAGAGAGTTAACAAGGAAAGTACAGGCCTTTCCCTCAAGGCATTTAAAGTTTAATAGATGAAGACAGACATCTGAAGAAACAATGTGTGATTTCACTAAAAAATTTTGAAAATACAAAAGAAAAAAGCAAATGGTCTCATAGAAAATTGATAAAGGATATAAATCGGCATTTCCTTTTCACAGTAAAGCAAACAAAAAAAAAACCAATTAAAATTATAGGTAATAAAAATTAAGACTATATAACAGGATAATATCTCCCATCCACCATATTTGCAAAAATTAAGAATTTTAATAAGTCCAGGGATTGATGAAGATGTGAAATAATGCAAATTCTTATATTGCTTGTGGGAATAGAAATTTTAAAATTCTTGCATGTTTGTATCAGGAGATATGATCCAGAGTTTTTGCAGGAACACAGTCCAGAATAGCTTTAAACTGGAAACATCACAAATATCCAATTGGTAAATAAATCATGATATATTACTACAATGGAATATTACATAAGCAGTAAAAATTACTGACCTACAAGTAATTATATTCAAAATGAATGAATCACAAAATAGTAAAAATGTAAATAAGTAAAAAGTGCCATTTGACTATACGTAGAACAATACCATTTTTAGAAAATTTTAAAATCATAGAACTAAACAATAAACTGCTTAGAGAAACATGTGGTATACAAACTATATTTTAAAGCAATACAATCATAAGAAACAGCTTAGAGTGTTTTGGGAGGAAGATGAAAGATGTCATCCAGAGGAGAAATCAAGTAGTTTCAAGTAGGAATAATGTCTAGATATTAAGTTAATTGATGCATTTTCATTTGTACATTTTATCATTTTCCCTATAGTTTCATGTGCATATAGTTTTGTATGCATTACATATGTCCTTTTCTATATATTATGACATCGCACATAAAAGGAAACCATTTCAACAAGATGTTTGTGTCACACTAAAACATTTCTCTAAAAGAGCAGTATTTAGAAAGCATTGCAGAGGAGTTGCAATTGTAGTAGAGAGAGAAATCACCTGGAAGAGTTATGTTTAGATCAGACTAATATAAAAGATAATAAAAAGTACTGAAGTCATGGGTCTGTGTAAGAACACATCACCTATCTTATGTATGGTTTTTGTTTACCTTAGAAATGCAGTAATACACCAAGCAAATGCCCATTTAAATGTTTCTAAAAATATCCAAATCCCCTATTAAATAGACCTGCTGTGGAGTCCAAAATGATATTTTAATCTTCTAAAATATGGTTGGGGACACATTCTAATGCAATTTAACTTCTATAGAAATTTGTGTGCATGGCATGCTATTTTATTTTTCAGTGCTCTAGACTAATGCATCCTTTAAAGGAAATGATTATATCATTGCATGTTAAAGTTGGTAACATGTCTGAAAATAGTCAAAACATATGTAAATCAGTATCTCCAGTAGGACCTAGTGGAACCATTTAAACAGGCTTGTTGAAGTTTGACCCATAATTGTGATTGTACCAGTGTGTTGTCAGTTTTACTTCCCACTGCTAGTTGATCACCAGAGGACATAAATAACCATGGAGTGTATAATTGGTGCTCTGTTGCCACAAGTAGATATTTAAATTCAGCTTCTTTCTACTCCCCTGAAATCATGCGCATTAGTAATAATAAAGCTGCTGAAATAAATAGATGCTTTGGAAATAGAATCAAATCTTTGAAACATGTTAGTTTTATTTTTTTCTCACTAGCATGCTAGTTTTATTTATTTATTTTTTTCTCACTAGCATAGTAACCTGGAAACCCTTCATGTTTATGCTTTATAAAAGCTAACATTCAAACCTAGTCTATGAGCAGTAGACAATGTGGGTTGTTTTAAAGCACAGCATGTTTTGAAAATTAATGAGATCAAACATTCCATTAAAAAAACCCAAAGATGTTAGCAGCCCACTCTTGGATATTTTAAAGCAGGATAAAAGAACCACTTTTTTTTTTTTTTAACCCAATTCAATGTGATTCAGCTCTTCGATGAGACATACTTTATCATTGTTTGATAAGACACAAGCCTGTCAAACCAACGTGCCCAGGTCACCCTGTCCTTTTCAATCAGGAAAGCTGGGGCGGTCCTGTTGTTGACCCAGAACTATGCAGATTGTTCATTAGCATAATGGCTGATCAACTTAATGCATTTTAATACCACTAAAGTTTCCCTATATCTAGAAAGGAAAGAAAATGTAGAAAATTACAATTCCAGATTTGTCATAGTAAGTCTTCAGTTGAGATTCTTTTTCCCAAATTTCATACATTAAACGCCAGTTATAGAAGCCATGTTCACATATTCTGGTCAAAGTCAAAACTGAGAGGTGCATTACTAGAAAGAATGGTGAAGGCAACAGTTAAAATATTCTATGATTGCTGTTCCACCAACCTTAGGATTAATGTCTGAGTTTTGGGAAAAGCAAGGTCTTGAAACAATAGCTCCATCTTTAAAACAACGATAAGTATTTCTTAGACTTTGAAAAAGCAAAATATTCATTTACCGTATTGGTAATAGTCAGCATACCAGTGGTGGGCAGCAGGCACATGGCATAGCCAAAGAAATGCTAGAGGAGGTTGAATTAACACAAGAAACAGGCAAAATTATTAAAAGTTATGGAAGTCAGGGGGACAAGATCAGTGGCTGTTTGAAACAAAAGCTCAGTAAGAAGAGGAAAAGGGATCTGCTCTAACTCAGAGATCTCTTTAGGCCAAAGCTGTCCCGTAAACTTACATAGTCTATCTGAAGAAATTAACCTGATAGACTCTGAGGTTGGAGAACTTAGATCTCCAAGCCTGACTCACTTGGTAGATTCTAACCTGTCTCTGTATCCTGTTTTTGTCACTGCTGGTTTTAGTTGAGGCCACAAACAGTGTCAGATGAGAAGGCTACATATTATAAATTGACATGCACAACTTGTTACTGCCACCTGCTTCTTGACACTTTTTCTAATCCCTGCTCACTGGCTGCAACCTTTCCCTTTTCCAGATCTCTGTCATACATTGCAGCAGGCATCATGTTCTTCTTTGTGTAGTAATTATTTTATCTTACCTTCCCTGTAAGATGATAACCTTCCTAAGAGTGGGATTTACGGGTAATTTGTATACACACCATGTACTCCCTAGTACAGTCACTTGTTGAGCTGAACAAATTTCATACCCAACCCCATGAAAAGATATTAATCTGGCTTAATGATGATGATGATGATGGCATTTGAATTTGTCTAGGTTCTTTTTAAGATAAAGATAATTTACATGAGCTGTCATATATCTGAGATTATAATAATATCCTTTCTCTGCTAAGTGTTATGTGTAGCATGTAAAAATACTGATTAATCATTCTCTTTGTTAACTAGACTGAAAAATAAAGGATACTGCTAACATTTAGAGATAAAAATAATAAGCATGTAGGGGCACCTGGGTGGCTCAGTTGGTTAAGCGACTGCTTTCGGCTCAGGTCATGATCCTAGAGACCCGGGATCAAGCCCCACATCAGACTTCCTGCTCCGCGGGAAGCCTGCTTCTCCCTCTTTCAGTCCCTATGCTTGTGTTTCCTCTCTAGCTGTATTTCTCTCTGTCAAATAAACAAATAAAATCTTTAAAAAAATAATAAGCATGTAAGAACATCCAATACTACCAAGAGCTCTTTAACTGCATTATTATTAATTGCCAGAAAGATCCCAAGGCTCCCCTCATGTGATGTATATTTCAAGAGATCATCTTGTCTTTAAGGACCCTCAAGAGGGTCAGTATGTCCACAATTGAAAAGTGAAATATTCATAAGGGCATCTATGTAATATTGCTCATCTTGGGAGACTTTCTGAAAGAAGTGACTTCTCAGAATTTAGAGAAGTTGTATTTCATAAGATTAGATTTACATATTATTTAACTTAATTATGTTAACAGGTTTTAGAAAGATAGAGATTTTTACTTCCTTTATGTCAGAGGTAAGTGGGACTCTGCTATAGAAACTCCTTAGGGACCCAGGCAAATTTTAGTCATCCAAGGATGTAGCCATTGTTCTCATGTTCCAAGATGGCAAAAGGGAGCTCCAGCTATTACACTCAAGGTCTAGGGACAATTGAAAACATTGAAAAGATTAGAGCACTACTTATTTTAAGGAAGTGTTCCAGAAGCCCAGAAGTACAGGACATTTCTAGTTGAATTTTATTAACCTGAATTCATCACATAATGTAACTTGGTTAAACAAAAGAGCCGAGGAAAGTAGTTTTATCTCAAATGGATATATGTACTCAGGTAAAAGCCAAACTTTTTACTGTGGCAGAAAAAGAGGATTATGGGTATTAGAGGACAACTATGAGCCTCTGCCATAAAATAGTACAGATTACAAAGGAGGTATTTAGAGAAGTAAAGCAATGAAACAAAAGTAAAGGAAGAAACAAGATCTTAATAATTTTTGAAATTTGCCATACTGTTCCTTATTTTTTTTTTTAATGTTTTATTTATTTCACAGACAGAAACACATCTAGAGAAGGAACACAAGTAGGGGGAGTGAGAGAGGGAGAAGCAGGCTTCCCACTGAGCAGGGAGCCCGATATGGGACTCCATCCCGGGTCTCCGGGATCATGACCTGAGCCGAAGGCAGTCGCTCAACCAACTGAGCCACCCAGGTGCCCCCTGTTCCTTATTTTTTTAAGATTTTATTTATTTGACAAAGACAGATCACAAGTATACAGAGAGAGAGGGAGAAGCAGGCTTCCTCTGGGCAGAGAGCTGGATGCAGGGCTCCATCCCAGGACCCTGAGATCATGACCTGAGCTGAAGGCAGACGCTTAACTGACTGAGCCACCCAGGCATCCTGTTATTATTGGTCCTTATTTAATATCGGCACATTATAAGGCAAAGTAGCCCACAGTGGCTGTTAGAAGAGCATATAACAGACGTGCCTGGGTGGCTTAGTCAATTGAGGGGCTGACTCTTGCTTTCAGCTCAGGTCATAATCTCAGGGTTCTGAGATTAAGCCCTGCATCAGTTCCGCGCTCAATGTCTGCTTGGGATGCTCTCTTCTCTCTCTCTCTCTCTCTCTCTCTCTCTCTCTCTCTCTGTCTCTCATAAATAAATAGATATTTTTGAAAAAAGAAGAGCATTTAATAAACCAAATGGGAACAATATATTAAAAAGGCACTGTGGAAAGCTGAGCATGTTAGCTCTCCCCATGGGAAATAAATGTCCATGAGTTTTAGGCTGAGGCTTAAGGTACATTTTTTATCTTTTTTTTTTTTTTATTTCTTTTGAATTGCAGTAGATACTATTTTCCAGCATGGTCACTTGAAGATATAAGTAAAACTATTAATGTATTATACAATTCAGTTCTTAGGAAAATTTTTCTTTGAGACTAACATAAGAAATCTGTGATTTGCCTTGCATTCAAAATTATAGGCAGGAAGCAGTTCATCCGCATGAGCCTTGTATCATAAATTATATTCTAATTGCCTAATCTGTCAAGTTTCTATACTGTTAAATATTCAGCTGAAGCAAAGGGAAGGAAACCTCATTATATACTGAGCTGTATTTAAATGGATTCTCTGATCAGGGAAATTTTTACAAATCCAGCTCCTACAGGCTTATGGAAATTAATGAGTGTTCAAAATATGTTTGTGTATTTTATTGTAAATAAATTATAGGTGAAATAAGAACAAATAATAAATAATTTTTATCAGCCCATTTGTCTTATATTTAATGTTCCAAAAGAAAAGAGGAAGCTATATGTATTTTCCTTATTTTCATGATTTGTAGCAAAAAGACATTTTATTTCTGTATTTAGAATCTGTAAAAAGCACATTAAAAGAGATGTGGCCTTACTTTCCAAGAACTTAAAGCTATTTTCAAGTAATAATTTTCATCACAGAAATTCTTTAAGAGGTGGGGAGGGGGAGCTTTTAATCATATTGGTCTCTTTATCTAGAATGTTCTTCTTCAAGTTTCTTCAGTTCCCTCTGCCCATGTCCTGTGCCCCTCATACACTCTTCTCTTAGAGCACATTTTAGTTAACTTTCAAGACTCTGCTTACACGCTGTCCCCACAGTGTTTGCTGTGGTCCCCATCTGAACGTGAAAGCTGCCTCTTCTATTCTCTGTGGGTACAGATCCGATATCATGCAGCACATACCGTTTTGTTATAGTACTTTGTCTTCATTTTATCACCCTTACTAGATGACTTATTTGTTGAGTATCAAATGCCCATCCGAGTAATGCTGGTACCACCGTGGCCCCCATAAATGCAGTAGCTCTGGATACAAAAGAAAGCAACACTTAAATAAATCCTGGATTATGTTTCATCTGTGGGCTTTTCTAGAGCCAAAGAGCTGATTTGCTCTGAATGTTCACTTACAATCATTTTACTACATTAGATACTGCTTTCAGAGATCAGACAAGGTCTCTGACTTGCATTTCTGGCAGTTTTTGGTGTGAGTTAAGATGTTGTGACTGATTATTCTGTGGTTCACTAAAGCTGCACAAAGAAGGGGCCCAGATACATAGTTTCCATTCAAGACACATCATCTTCACCAATCATCTTAAACATTAGTGAATGATTCTTGTCTCCTAAGCACTTTGGTGATGATGTGTTTTCCAGCACTATTTTAATAGTGCTTATTATTTTCTCTCTTACCTGATAATAAGGTACACTGTGTTTTCTAAGGGCATTAACTGGATGCTACGCCCTCACTATTATTGAAACATTCTTGCAAAATCCATGAGGATCCTTACAATCTCCATTGTTAGAAGTTCCAAGTTCTTATTTTGTTGAAATTCTCCCTCTCACTTACAGTACCAGATGTTAAAAAAACTGCAATATCCAGAAGTAATTTGGATTGAAGTAATTCAATCCAAACCACCCCCCCAAAAAAACAAAAACAAAAATAAACACCACCTCACAAAACCAACCAATCCAACAAACTAACAACAAAATAAAACTAAAACTGTTTCTGTTCTACAAATTTCTAAAAGTTCACAAAATTTCATTAAGCTACATGACTTAATATTTTACCTCATTTCAAAGATAAACTTTACTTTTCTAAAGTATTTTTGTATTTTTTCAGTAGTCTTTATATCCAGCGTGGGACTCAACCTTACAACACCGAGATCAAATCTCTTGCTCCTTTGACTGGGCTAGCAAGATGTCCCTAAACTTTGCTTTCCTGAAACACACCTAGCTCTATGAGTTATGATTAATATGGGTTTATGTATCATAACAGATAATATTCTACTATAATGTGAAAGCCTGTGAATAAATAATATGATTTTTGATTGATTTTCCATTCTGTTGTACCACAAATAATGGTTAAATCTTGTGTTTGACTTCTGGCTAGAATTTGTTCTACTTGTGTGAAAAATGCAATGCTAAACTCATTGGATTTCATAAGAACTCATCAAATGTAAGCTTACACCTAAAGCTATGTTTTGAGGAGTTTTGGTGTTTTTGTTTTGTTTTGGTTTGGTTTGGGGTTTTTTTTTGGAGTTTGGTTTTTTTTTTTTTTTTTTTTAAAGCATGCTTACTTCCGAATCTGTTAATCCGTGCTCTTCGTTTCTTCACTGCACTATTCTTTATACTTTGACATCTGTCATCTTGGGGAACAGACTCATAGCATAGTAATGACCTTGCCAAGGACCAAGAGGTGTGTCTTAAAGAATTATAATCTCTTATAACTCGATTTATGTGATTACTGTGTAAAACAGAACTTGTTCAGCAATGATGGATGACAATGCTGCAGGTATTGACTGATCTTTAGAAATATTTATATGACAGGCCCCTTAAGGTTTTGTACATTGTAGGGGAGAATAACTGCATACAGAAAAGAAACGAGTTGTGATTCAGGTTCTCGAGCAGTGCACTTAATTATCATATTTCTTCTGTGCCTTGTCCAAAATCTGAACATTTGCCAAGGAAGTAGAAACAAGTGGCACTTAAGTAAGTGCCCTCTGGCCTTTCAGAGCATTACCTTTGCAACATATGTATATAGACATGTGTGTGTGCGTGCGTGTGTGTGTGTGTGTGTGATTTTGAAAAAAAAAAAGAATTACTGGAAAAGGTAAAGAATACATTTAAAATCAAAATCTATTTGAATTATTTAGCTTTTAAACTCACATGTTCTTGGACATATTTCGTCTGGGAACTGCAGACATATATAGACACACAAACGAAAGAAATTTAACCTAAAAAAAAAAAAAGAAAGAAAGAAAAGAAATTCAGCCTATACTGACAATTCTGCTTTGTTTAGAGAATTCCAACTCTTGGTTCATGTGACCATATGTTTCCTTCCGTGGCTTTTTGTATTTCCATGGGTGTTTCAAGTTTTTAAAAATATTCACTTTTAAATTTTTAAATTTTCCATAAAATATTTGCTTTGGGGGGCTAGAAGTAGAATGTCTTGACAAAGTTGAAGTTTTTTTCGGGAACATATATTTTTAAAATGTTTTATTAAACAAATTAAGTAAAGCATATTCACAGAAACACAATTTGTAAAACTAAAAAGTAGAAGCCGTACTCTGAATAAGCTGGACAAATGTGGTAGAATTAGAAGACATCTTTATTTTTGTCCCTACTGCCCCTTAAAAATGTCCTCACTGGGGGGAGTTCACTAGCCAAGGTTTAAAAATGTAGGAAGTCTAGAGCTGCTACCTTGTTTAGTAGCAAACTGTCCCACAATCAGAACTCTGATTTAAGGGTAAATTGTTTCACCTTCCAAAGTGGAGGTGGGGGAGGCTGTTAAAGGCTGGCTATTGACTCAGATAATTTAGGGAATTGTCTTTCCTATCCCCTTCCCCTTTTCTGAGCTTTTACCCCCTCTTCCACTATCATGTGAAGTAAGATTTCTGATGTCAAAGACTTGCAGAAAGATGGAGAGAGGCCTGCAGAGGGGAGAGGTAGGAGAGCTGACTGATAAAATGGCTTTGCCTTCCCTGAGCCTAGCAGATATTTAAGCTCTCTGGTAGGCTGCTTAACAGGGGTCTGTCACCTAATGTTCCCTCAATCAGGTGAAGTTTCTTTGTTCTAGCTGGTTGCTCAGGGCTTCAGCTGTAACTAGAGATTCACCAGTCCACTTCCCGCTCTGGTCCACTGAGTGTCTATTGCCCCTTCAGGTGGCCTGATCAGTCAGGACTCTCTCTTCCTTTTCTTGAATGCAAGCTCATTCCAACACAGCAACCACTCTTCTTCAGTTCAGCATCAAAACAGTTAGCGAGCTTCTTTCCTATGGGGTTTCCTACGTAGAAGCTGGACTCTGTCTCCCAACAGCGGGTAAACGTGTAAAGGTTTTCCAAGTGGTCCCATTAAATGCTCTATTTCCTGACATGCAGGACCCTGGAAGCAAACTCTCTTCTGTCTCAGTGGAAACAGGCTCACAGCACAGCTCTCTCCAGGAAATCTGCTCGGCAAGTCTCTCATTTCACGTCTACTTTCCCAGCCAAGTTGCCTGCTTGAAGTAGGCAAGGCAAAGCTGGTTTTCCAGTTTCCGTTTGGCTCTCATGAACTTCTTGCAGAATATATTACCTTCCTCTTCCGTTACCTATCACCTTAGGATCTGCGCTAAAATCTAATTTTAACATCTTGTTAAAGTACATGTAATCCACCTCTCTTCAACCATTTAGTTCTTTTGCAAACATCCTAAAATGGGCCAAATTCAAAGACAAAAAGAGGGAGGAGGAAGACGAGGGTCAGGTGCTGAATGTGTATCGTGTGATTTCTTACCTACTCATATTTTATTTATGAAATAGAATCAAACAATGTATTCAGGATAAAACTAACAAGAATCCATGCTAATATTGCAGTTTATGTTTTAGAGCTGGTTTACAAATTCCTGTCCTAGTGAGAGAGCCAGTTAAGAGCTGTGGACAAGAACCATGTGAGTCTGGGTACTCTCAGTCACTCTCTAAGACGTTGGTTTGTCTGCTCTTTCTGCCTTCCTCCCTCTTACTCGCTCCCCTTCCTCCACCAGCCAGCCTGTTGCCTTCAACTTTCTGCATTCTTCGTTCCTCTTCTCTCTTTACTTCTCACAATGATGAAAACTTGTCCACAATTCTGCTCATAATTCTTCAGTATTTCTATATTTAATCCCTTCTCAATCCTGAGGTTCCCAACTATTCAAAACCTGCAAAAAGACATCCAGATATTCATACATACACATTGGCGGGTCTACTTTGTCTGAAGCCTCTGCCCTTATACAACTTGGAGAGTATGGTGCGGGGGAGGAAGACATATTAGGCAAAAGAAACAGAATACAAAATAATGAATATAAAATTCAGTTCAGGACCTTGGAAAGGACCCTTGCAAGAGAGGGGCCCTGAAACTTCATTAGCTTTACAGCAAATCCGCCTCTGCACCCATATATAAAAAGCCTTGAAAAATTCTTTACTCCTCTCTTCTATCTTTCTAAAACAGTCATAATTAGATAGCTGCTTCCCTATGTCTTTCCCTTAGGTTATATAAGAATAAATAATGAAAGAAGCTTGTTAGTTCAGATCTTCAAGATCTGATTCTTAAGTGGGTGTTAAATATAAAAGCTACATCACAGTAATTAAGTAACTCTTTTTGGTATGCACAAATATATTATAGTGTACAAAAACAGAATTTTGGCTCATTCACCACCCTCGTACTTATATAACTAATAACGATGCCAAAGTAATATTACTATGTCTCTTAAAATAATGTTTTAGTTCAAAACATGCAATAAATAGAATAATTTTGAATTCATAGACAGTTCCTTATTCTGCTAACAAAATAACTTCAATACAATGAAATGTGGAATGTTAGCTTTCCATTGTTTCATTATTATTTTATATAAACCTTAAAATTATAACCTCAGGAATAATATGGATTACTTTTATCATTCACTGAAAGAAGCCTTTATGTTGCTCCTTATTGTAAATAACTGAATTTACAATGCTTGTCCCTCATGTTATATTTGATGACAGTTAATTGTTAGTTGGTTTTAATTATACATCATAGTCTTTGTTCTGGAGACAATCCAAAGAGTAGATCATCTTGGTGTGTAATTTACTGAAACAGTTTCTAGGCAGCCTGCCATACTAAAAGACCATGTGGTACAATTGTCATTAAAATTAGAAAAATATTGGTATACACGTTTGAATTAAGGATTAGGGGGTGGTTGTATAAATTATGGAAAGCTCTGCAAAGTATTACTAAAGTTTGAGTTCAGCCAAAGGTCTAATTTTTAAATATCATTACAATACACAGATATATTTCTTGTACCTGTGGTAAGACTTTGATGAATGTTCCTTCTGCTGGCAGAATTCTAGATCACTCATGAATATTGATATACTCTTTTTTAGGAGGTGAGTAGGTGGGTAAATATTGTTAGCATCTGAATATTCGATAAGACATTAAGAAATATTGTCCCATTACAAAATATAGAGCACTTTGGCTTTTAAAATAAGGACCCAAATTCTGGTTCATATTTTCTTCAGTTACAGAGAATACTTTACCCAATTTAAAAAATAATAAAAATGCTTGGGCAGTATTTGAAGTCATAAATTCATTCTCATAAAATATAAAACAGCTGCTCTGCTAGCTACCATTGACTAACATCATTAAACATTATCTTATTTTTGTTCTTTTATTTTTGAAACACAGTAAAAATAATGTCAAGCAAAGATGAGTATGAGCTTGCTGAAGATTAAGAAAAAACTATGCACCCTTTTGAAATAAAAGACCTGTCTTCTCTCTCCTTCTTCCCTTTGACATCTTAGGAATCTTCAAAAACAAATCTCAGGGCAGAGAGCAAAAGAAACAAAACAAGACAAAAACAGAACTTATATTTGCTAAAGTAAACCATTCAGCTGCAAATATAACTCTGAAAAACTCAGTTGGTTTTATTTTAGTGTTATAGCAAAGCAATATTGTTGTAGAGTGAAAATTAGGAAAATACAGAGAAACTACATGTTTGTGATAAAATAACAAAAAAAAGACCCAATAGTCTTTTTTTTCCTAAAATCAAATTCTATCATGTCAATCAAAAATCTAACTTTCAGTGAAGTCTTTTGCCCCTGGACCCACGTCAGCTTACATACTCTCCGGCTTTGACACTTCCCCTTAGGCTTACCTAAACCCACAGAGATATTAGAATGATGCATGAATAGCTAGTAAAAGTGGGAAACATTCTTCACTCAGAGTCAATAAGAAAGATAAAGGAGAAAAAAGAAGTGATAGAGAACAGTTGGGTCAGAGGACTAGACCTGCTTAGTCCTAAATTTACCCACTATTCAGTATCCAGGAGCTACTTGCCCTTATCACCTCTCACTCCCTGTTTGACCTTGTAATGAAAAGAAAAAGCACATTTGACATTAAAATATATCTTCTTATCAAGAAAGGTAAATAGAGAGAATTTTTAAGTGTTTTCTTTGATATTAATAAAGGAATTTTAAAAGTAATTTCTACATTATATTTGCATTCAATAATGTAAATGTTGATTTGTAGCTCTCAATAAGAAAAATGGGAGTCTTGCCTTCTCTTTCTGTTTTTTAAATTTTCCCCCCCTAAAACTTAGAAGTAAGAAGAAATATGTGAAGAAAGCAGATGTTTCTTTAAATAGTATGGGATTATAGTTTTACTTATAAATACCGAGTTCAGTTTTTGTGTCAAGAAATGTGCTAGATGCTAGGTACAAAAAATAAAATGATTCATACCCTTGAGCAGCATATAGAGAAGGGCAGTGGCTGGTTAATTGGATTAGAGCAGCATACTAAATGATGCCAAGATCATAGATTCCACTTATGGACCAATTAGTTCATCTTTGTTCTATAGCCATAGATTGCATACAGATTAGATACTTTCATGGGTTTGTGCATTTG
The DNA here is from genome assembly GCA_004023965.1 of Spilogale gracilis. NCBI lineage: Eukaryota > Metazoa > Chordata > Mammalia > Carnivora > Mephitidae > Spilogale > Spilogale gracilis. Next base: position 346,872 of record PITA01000073.1, on the reverse strand, counting down.
TACTCTATCTCTTGCCAGAAAGAATTTGAATGAGCATACAGAAAAGATATATAGAGTAAGAAAACTTAATAATAGTGAAAATAATAGAAAAGGTTTTTGAGACCATATTTCATCATAAGACTGCTCAAGCATACAAAAAGTTTATTTGTACTTGAGCCTATAAAACACATTGAAAACAAAACTTTTGATTAGCTTAGTAATGTGGAAAATATTTAAAACTGTGAGATCATTTTAATAGAGGAAGGAAATTTAATAGATCCCTAATTCATTTATTAGAAGGAATGCCCTAAATGGAGAATTTAGATTTAGAATAAAGGATATAAATAGACAAAGATAACAATTCGCAGAATAGAGAGCTTTCTTAGTTGTAGCTGAACTATCTGTAGACAACATTTTCCACAATAGAATTCTCAGTTAAGTCCTGTTAAAGTTTCTTATTTAATTACTCTCTATGTTATTTGCAATGTCTTTAATTGGTATTGGAATCTAATAATTATCTTATTTATTCATTTTCTGAGGAAACAAGAAAAAACTAAGGATGGCATTTCTGAATATACATATAATACATAGGATGCATACATTGTTTAATACTGATAAATTAACCAGTTGGTTTAATTAGTTCAGCTAAACATGCAAACTGTTTATTTTACATTCTTTAGTGAGCACATATGTGAACATAGACCATTGCCTTCATCTTTTAATGAGTTACAATAAACAGTTTTGAACAACAGTTTTTCTTTAATTTTGTTCTTCAGAACAGGGATTTGAAAAGGATAGAGATGTTGTATCTATAACATCCTTTTATGAATAGGATTTATGGTTATTTATCAAATTTGTTGAGAATGGAGACATCTGTTGACTTTTCTGTATTAACCTATGTAGCAGAGACTTCTGGTTATCCTCAATACATCTGTCCTCTCCTTCTTTGTTACTGATATTTGCCCTAATTTTTAGCGGAGTATGTGATCACACAGAATAAAGTCTACATCTTTCAGCTTCTCTTATGGTTAGGTGTTACCAAGAGATGAAGGCTGGCCAATGGGATGTAAGCAGAAGTCTTGAGTGTGCATTTTATATGAAATTTCCCCTGTGGGAGGGGGCATGTTTTGTTTTTTAAAGACTTTTACTTATTAATTTTAGAGAGAGAGAAAGCACACATGCATGCTCAGCAGGAAGGCAGAGAGAGAGGGAGAGAGAATCTCAAGCATACTCCATACTGAGTGTGGAGCCCAATGCAGGGTTCAATCCCATGACCCTAAGATCACAACCTCAGCTGAAACCAAGAGTTAGATGTTTAACCCACTGGGTTACCCAGATGCCCTAGGCATGTTCATTCTCTTTCCTTTTTCCCTTTGGTTGGAATGCATATCTGATGACTAACATTTCAAGAGTTATCCTGAAATATGAAGTGAGCTGGAGAAGGGGAGCCTATGTGTTATGGACTATCAGGATAGAATGTGTCTGGATTCCTCATATAGTGGGCTTCTATCAGTCGTACACCTCTTAATTGTGAATTTTCTGGTGAAAAAGAAGTATGTTCTTATCTTACATAAGGCACTGCATTTTTTAAAAGATTTTTTTAATGTACATTCCAAATTATACTTTAAAAAACATATAAAAACACTTTTAATATGACATGGTAGTAGGATTATATATGTTTAAGTTGATTTTTATATGAGCATTTCATAAACATAAGCTCGTTGATGATAAATGTCAAATACTTGGAAGTTTATTTTGAAAGTATACCATCCCTAATTTCATGATAAGCTTGTTCTCTTTAGAGTTGTTAAAAGGAATTAGGAGTCTATATTGTCATTTTGATCATTTTTTTAAAGATTTTATTTATTTATTTGACAGACAGAAATACAGCTAGAGAGGGAACACAAGCAGTGGGAGTGAGAGAGGGAGAGGCAGGCTTCCTGCTGAGCAGGGAGCCCGATGTGGGGCTCGATCCCGGGTCTCCGGGATCATGACCTGAGCTGAGGGCAGTTGCTTAACCAACTGAGCCACCCAGGCAGGTTTTGTTCATTATTAGCCACCATGCAAACAGAGGTACATTTATAGAACTGTAGTCCTTTATTAAAAAACAAAAATTATCAACAGAATTGGTTGGTTTTCTTTTCTTCTTTCTTTAAATTTATTTCTTGGGGCATCAGTCATTTAACTGACTGTGGCTCAGTCAGTTAAACATCCAACTCTTGGTTTCAGCTCAGGGGTCATGATCTTGGTTCATGATCCCAGGTCATGAGATTGAGCCCACATCAGGCTGCATGCACTCACCGAGGAGTCTGTTTGGTCTGCTTGTTCCTTTACCTCTCCTTCTGGAACAACCCCCCTCCCCCAGCCACTTGTGCACACAGATGCAAGCTTTCTCTTAAATAAAGTCTTTTAAAGCACATACACAAATGTGTCAAGTTTCAAAAATGCATATTTTAACTGTTCCCTTGATGCTATTAATTACCTTAAAAACTGGCCCCAATGATACATAAAGTCAGTGTTCTGAATGGTAGAAATTCTGTTGTGTCACAGGAATTATATATCTATCCTGCCAGCTTTGTAGCATCCACTCATATTATCTATCACCAAGCAAAATCAATGAACCCACCTTTACCCTCCTCCAAATACACATTCTCAGTTTAGAAGTTACCTTTTATGATTGGTATTTTTCTACAGTAGTTCCCCCACCTTTGCCCCCAGGCTCACTGTTGCCAGAGACTAGCACAGATTAAATATTAAATAAAATACTGGATACTGATGACATACTACACCCTGATAAAATGGTAGAAACAGGGGCGCCTGGGTGGCTCAGTTGATTAAGTGACTGCTTTCGGCTCAGGTCATGATCCTGGAGAACTGGGATCGAGCCCCACATCGGGCTTCCTGCTCGGCGGGAGACCTGCTTCTCCCTCTCTCACTCCCCCTGCTTGTGTTGCCTCTCTGGCTGTGTTTCTCTCTGTCAAATACATAAATAAAATCTTTAAAAAAAATGGTAGAAACAAAACATATTTGTGAATATGCATGTGACATAAACTGGCAAATATGGAAGAGGTATTTCTGCCAAGAAGTTTTCAAATCAGCATAAGGAATGTATCAATTAAAATTGTTATTTAACTTGTAATTATATTTTTAATGTAAAAATATTATGGTAACTGTCACAATCAAGAGGAGTCTAAGAAAAAATGACTACTAAATATAATGTGATATCCTAAATGGAATCCTGGAACAGAAAAAGGTCATTAAGTAAAAACTAAGTAAATATGAATAAATGATGGGCTTTAGTTAATAATGTATCAACATTGCTTCATTAATTATAACAAATGTGCCGCACTAACGTAAGGTATTCATAATAGGAGACATTGAGCATGGGATATATGGGAACTCTATACTCTTTGCACTTTTTCTGTAGACTTAAAACAGTTCCAAAATGAAAAGTACACTTTAAAAATACATTAAAGTATGTTATTCAGAGATAAATGTTCAAAAATAATCTCTTATCCAGGGTTAGAATGGTCACTTCAGTTTACAAGCATCACAGAAGTCAAACTTTTTACTTCTTTTGGAGACACACGGGAGGAATCGAATGGCTTGTTAAGAGTCAAATGGCACCTTAATTTTTCCATGTTTGTCACATGTGTTCATGGAATAGCAAGTACGCCCTAACACATTAATAAGGTGCTGCAAGGACATTAATGTTACTATTCACTTCAATGCACCATAAAGCAATCTAGTTGCAAAAACATTTGCCGACTTAGGGTCATAAACTTAAAATGGATTTTACCTCTAGGTAAGAAAATAATTCCCGCAATTCCATCAGGAAGGTATAAAATATTTAGGACTCGTGTTTTGACTCCATCTAGGATAAGCTCCTGCTTCTTTTTTCTAGCCAAACTCTTGCCATATAGCAGGAACCGGGTGATGGCCATTGCAGTGAAGATACTCTCCCACCTGGGTTGGACCCTCCGATCGTTAAACCCTATCATGTTTGAGCTTTCGTGTCTGAAGTAATGCTTTGCTTTCCTCTGTGACAAAAATCTCCTAATAGCATGCAAAGCTACCAGCAGTGTTCCGCTAATCTTAAAGACCCCTTGTCAGTGAAACAAGTCAATGGTAACATATATAACGCAGCATGTTGAGATGCCAGAGACAAGCAGGTGAAGTTCTAAGTACTTCACAAATATTAAAGCTCATATTTAACAAACCCTCTGAGGTGAGCAATGTTATTAACTTAATTTTAGAGAACAGGAAACTGAGGCCAGAAATTTTAATTCACTTGCCCAAAATAAGCAACTAAGTGTTGGAGCCAGGTTGCGAATCCAGGTCGTGCAGATACTAATTCTCATCCCATGCTGCCCCCAGAAACTTGTCAGTGCGTGAAAATATCGAGGAAAGCATTGTTTGGGGAACTTGAAGACCTAAAATCCAGCCCAGCTTTAGCCAAAGACTTCATCTCTATTTATTTATTAATAAGTGCTTGCCATTTTACTAGGTTCCAGTTTCCTAAAGATTGTTTAGGAGAAGGGAATTACTTGACATGTACTTTGGGAATCCTCCATACATTTTTGAAAAGCCTCTACCTTTTTTGAAAAGGCGCCTGGGTGGCTCAGTTGTTAAGTGTCTGCCTTCCGCTCTGCTCATGATCCCGAGGTCCCAGGATCAAGCCCTCCTTCTGGCTCCCTGCCTAGTGGGAAGCCTGCTTCTCCCTCTCTCACTCCCCCTGCTTGTGTTCCCTCTCTAGCTGTGTTTCTCTCTGTTAAATAAATAAATAAAACCTTTTTAAAAAAAGCCTCTACCTAATAAGCGCTAATTTTTTTTCTAACTACTGACTCCCTTGCATACTCATACCCTACTACTTTAGTCACCTTACTGTTTTTTGCACGTGTCAAGACCACTCTCTACTCAGGGCATTACAGTTTCTCTCTCTCCAGAGCATGCTTTCATCTGGAGAGCTCCATGGTTCATTCTCATTTTTTTTTTCACACCTCTTCTCAAAAAACCACCTTATCAAGGAGACCAACCCTCCCTGACTCTGCACACAAAACCTTGTTACCATTCTTTGTTTTTCCCCAAAAAACTTACCACCATTTAAAATTATTATGCACTTAATACTCTAATTTTTATTTCTCCTGTTCCCCAAGCATGTGATCTTCTTAAGGACAGAGACTAGTTTTGTTTACTAGTTCCAGCACTGGGTCTAGTGTAGGCATTCAATAGGTATTTATTGAATGAGTAAATGAATCTAAAAAGTGTTGTTTAACTTATGAAGTGCGTAGGAGGATGCACTGTGTAGTGGGATACACTTATTAATGATATTTCTTTTCTTCCTTGGTAATTTATACATCCCAAGAATGATTTCTACATGGTGGAATACAGTAAATTGTTAAAATCTCATTTTCTGCACAGCAGAGGCATTTGGCTGTGAATTCTGATAGTGCCATTTTTTATCAGTGGGACTATGAGATTTTTTTGTTTTGGGTTGTTGTTGTTGCTTTTTTTTCCTTTTTAAGCTTGTATTCTCAACTGTGACATGTGCATTTCTCTTAGAAATCTTACAGATTTCTCTGAGGAAGAATATATCAAATTAAATATATCAAATTAAAGTTATAGGAAATGTCAGGCTAATATACATCTGTTTGTCATTGAAAACAGTTATGCCCTAAGAGAGTAGGGATCCCAGACCAGCTCATTTGTACTATATCAGAACAGCCCCACCTCCCCATCATTTCCCAAACCTGACACAAATGCTTCCTTTTCATTCAGATGATTGGAGCAACCCGAGATAAACTGCCTCTTCCTTAACCCAAATTTTGTGAATTACCGACCTGTATTATTTATTCATAACAATGCCTCCCTTCATTGACATTGAATAATTGAGAGTTGATTGTGTTTAGGAAGATCAACAATCCCATGGTTCAATTCACTCTTCAAAGCACAGAATTCAACAGCCTTCAAAAGAATAGAGGAATTAATCTGTTTCAAAACACAATGCAAGTACACAATTTTTTGAAAATTGGTAATGATATTAATGAAATATATAGATTAAAAATAAAGAACTGATAGAATACTAAGAAATACTTGAATATATATTTTATTATAAATACTAGATATTAAACTACTTAAATATAAATATTAAAATTCTAGTATATATTATGGTCTGTATTATCAAAACTTTTTTTTTTTAATTTGCTAATAAAAAATTTCATCTAATCTATTGGGCTATATTAGCATCACATTAACTTCTTCTAACCTTCAGAAATTAAGGAAAGGTAGCAATTATACTCTTAACAATTTGCTTTAGAATCAACTAATTAATCATTCATTGCCCATGGCACTAATAAGTCATTAGTCTTGTGGGGGCTCATTATAAGGAGCAATATGTAGACAGGTTCATTTAGGTAACCCTTTCTGAATGTTGATGAGGTTATTTGTAGAGGATACATGCATGTTAGGATCAATTATAACAAATTAGTGAGAAGTTTTTTCTCCTTTTTTATAAAGGAGGGGAGGATAGACATTCTAAAACAACTAAGAATTACAGTTTTGAGATGTCTTTGAAGTTTGTTTAGAATGGATAAATGGAGCAGTTTCCTAGTGAAATGCAATCATAATGTTTTAATCTATTAACCTGAGCAGCTCACAAAATTCTAAAGGCTGTGCCTGCACATTTTGAAGCATGTTTTGAGAAATGCACATTTGTAAGGTTTTAACCTCTCAAGACTCTGAAGACAACCAATATAGGCAATCAGTAGTCATATTACATCACTATTTTTCTTCTCATGCAAACAAAAAAAAATTTTTTTAATATCTAATTCATTTAGCTTTTCAATTCTCTTCACCACTTATGATACAGATTTAGGTTGTATCTATTGAGGTTAAGGAACTTAACATTTTCAGGGTGCCTCCGTGGTTAAGCCTCTGACTTCAGCTCAGTTCATGATCTCCAGGGTGAGGGGAGTGGGGGAAAGTCCTGATATCTGACTGCAAGAGGCTCCCTACTGCTCAGCAAGGAGTCAGCTTCTCCCTGTCCCTCTGCCCCTCCCCCTGCATTCTCTCTTATAAATAAATAAAACCTTTAAGAAAAAGAATTTAACATTTTCGTAAACTCAGGGAGTCCTTTATTTTAAGATTTTATTTATGTATTTGACAGAGAGAGAGATCAGAAATAGGCAGAGAGGCAAGCAGAGAGAGAGGAGGAAGCAGGCCCCACGCAGACAGAAATCCCAATGTGGGGCTCGATCCCAGGACCCTGAGATCATGACCTGAGCAGAAGGCAGAGGCTTTAATCCACTGAGCCACCCAGGCGCCCTCAGGTACTCCATTTTTAAAAGCAAATATTGGAGTAATCTTTTTTTCCCATGGAAGTGATCATCCCATTACACTAAGTTAATGGAATTAACCAGTTACTCTAATTTAGATAGATACAAGGTAAGTAGATGAGTATAAAGATACAGAAAAACTTTGTTCTTTTTTAAATAGTTGTAACACTAGACGTTATTCTTTTCCTAATCGCCAATTCTTTGTTTATCTGTTTGCATAAATGTAAATATAGAAATATATATCATTAAGGTAAAATTCACATTTAATGTGGAAAAAATTATTTTAAGACGCTAATAGGGGTGCCTGGGTGGCTCAGTCACTAAGCCTCTGCCTTTGACTCAGGTCATGATCCCAGAGTCCTGAAATCAAGCCCTGCATTGGCTCTCAGCTCAGCGGGAAGCCTGCTTCTCCCTCTCCCCCTTCCCCTGCTTGTTTTCCCTCTCTCGCTGTCTCTATCTCTGTCAAACAAATAAAATCTTTTTAAAAAGAAACTAATAAAGTGATTTAAAATATCCAACCAAAGGTCTTAAAACTACTGTATACTTCAAGAATTGTTCTAAGGACAGTTTGATTGAAACCATGTTACTATTCTAACAAATACACAGACTAACATTCAATGTGTTATTAATAACAATTCAAACCTACTAATGAACATTTAAATATGAATTCATTAACAGTAATGGCCCCAACTCTGGCTTTGGGTGTTTACATATTGCTTCCATTGAGGTCAAAGGGACATATGCTAGAAGGACTACGCAATTGATATAATAATTTACTTTTTAATTTGTAGAGTACTCATACTTATAGTTTCCTGGAAAAGATGTTGCAAATATAAGTGATATAAGTTGAACCGGATTCTCACATTAAAAAAACGGGTATGATTGAAGGTTTTGCTCATGACCGATGACCCACTCCTATTCTTACCTGTCCACACCAAAAACCCAGAAGGCAAAGAATGCTTTGTAACTGTCAAAAATGTGAAAAAACTGTCAAAAGAACATGAAATCAGTTGCGAAGCAAAAGTCATGGTTCAGTTTTCTCAAAGACAAGTATAAAAATTGCAAACGCCCATGTTATAAGCACCCACAAATATATGTCACACGGTGCCCAGGGGGACTGACACCTAGTTCTTAGGGACTAAATCAAACACCGTATTTAGTCAATTATAATTTATGACCCCATCTAACATGAATATTTATAAGGTATATTTATTTATTTATTTATTTATTTTTTTTGTTGTTGTTGACAGCATTTTTATTCATGATAGCCAAACGAGAAACAACTCAAACGTTCATCAACAGCAAACAACATACTATAATATACTTATACAATGGAATATTAGCCTAAAAACAGAACTACTGAAAAATTCAACAATAAGGCTGAATCTCAAAACATTATGTTGAAAGGATGCCAGATACAAAATAGTGCATATCATATGACTGCATTTATATGAAGTTCTGAGACAAGATAAAGTAATTTATAGTTCAAGAAATCAGATAATGGTAATCTTCGTGTCTTGGGGTGGGGGTGGTAGTGGAAGGTAGGAAATTAACTAGGAAGGGGCATGAGGTCAATCTGCAATGAAAATACTCTATATTTTTATAGAGGTATGGGTCACACCTATGAAAGCATTTGTCAAAAGTCGCTGAATACACGTCTAAAATCTATGTTGAATATAAGGTATATTTAAACAGGACCTTCCAGTATCCATTCACGTAAAGTTGGGAGGGGTTTTTCCTGCTGTTTGTTTTTACTTACTTATAAAGGAGGGTTTTTTTGTGCTTTTGTTTGTTTGTTTTGTTTTTTATTTTTTTTTTTGCAACAAATGACATGGTGAATGTGTACTTCCAAATGAATTTTGAAGTCAGGAAATTCACTCCTACTTAAATTGCATTCTTAGTTTATTCCATTTTTAAAACCTATTACTCTCTTGTATTATTTCATAAGACTGAAAGGCCTGCAAACTGTACTTTGTGTTATTTGCATACCCAAAATGACCAGTAGTTTTGCATTGTTCTCAGTCTTCCTATTCACGCACCCTCCCTCCAGCCCAGTTGACCTTCTCATCCTCCCTCTATAAGCTCCTGCTTTCTTGACACTTCCTCTTCTATTTTCCTGACCTTCAGTCTCACTTCACATCAAAGTTATCTGTCATGGCCCAGTAGAAAGGCACATATTTTGTAAAGTGTTTCCTGATCTCTGTATCTAGAAGCATATATTCCTTTCTCCGAGTTTTTAGGGCAGTGTCAGTCTGCATCCAGTCAGAATAACATCCCATGCCACTTGTTTTACCAGAGAGAGTTTAATTTAGAATTAAACAGGTATATTAAGTCAAAAGAAGAGGGGGAGCCTTGAGGTTATGTGGAGATGGTAATTGCAGGAAGGAGATACAATGCCTAGGGCTGGGAGAACAGAGGAAAGGTGTTGGGATTATGAGAACCTAGAAGCTAGGGAGAAGGGTCCCTGTGGGGCTGGGACTTACACCTCCTAGAAAGGATATGCCCCAGCACTGCTGGTGCCATAGGAATTCAGCAGAAGTCCCCTTCCCCCGAGAATTAGGACTTGGAATTCTGAGAATGAGGCATCCCAGCTCTCTGTGGCTTGTATCTGCTTCAGGGATTGAGAGGGAAATGGCACGTGGAACCAACTGATGATATGAAGATGAAGAGTCTGTTGCTGGGATGATATTGATAGAAGTAGGAAGCAAGACAGTAGAGTGGCATATCCCTCCCTTCCTTCAACCATCTACTCTGTTGCTTGGGGAAAACTAGCAGGGAGCCAGCTGGCAAAGAGAAGCCAGCTCCAGCATCACAAAACAGCATAGAACTATGACATTGAAAGATAATAACTTAATAACCAATACCTTAGCACTTTAATTAAACCTCTTTCAGATGCTTAGCATTTTCTTCCTTCTAATATACTTCTCTGTATTATCTTCTATCAGTCTCTAAGATCCTTGAGAGTAATATCTGGATATGATTCATCTGATCCAAATTTCAATTAATATTGTTGAATAAATGAATATATAAATTCCGCCAAATCAAAGGCCTTTCCTTTTCAATTATAAGTACTGAATGGTTTATTATAAAAGAAGATCATTAGAAAATTAGTTTCTCTTTTACTTGACACTTCAAATAATTTTTCTAGGATTTTATTGAGTATGCTTATGATAACACATGTATCCAAACAAAAACACACAAGAGAGTGTTCTTTGTAAAATTAATCTTTTAGTAGTCTACATAATTATGCAAATGTTGCTTCAGGTTTTCAAAAGATTTATTATTTCTTAGTCCAGCCTTACCCTTTTTTCCACTAAGGGAAAGCAAGAATAGAATCCTAGAAAGAACCCCTGATGAATTTCAGAGCTGAGCCACCTGAAGGAAGCAGTCCTGTAGGCTAGTGCATGAAATAGCTAAGGAAAAACTGAAGGTTCAGGATGAAGATCTTTGCAGGGCTCACTTCCAGAAATGATTTACTGGCACAAGTCTATGGATATACTGGCTGACTCTCCAAGCGCTGTAAGTTGAGCTCATGGGGGCGAATCACCTGAACCTCATTAACATTTAACTTGACAGAGATGGGACCCACAAATACATATCCATGCATACAAAATACACATGTATATAGTCAACCCTGTAGGGCTTTATATGTTCCACTTCAGAGCTATAGGAAGTGTTTTTTAATGGAAGGAAAAGTTTTACAGTGTGGTCTTTCTATAACAACTAATTCAGACAGGCCATAAAACATGTTGCATAGAATTCTAAATAATACTCTGAAGATTGTTCTGAGAAGTATGAAATCAGCTTGATACCTCATTGTCAAAATTTTATTTGCTCCAAAGAAGACCATTTGTTCCAGTGAAATAATTTTATGCATAGCATATAAGGTTCTAGTCAACAAAACAGAGGAAACCAGGAATTGATTATTCATTGTACAAATTATTGACAACACGATTACTTTTATTAAAATAACCCCATTGCATATTTATAAAGCAATTGCATTTATCAAAATTGGATTTGCACACAATTTCGCAGGTAATGATTTTTTGGTGAATTGATCTATATTGCATGAGGCACAATCATAGTTAAAACTGATGAGAGTTAGACTTTGTTAATGATGTATTCAATATCCTTTTTGAAGAAAATAAGAAAAATGTTATTCCCAGTATAGTTGTTGAGTCAGAATTGCATCTTCTATAACTGTTTCTGTGACTGATGTTCACTCATAATATCCATAGCTAAAGTTCAAGTTATAATTAATATCAGTAAGCTGTGTAGTGCCAGCAAAATCACTAGTGTTTATTTTCTAAAAGGAGCAGTACAGCATCACAGTCAAAAAGCACAGGATTTGGGTTAAAATTACCATCTCCTTACCTTACTAGCTGTGTGACCTTAGACAAGTTATGTAACTTATCTGAATCTCTCAAGATACAAAATAAGGAGACTCGTAGCCATCTCTTAAATTTGTTATGTCAATTAAAAAATTAAGAGGTCAGGTGCTTAGCACATAGCTCCAATGAAGGGTAGCTATTATGAATATATTACCCTGTCAAGTTTAACCATTTTTATCTATCTTCAATATACATGAGTAACTTATAAGGGTATTTATTTCAGGACTGCATTTAAATACAAATCCTCTTGCATTTTATAACCAATTTTCAGTCTCATATTACTCTTAATCCAAAGCCTCTTGTGCTAGTTAAGTAACATGTTTTAGAAATTTTACACAAGTATGTGCTACAAGCCTTCTTAGAAGACTCAAGAATGCATTTTGTCCCCTGTATCCCCTGTATACTTCCCTGGGGCATAGTAATTTCAATCATTTATTAGCAGTGTATTCTATAGGCACTTTGTGGCCAGAGAGTATACAATCATCTAAATAAAGAGTTTCTTAAGTAGGGATCTATGGTTTTCTTTCTATCAAAGAAAAGCATCAGGTCTGGAAATTTTATAAAAATGGATGGGAAATTGCATGTGTGTAATATGATACTTGACCCTTTGTATGTGTTACCTAGTGATCAGAAAGATTCTGCTATAACATTTTTCCAAGGCAAATCTATACTATCCTATCCAAGGAGTCTTTCCTGGCAAGAAAAAATTGACTATATAGTGTTAACTCACAATATTTTTCATTATAAAAACATTTTTTAAAAATTCAGTTGAGACATTGAGACAAATGTTAACTAATTAAAAATAAAGCACCTTAGAGGTGCCTCACTGGCTTTGTCAATTAAACATCCTCCCTCGGTTCAGGCCGTGATCATGGAGTCCTGGAATCAAGCCCCACGTTGTGGGGGCAGGGAGTTCTACCCAGCGGGGAGTCTTCTCTCTCTCTCTCTCTCTCTCTCTCTCTCTCTCTCTCTCTCCCTCTGCCACTCCCTCTGTTTGTGTTCTCTCTGTTTCTATCAAATAAATAAATAAACAATATTTTTTAAAAATAATAAAATACCTGAAGAACAAAATAAAGCAAATAGCTTAGGTGTCAAGCAAAGGATAAGATGTTAAATCAACAAGTTCTTATGATTGTTCCCCTTGAATCATCTGGAAAATTATCACATTCTTAACTTCATTTGAATTCAGTAAATCTTCTCTAAACCTCATCCATACACTAAACCATCTGCTAGAATAAAGTTCACCAATGAAGATACGTAGACGGATGATAGTCATTCATTCTCTGAACATTTGGATATGGCATGGAAATATTGTTAGAATGAACCTAAACTTCATTATATTTGTTATGTAGACAAGAAATATGGAATCTGAGCTAAATTAGTAAATAGATGAGAGATGAAGACCTGAAACAATAGTTTGTTTCAATGTGATAGCCGCTTGGCATAGGATGGATAATGGCTCCCAAAGATGTCCGTGCTCTGATCCCTGAAACATGTGAATATGTTTCCTTACCTGGCCAAAAGGACTTTGCAGATGTCATTACGATTGCAGATATTAAATATGAATTTTTCAGGTAGTTCCAATTTCATCAGGTGACCTTTGAAAAGCAGATAACTTTCTCTGGCTGTAAAAAGAGACACCACAGAAGAGAGGGTCTGAGAGAGTGGAAGCTTGACAAGGACTGGACATGCTAGTTTGAACATCGGGACAAGGTGACAAAGAAAAAAGGTAGCCTTTAGGAGCTGAGTGTAGATCTTGGCTGACAGCAAGGAAAGAGTCCTACGATAAGGAACTAAATTCAGCTAATAACCCTGATGAGCTTGGAAATGGTTTCTTCCCGAGATTTATACCTCATGATTCCACATAAAACCCTCAATCAATTGACATCTGATTTCAGTTTTATGAGACCAGGAGCAGAGAAACCAGCAGCTTGCATCTGGACTTCTGACCTAGAATACTGAGATAATAAACTTACATTGTTTTAAGCCATATACTTGGTGGCATTTGTTATGGAATCAATAGTGAACTAATATATATCTTCCCTCAGTTCTCTTTCATCTAAAGTGTTATTTCATTAACAGAACCATCAGGTGAAATAAAACTTAACAAATAAAATAAAATCTACTCATATATAGTTGGGGTTTTTATACTCAAGTCTGACTCATTACCTTCATATTTATTTCAAATAGTTTCTAAAATTCTTATGTGATTGAAGTTAATGTAATATTTATGCAATCAAAGTTAATGTTAAGACATATAATGATTTTATCAGGTAAGCTATGAATATAAATTACAAATTATCATAATCATTTAAGATCATAATATTTGCATGGTGAAATATTTTTTCAAAAGTAATGGTTCTCATTAATTTAGTGAGTGCACTTTCACAATGAATATATTAATAATAGTTCTTTGTAATGAATAAGTAACAATAACCATATAAGAATAAAAATAATTAAAATATGAAGGGAAGAGTCCTTATTTAGATAGTTTTATCTGTTACTTATGCATAAAACAATTTAGCAGAGTATATGGTACTTAACAAATATTGTTATTTCAGTAATCACAATTCTAAGAACCTATTTTAATGAAACACTTCTAAATATGAAGGAGTTATGCATAAGGATATTTATTATAGTGTCATTTATGGTAATAAAAATATTGAAGTGAACTAGGCAATAGGAAAATGCTTACTCAAGTTCTGGTATACAGACTCAACAAAATATAATGCACCTATGTAAAAGATAGTTGTGAGTATATAGTAGCTCATAAAATTGTGATTTTGTAAAAAATATTAAAAAATCCAGTTTATTAAGATTATAACTATTTTAGAATGTTAATATTTGAAAAGGAAGACAGTACATACAGATATTAATAGTTCTTTTTGATAATCGAATTATGGTGATAACTCATTTGTATTTTCAAACAATTTACGGTTATATGACTTTTATGATTTTATTGAGATGTCTTAAAAATAAATATCTGAATTGTCATGTGTATTTCTTAAACCCATCAAACCCAATTATAATCTTTCTTCTGACCTAATTCAGTAGCTTGATGAAGTCTAAACTTGAAAAGGGATAGGTGTTGTGTTATCCTTACAGTAAAATTAAAAAAAAAAAACTTGAAAATGAAGAACACTGACCCTTGAGATTTTGCTCATAGAAACCCCTAAGAGATCCATTCTGTGCACTTCATCTCTACCAATCCTCCTTCAAGCAGCTTCAGTCTCTTCTGGACTGTTGCCACAGTCACATCCTCTTTTGGTCCATTTCTCACATCCCACTGTGGTCAGAATGATGGATTTCAGGAGGAGAACTGCCTATGTCACCTTGCTTAAACCTTCTAATAGCTCTACTGAGCTCTTAGGTTAAAGGCTAAAATTCTTAACTTGGCTTACAAGGTTGAGCATGACCTATATAATAGCCCCCAGACTTTCCAGCTGCTTTTCAGGGTCCTCACATTCTCACTCTCTTTTCTTTAGTTATATCATCCTTCTGTCAGAGTCCTAAATATGTTCTTGCTGTTCCCTCTTCACCCCCCCCAACCCCAGCTATGGTGTTAGCACCCAGTTATCCTTCATATATCAGCTTCAAAACCTTCATTATAGGTCAGGATATATTTGTGTTGAATGAATATTCACTTACAAAATGCTCATTCCTTTGGAGCCCTTCTTTTTATTAGTCTATAATTATCTTTGATGTTTGTGATTATTTTATAAATATAATTAACATACTGCAAACCCTGAGGGGAAGATCTGTCCTTGTTACCTTTGTTGGTGCTTGCAACAGTGACATATAAAGGTGTTTAATAAATATTTTGTTCAAGATTTTATTTATTTTCCAGAGAGAGAGAAAGAGTGTGAGGAAGGGGAGTGGAGGGGGGAGGGAGAGGAAAAGAATCTCGAGGAGACTTGGCACTGAGGGCAGAGTCCAATGGAGGGCTCAATCTCATATCCCTGAGGCTATGACCTGAGCAGAAACCAAGAGTCAGTTGTCCAACTGACTGAGCTACCCATGCACCCCTTAATAAATACTTTTGACTGGGTCAATGAGAGAAGGAAAGTTATACTATAAATTAGGTCACACATAAAAACAAAAGCTCCTTTAAACAAAACTCAAATAGCTTGTACAATATGGCAAATGAAGGTGCCAATGGATTTCAAGTATTAGAGTTTCATTGGTAGGGTTGACATTATTGCATAAATGGGTCCATCAGGCTACCTAAGTCTAATCCATTAAAGATTTGAATCAACAAATTGTTATTTCTTCATGTTCTTTCAATAACCTTTGATTCCAAGTTAGCTTTTGAAGTGATTTAGTTTACAAGAAGAAAAATGTAATGGTGATAAAAATCTGAACATGCTGGCTTGATTGTTAGTTATAAACTTAGTCATAAGTTAGTTAGCATTCTGATTTTATATAAAGTTTTACGTGTTAGTTACTTAGCCTAAAGAGGTAGAGCCCTTTCAAAATGGCGACAAAATTAAGTTTGGGGAGTTTCTGAATTTAGCTATAACCCTGACCTGTGAAGTATTTACTGAACAAAGGTATCTTACAACTTCTTACTGAGGATGGAACCTAATTGTTTCCAAACAATTAATAGTCATTTATAATGTACCTTTTAATTTGATATGCTGATATCATTGACTTCTGCACAGGATCAGAGAAAAAGAACTCTGTAGGAGAATAGAAATCTTCATTTAACAAACATTTCCCAAATGAGATGAAAAAGAGTTCTTGACCTTGAGAGGGTTAGAGAAAAATAAAACATGGATCAGTGAAATGAAAGAAAAAAACAGTGAAAAAAAAAAAGTACCAACAATGTTTGTGCTCAAGGATGCTCCTGAGAAAGAATAGAGACAAATGGATGACCTGCTGAAGGAGTGTGATAGTAACTAGATTATGTGACAAACAGGAAGCTAAAGGTATTTTGTTGTATTACTCAAATGATCAGCTAAGCCAATGACACATTTGATTTTTTATTAACTATCAGTTATTAGTAAATGAACAAAGATTAAAATATGAAATTCAGAGCATCTTATGAAAATGAGAAAGAGACAAAGAGGGAGTTTGGATGTGTATATTAGTAAAGGTCACCCTAGATGTTGTTTTAAACAGTCTCCAAATTTTTTTTGTGGATAAATATCATAGAAGTTTATTTAGCTCTCATGTGTCAGGATGGGTGTCTTTCTTCCACATAGTGATTTAAGAACCCCGGTTTCATCCATCTTTTGGCTCTGCCATCCTCTTCTGCATCTATGTAGCTAAGGGGAAAAGAGAAAATGGAGAAAACATACCTGCTTAAGCAATAATCTGTACATATTCCATTGGTAGGAAGTAGTCATAGGGCCAGGCTTGGGTTCAAGGTAGCCTTGACTGGGAAACATAATTGATACTGTGTATCTGGTTCAGGAAGATGGCGGAAGGCTGGGTGACCCCATTTTGGGGAGTCCCCTGAATTGAGCTCAATTCCTACAAAAAACACTACAGGAACACTGTGAGCACCCATGAAATCAGCCTGAAATGTAATATTTCACACTTCTGGATCACTATGGGGGACAAAGAGCATCGGCAAAGAGTGGTGAATTCTGATTGCTCCAAAACCTTCGAACGACCAATTCACCCGGATAGTGGCTGATACATTTAGCTATACACCCCCTCAACAACTCCTCACCACAATGACTCAGAGGAGGAACAACCAACAGAAGAAAAACCCTGAGACTGTAACCCCGGTCACAGAATTACTGGAAGTGAACATAAACAATATGACAGAAATGGAATTCAGGGCAGCAATCGTCCAAGCAATGGCTAATTTGGAAAAGAACATTAGTCTCAAAATGGAAGCCCTAATAACAGAAGTGAAAGCCGAGGTTAGAAAGGCTATTAATGAGATGCAATCTAATTTAAATATGCTAACAGCTAGAGTAAGTGAAGCTGAAGATCATATCAGTGATTTAGAAGACAGATGGATTAAGAAGGAGGAGCAAGCGAAGTCTTGGAGCAAACAACTAAAATCCCATGAAAACAGAATAAGGGAAATAAATGATGCCATGAAACGCTCCAATATCAGAATTATTGGAATCCCCGAAGGAGTTGAGAGAGAGAGAGAGAGAAGCCTAGAAGATATAGTTGGACTGGGAAACAAAATTTATAAATGACTGTATAGAAAAAGGGACATTATATGACAGTAGTTTTCTACCAATTAAACACTGTGGAAATTATAATGCCTCACATGAAAGCAAGACGTACAGTCTTGGCATCTTAACATGAGAATGCTAAAATGTGGTGAGAGGAAAATATATTCTAATTTAAAATAACTTCATCCTGAAGTATACAATTTCCAGTTTCCACAAAGCATAGAACTGAACAGCTCTGCCCTTAAAGTTTAATATAAGATGGACAATAGGGTTATATTACAAATGTTTCTTTTACTCTTGACTTGTAACTCTGAATTACAAATCAAAGGAGTCATTTCTAAGTCAATCGAGGAAGCATCTTCTACCTGTATCAGATTTATTTTATAAGCATCATCAAATAATCTTACATTGATAGAACATTTTTATCCTCTGGATCTTTGAAAAACTTTAATGCATTGTTTCTGATTAAATATTGAAAACATTGAAATATGGACTCTGGATGACATTTAGCAAAGGAGTAGATAAAATTGAATTTTTAAGCATATTCAATTAACACTTGGGGATATTTATTTCCCAACCCCTAAACAGAGCATAATAATATACACCTTACTTATCTCATAGGGTTGTTGTTGCAAGAGTCAAGTGAAGAAAAAGGTGTGAAAGTTGTTAGGACATTAAAAATGCTTCAGGGACACCTGGCTGGCTGTCGGTAGAGCATGTCATCTTGATCTCAGGCTTGTTAGTTCGAGCCCTACATTGGGCATAGAGTTTACTTTAAAAATGTTTTAAAAATACAGTATCTGTCTGCCATCTATCTGTGTATGTGTATGTGTGTCTGTGTGTAGTTTGTATGTGTGCACACAAACATGCGCAGGCATACCTAAATTACATGTCGTGTGGTAATGGAACATAACAGAAGACTCTTTTAGGTATATTGGAAGAAAGGCCATTTTTTTTTTTTTTTAATGAGAGTCTTGACATCCCTCTGTTCTGTACCATCAGCTGTTCAGTTGCCTAAAGGCAAATACTGCACCTAGTGATCTCTCAGGGTGCCATCAACCTCCATTACTCTGTGCAAAAGTACAATGGAAATGATATGGAATTCCATTTCACACACAAAATTGCAACTCACCCTTTCTAGTCTCAGCTTCCACTTTTTCAGCTTCGGCTTTGCACCTCCATTTATGATGTTCCTTGCCATTCTTCCTAATTACTCTCTTGTATACCTACATCGGCCTTTCTTATCCTCAGCCTGTTGTTACGAAGTGCAATTCTTTTCTGCTGCTGTGGTTCTCTATGTTAGCTTTCATTTGGGCTTTCTAGAAAAGTCTTGTGTAAGCACTATTCAAAAATCTGAGTTAATCTACCCCAGTTGGACAGAGGGTGCAGCATTAGAACAGGATACACAAAGACTGACTTCTCAACCAAGGACTTATGGCGTGACCCTGAGTGAATCACTTAATCTCACCAGGCTTTAGCTAAGAGAATTACATTAGTTACTCACTCCAAGATAGAGATACTGAAAGATCAATGGGATAATATATGCAAAGTGGTCTTTGGAAGGAAGCAGAGGGGTAAACAGGACATCCTTTCCTTACTTTTAGAAAGGAGCCCTTTTTTTTTTTTTTTTTTAAAGATTTTATTTATTTGACAGAGAGAAACACAGCCAGAGAGGGAACACAAGCAGGGGGAGTGAGAGAGGGAGAAGCAGGCTTCCTGCCGAGCAGGGCGCCCGATGTGGGACTCGATCCCGGGTCTCTGGGATCATGACCTGAGCTGAAGGCAGTCGCTTAACCAACTGAGCCACCCAGGTACCCCAGAAAGGAGCCCTTTTAATGTGCTTTGTTATGATTGCCATGTTTTAAGTTGTTGCCTTTCCCTGTTACAAATCCTAGAAAAGGGGATTTTCTTGTTATAGTTATATTGCATGTTATAGTAACAGTCCTAAGAATCATCCCTAATAGACTAGAAAGGGTAGATAAAAGTCATGAGATCCCCAAGTTGGTAGAGTTTGTTTGTTGTTTTGTTTTGTTTTGTTTAAATAATGTTAGGCAAATTGCAGCGTGAGGAATCTCAGGTTCTGTATCTCCAAAAGCTGGTAAATTTAGTGCTGGTTTCATGAATAGTAAAGCCAATGTCTGTGAAGTGCCCTTTTTGTGGAAATACTAAATAATGAAGGGAATCCTTGTATTGTGTTAATTTTCCAAATGCTCCTTGCCTTTGTTCCTTAGATATGCCTGTCTTTTTTATTCTTATTTTGAGTTCATAGTATTTTTCACTAGATTGTTCCTAAATTGTTGTAACCAGAGATAGAAAACCCAGAGCCTGTGTATGTGAGTGATACAGATGAGGAGGGTAAAAGGTCTTCAATCCATCAGGTTCTGTAATATCAGGAAATGCCTGTAAAATGCCCGCTGTGTATCTAAATGGATTTAAAACATAAAGCCACATGCAAAGCTGAGGGAAGCCAAATTGTCCCTACTGTAACCTGGCAAGGCTTAGATTCATGGTGCTACAAACCATCAGGTAAACCTGGGATATTTTCACATGCTGTATCAGACTGGACTATGAAAAATAATTTTTTGGCAGAGACTCCAAAGGGTGGAGAACAAGGATGTCAAGAACCCTTACAAATCTTGCAACAGATACACAGTTCAGAAGCTTTGCAACTATTTGTTTCTCTCCTCTTCATCAGCTAAGTTGGTGGGATCCTAAACCTAATCATTTATGCTAATTTATTTCCCCTGCCTGTACAGCTGTACTTTTCTAAGTCTTGATGCAGAAAGTGATTTGAGTATGTATGGATTTCACAGATCTGACTGTCTAATCAAGGATACTGTGGTGTAAAGTGTAGCTTTAAAGTCTGTTTGAACCTTTATTTTCAGCTCTTAAATCTTTAAAGATACTAATTTATTGTATGCCTTCTAATTTCATACTGATATATAAATGTTTATAAGTAACCAAGCAGATTAGTAAGTTATCCCTATGTGTAAATTTGAGCTGTCTGGACCCCTGGGTACAGGGCAATGTAGGTCCAAACCCTAGCTCTCATTCAAAATCACCTCAAATGCCAGATCTTGAATAAAGATGTCCCTGATTCATCTGGGGAAAGAAATGGCTTGCTTAGAACTGTCATAGTTGTCCTATGAAAGACTTAACTCCTCCCGTTTCCTCGTTTCCTCCTATAGTTACTTTGCACATGTCCAGTCTCTTCCGCTGGTCTACAAGGTTCTAAAAGTTCAGTGCTATGATTTATTTGTCTCTGACTCACAAACCAGAATGTTGCTTCCTGTTGTGTATAGGATAACAACCAAGTCTTCACTGTAACTTCCAAATAGTGGACATAGTATTTCCAAGAGTGGATGTAGTATTCATCTCACCTTTTTTGTATCGCTAATTACTTTCATGACAATAAGAATAAACTGCTATTGTCCTAGGTAAACTGGGGTGTATGGTTATTGTACTTACACAGACTTGTCATGATTTGACCATTACCTCAGTTTCCAGCTTCTTTCTCCATCAGGTCCTCCTACCCACACTGAGCTAAATTAGCCATGCTAAATTATTTGAAGTACCCACAAGTGTGATGCTCATTCGTGGCTAAACCTCTGTGCAAGACTCAGCCAAAAGAGCAGTTCTCCATAATCCTTTCTTCTCTCAGAGAAGACATCAGCCCTATAGGACTTGTGCAGGTTCTGATCATTTTTTTCCCCAAAAAAATTTTTGATTTGCTGTAAGTACGTAACTAATTATGGTGTCCAGTAAAAGAATTATTTTAGAAAATTAACTTTATTTTTTATTATTTTTATTTTTTTTAGAAAATTAACTTTAATCCAAAACTTTACACTTTGGTCTGAACATAAAACTAGAGCATTAAATTATATGGCATCAGGATACCTACATGGCCCAGTTGGTTAAGCGTCCAGGTCTTGATTTCAACTCAGGTCATGATCTTAGGGTCATGGGATCAAGCCCTGAATTGGGCTCCATGCTCAGCAGGGAGTCTTCTTGGGATTAGCTCTCTGCCTCTCGCTCAGCCCCTCCCCACCATGCTCTCTCTCTAAGATAAATAAACCTTTACAAAAATTGTATGGCATCAAATTTGGCTTCAAATTTTCTATCTTGAAAGTGACCCATTCATGACCTTTATGTCCTGAATCACCAATAATGTTTAATAATTTATTAAAAGACAAGCAATATGGGCTGCCTGGCTGACTCAGTTGGTAGAGCCTATGACTCTTGATCTCAGGGCTGTGAGTTCAAGCTCCATACTGAGTATAGATATTGCTTAAAAATAAAAAATAAAATAAAATAAAATAAAATAAAATAAAATAAAATAAAATAAAAGATAAGCAATGAAATACTTGGAGAAGGTCACCACCTGTTGTATACATGAGCCCATCACATTTCGGGTATGGTGAACTGCATTGTGATGATGCTGTGCCCACTATCCATGTTTAGGTTCCCCCTTTGGTATTATGTATTATGTTCAGGACCCTCTTCTGGAAGCTATGTTCTTTAACATGCCCACTCTATTCTAACTGTACTTCCTGCCATGAAAAACTATTTCCATGCAAAAATTCACGGAAATAAAAAATTCTACATATGCCCTAAGTAATGAAACAAATGTTGAGATATTTCAGAACAAATTAGTCCTATCATTTTATAAAGTACATAAATGTTTCCAATCCTTATGATTTTATTTCAGTGTGTAGTAGTCGTAGTCTGTGTATGTTTATATATCTTTACACAGACAATTTAGGGTTTACATGGATTCTTTTTAAAGCTGACATGATTTTTATACAAAAATAATCGTGAGCCAGAGCATACCAATTCAACATTTTGAAACGTCTCAATGAGAAGTGGAAACATTGCTATTTATGGCAAGCCAAAAAAAAAAATTGTTGGATCAAGAGAAGTGAAATATGAGAAGTATAGACATTTTATGAGAAAAATTTTGAAAATCAGTGCTTCTTGAATTACAAAACCAAGTGTGAGCTAATGTCCTAAAAAGGCCAAAGTCAAAGAGAACTAATGAGATGTACCAAGAATAATAAGGTCACAGGGGTTGAGAAATAGGAGTAGAGTGTGACAATAAAATAAAATGTGCAACTGTTGTGTTGCTTTTTAAAATTTTTGCTTCTATTTCCTGCTAGCTTTTAAAATATAACCTAAAATGCTTTTCCTTTGGCATTTAGTCTTCAGGCAGTACTAAATATGAACATAACCATTTGTTTAGAAATGTAATTTCATTTTCCATCATTACCAGCCTCATTGCTATTACGGTAGGGTTTAGTTAATTCACGCTAATGACAGGGAGACAATTGCAGAATTTTGCAAATTACTAAGTATGTGAACAAATACAATACAAGTCACGGATATTTTATCTCAGGATGTACTTTATTCATTTCTTTTGCCAATTTTATTTCAGCTCTTAATTATTCTGATAATGCTGGGACTAGTCAATATCCTAATGCATATTCTGTGAAACTTAAAATACTCACAAGAGATGCCTTTTTGCCAACAAACTGTTTAGGTTAGCTAGTTTATAATATCAAATTATCCTAAGGGATAATTAATAAGGTTTACTTTCTTGGGAGTGTATTCACCATTTAGTATAGCAAAGCTGTTGTATTATATCTGTATAGTGTGACTCGGAGTGTATATTTCTTTCTAAATACTTTAGCAATCTTCATTTATTCCTGATTCCCTTCTTGTCATTCTGAATTAATGAAGTATTATCATAATTTATCTTGAACTGTATTTTAGGCTAAATGGCTTCTATCTTACGTTAGTTACTGTTATGTTGTCAGTTTTAGATAAGATAAATTCCCCCTCTGGGATGCCTATTAATTCTTTCCCCCAAATGTTTATTTGCTATTCTGTACAAATTCAAGGTGTCAGCACTTCAGAAAAAACTTGAAAATTATATCTACAAACTATGACTTGGAGAAGAAGTTTTAAAGCTTAGAACTCCAGAATGAAGATTGAGATTTTTAGATTCTGAGCCTGAGTCATAAAATGTCTGGAGGCATGAAATCTACCTCCTCTGAGTATCTGGATTTTTAGTTTCTGAATACTTACATTGCTACTTTCTGGGAATGTTTTTATTTTATTTTGGGGCACCAAGTTGTATTCAGAATGCTATGACTGCATAGTATTAAATCAGCATAATAGAAGCGGGTGTAAGTGAAATAAATTCAGACTTCCTGCTTACTATTCTGAGGACACAATTAATGTATCTAGCAGGAAATCCCAGTCATTCCCCAGGTGGCTACATACTTGGTGAATTCATGCCTTTGCAAGGGTTGAAAGGACTCACAAATTTTTCTACACCCCTCATATAACTCTCCAACATAATATTACACAATATTTCGCTTATGAATGCGAGCAAACACCATCTGCCTCCATAATACTATTTATTCATTCAGTAACCATTCACAAAATTAATGAGTGAAAAATGAAAACCTGTCATAAATGCCCAGTTGACCTGTACTATGTCAGCAAAGCCAAATTGAGACTACTTGTATTTATTTCTTTGTACTTAATCTTATCTAAATTCTCCTTTAGAAATGTATTCAGTTTTCCCATATTAATAACCTCACTATACTCTAATTTTTTTTTAATTTAAATTCAGTTAGCCAACATAGAGTATATCATGAGTTTCAGATGTAGTGTTCAACAATTTATCAATTGGGTGTATTACCCAGTGCTCATCACATCATGTGCCCTACTCAATGCCCTAATTATTTACGGTGTATTTCTAATACTCAGTCTGGCCAAGCATGTTTTTCTTCTCCTTTAACAAATGATAATCTTGGCGGCGCCTGGGTGGCTCAGTTGGCTAAGCCACTGCCTTCAGCTCAGGTCATGATCCCGAAGACCGGGGATCAAGCCCCACATCGGGCTTCCTGCTCGGCGGGAGGCCTGGTTCTCCCTCTCTCACTCCCCCTGCTTGTGTTCCCTCTCTAGCTGTGTTTCTCTCTGTCAAATAAATACAATCTTAAAAAAAAAAATGATAATCTCCCTCCATAATTCCAGGTTTTCCTTCCATCTCTAAAATCTTCCCCACATGAGAATGGAAGTTATTGCCTCTTATCTTGATGCAAAGCATTCTCACCAGATCACACTCCTAACCATGCTAACAGATGTGAGTGTTCTCTACGTTCTCTTTTATAAATTTTTATGTATGATTCACCAGACATTACTTTTTGATTCTGATTCAATTCAGAATTTAACTAATCAATATTGATTGCACATTTAAAAAAGATGGCAGAGTGTAGAAGAAGGAGAAATGGATCTTAAATCAAAAGGTTGAGATGAATCCCAAGTATTCATGAAATATGGGGAGAAATAATTCCATTAAACTCTCCTGATGTTTTCTCTTCATATAGAGAAAGAAGATTGTACTTGAAAGTAAAAATGTAATGACATAAGCTTTACCTACATAAACTTGTTAAGGAAGTTTCTTAGTACCTTTTTTGTTCTGGTTGTACCTAACAGAAAACTTCAAGTATAGTGCTCAGTACCCCCATATACCCCCAAAGAAAACACATTGAATTAGTTTCAGAAACTTGACAAATGGAACATGATATTTTATTGATTTGTTCATCTTTTAATGCATCAAGCATTCAGTAATCCAACAAAATGTGCAATGAAACTTATGGGGATTAATTTAAATCTTAAATATCAAGTTGGTAATTACCCATTATATAAAATATTTACTTAAATTTGTAATTGTTCTAATACTGACTTTTTTTAATATCAGGATGTTCATGCTGGACATACTTGTTTTCAATACAGAGAACTCTGATGTTTTTCAATCTTTCAATTTCTATTGACATTCATTATCAGAAGGACAATAAGCTGAACCCCCAAATAAGCATCCAGAATCAATTTTGGGAAGAAGGTAATATGTCTTTCCTATACCTGAGAGCACATGAAATATTTGACTTTAATTTAATAATAACAACAATGGATCATTTTAACTTTTGTAACCAGTAGAGCTCTTGATAATATAATGAAGTATATCAGATTCACTGAATAATTATGGCGGCACTTCATCAGATCTGTACAATGTGCTGGCTGAAAAGTCACATCAATATATTTACCCTAATGTATATTGTTGCACAGCATATAATAAATTCTCTATTTTATGGCCTTCTGGGAACTGAGAGAAATGATTCAATTAGCAAGGACACGTGAACTGAGGGAAATTAAATCAACTTTAATAAAAACATCTATAAAACATGTTGCAAGCCAAGTGCAGTGGTGATTAGGGACCTCATTCCTGGAAATCAATAAAACATTTGAAGGGCCCTATTTTTTATAACTTCTTACATGGTAGTTGGACTCAGCTCAAGGGCACTCCTAAAACTGCCAAACACCTGGAGACTCCCGACTTTAGGGACACCACATCTCTAATGAGGTTGCCAGGCATGAATTAGCTCTACATATTAAATTGGGCCTGAGAAAGCTTCACAGTGTGACACGTGGGTGGCTCAGTTGGTTGAGCATTTGCCTTGTCATGACCCAGGACCCCGAGATGGAGCCCCATTATAGGGCTCCCTGCTCAGCACAGAGCCTGCTTCCCCATCTGTTCTTCCCTGGTTTGTGCTTTCTCTCAAATAAATAAATAAAATCTTTTTTTTTTTTTTTTAAAGAAAGCTTCCACAGCAAGTGATGTGTGAATTTAACATATCATTGGTACGACATGGATGCAGAATGGTCAAACTTAGGAAACTTTGTGCTTTCCCAAAATACTTAAGGTTTCCCTGCCTAGAAATGGTTTTCAGACATTTTACATATCCAGATCCTGCTTTCCATTCATGATTGTGGGAGTGTGGATGGTTTCTATTGCTTCTTTATACATTTCTGTATTTTCTCAACTTTTCTAAAATAGCTATATGTTTTTGCTGTTACAAAATAAATTCATGCACATTTTAATTTTTTTTTAAGATTTTATTTATGTGTTTGACAGAGAGAAACACAGCAACAGAGGGAACATGAGCAGGGGGAGTGAGAGAGAGAGAAGCAGGCTTCCCGCTGAGCAGGGAGCTGGATTGGGGCTTGATCCTGGGACTCCCGGGATCATGACCTGAGCCGAAGGCAGAGGCTTGACGACTGACTCTATGTACGTTTTAAACAAAGCAAAAATACAGATATAATGTCTTCAGTGCTCCCACCCTCCCCCAACCTCCTTTTTCAATTCAACCCTCTTGGGTAATTGCTATTTATGGTTTGTTATGTATTCTTCTAGAATTATGTCTGTGACTTAGGTGGAGAGAGAGTGTATATATATTCTATGTCACCACATATGAATTCTCCATATATGGGATTATATTTTACTTAGTATTCTGATGGGTTTTTTTAACTTAATAATATATACGCCACATTTTTAGAAAAGTTCCATTTTGTTGCCTAGAATGAATATGCTATAATGTAATTTAACTACTGTTTGTGGTGAATGGCTTGGTTGTTTTTCTGATCACAAGATTTTATATATATATATATCTATAATTATATAATGGATTATAATATATCTATAAGATTATTCTTTTTAATTTTACCTTTCTTAACAGACCTTTTCTTTTCTTTTTTGTATGTAATGAGATTTCATTTGCATTAGCCTACTTCAATATTCCAACACATTTAGTTAACAATTCAGAAAAAAAAATATTGATCTTTTCACTTTTTTTCCTGCCAACTGCCCAACCCCTTCCTCCAGGCTATGAACGTCAATATATTTTTTTTTAGATTTTATTTATTTCTTTGAGAGAGAGCATGGGAGAGTCAGCTTGGGCAGGATGGTGGGGGTAGGGATAGAGGGAGAGAAAAAGGTAGACTCCCCGCTGAGCAGTGAGCCTGACTCCTGGCTCAATCCCAGGATCCTGAGACTAGGACCTGAGTCAAAGGCAGACACTTAACTACCAGGCACCCCTGAACTTCAATATTGAGGTTTCTTCAAGGTAACTCAAAATGTTGGGAGTCTTGATTTTCTTTTGTGTGGATTTGCAGGTTTCTTAAGTCTTATGGACTTAGTAGCCAGTTTGTTCCCACTGATATGATGTTTTCCAGAAACCCCTCACAGACTCCCTTGTTGAAGGCACATCCTCTCCACCCTATCAGTAATTAGGAAGAAATTAGCCAACACAACAGAAATAAACCATAATAGCTCTTCTGTAGATTTATTTTTATATTTCTTCTGCCACTTCAGAGCTTTTGAAACGAAAGATATTCAGTCAGCCATCTTGAACCAATAGCTTCTATTATCTTTATAGCTGATATCAGGCTATAAGAATTTTAAAAGGTTCTGTACATCCTTCAAGACCCAGCTTAGGGGACTAACTACATGCCCTGCCCCTAAAGCACTTGTTTAAATCTTCCTTCTGGTCAAATTTACTTCCTTCTTTGTGTTCCCATAGTACTTTCCTTAAAGTTCTACCACAGTTCTGCATTGTTTATAATTGTATGCATATGTGTCTCTTTTCCATACTGGACCCTTGGTTAATTAAAGATCAGGACAATGACTAATCCATCTTTATATGGAAATCTGTGCTCACAGGAAATATAAGGAAGTATGCATTAAATGAATAAATGGATGAATGTACGCATATCTGTGAAATAGAATAAGTACCATATACTAAGAAGTAGACAGGTTGTAGAATAGGGATATTTATCCATCTGTTTTGATCACAAAGAGTTGCTGGGACCTAATTGTGGAAAGAGATAGAATAAATACATTTTTAAAATGTAGCTGTGGTTTTTGTTATTGTGCTATGCAATAATGTATTACAACAATTCAGATACACTTACTTTTTCTCTGTGATTTTATTACTTTTCTGCTACAAAGACAAACATTGTTCCGATACTCTCAGACCCTCAGGGAAGGAAGAATGATTTTCACAGTAGTTTATACAAACACTGCTTTTTAAATTAGATCAGGAAAGCTTCTTTAAAAGTGACAGCAGTCATAGAATTTAGACTCTCGATTGCAATATAAAATTAAATTTTCAGTTTCTCCTAGCTGTGGGGAATGATTTAGAGGTTAGATTGCAAAGTAGAACTTGTTACATGTGTAGGAGAGGTTTTGAAAGTGATAAATTATTAAAAAACAGAACAAAACAAATTGATGACATTTTAGAAGGTCACTTAGCAATGAGCTATTCTAGTTTAGGGTTCTTGAATCAATCTAATTAAGTATACAGTTTGGACAAAATGTTAGTTCATGGTCATGTAAGGTATTATATGTCACTTAGAAAAAAACTAAACTAAAAAAAAGATAAACTAAACTACGACTAAATTAAGAAAGGGGTAAATATTTTCTTTTTTTTTTTTTAAGATTTTATTTATTTATTTGACACAGAGAAACACAGCTAGAGAGGGAACACAAGCAGGGGGAGTGAGAGAGGGAGAAGCAAGCTTCCCGCCGAGCAGGGAGCCCCATGTGGGGCTCGATCCCAGGTCTCCAGGATCATGACCTGAGCCGAAGGCAGTTGCTTAACCAACTGAGCCACCCAGGCACCACCAAGAGTAAATATTTCCTATATTTTTGGACTCCCTCCATCTTAATATACTCATACTGACGAGCACCTTCCAGAACATGAAACAGAAATTGGCTAACTTATAGAGATAATCCAAGTTAATGAAACACAAAAGTGAAATAAACTTTCCTGCAGCAGTTACACTCTTTACAGCCATACCTACAGTATCACAAAACTGTTCAACTCCATACTGAGGTTAGCTCTTTCCTAGTCATGCATTGTGATAACACTTCCAATTTGACCACTGTTCTCAGCTTCACTGTCTCTTAGCTTCATGGCGTTGACTAGTGGGGCACTCTAGGGAACAAAGCTATAACATTTGGGGGACCTCCAAATTAACACACCTGTTTATAAACCTCTAGCTAATCACTTCCTCCAGTTTTTTTCCACTAGCAACCAATACAGAATTCTATACAGAAAAGGTAGGTATTATGAGTTGATGTCTCCTAAAAACAATAGTTGGAAAATGTTCCTGCTTTTTATTTTGCCTCTTTGGCTGTTGGTAGCTTTCACTACAAAGGAAGTCTAGTGAAGATAGTGTACACCAAATGTGTGTGATGAATGCTTATCTGGGGGTGCACGGACCCATTTTGAAACTAAGTCCAGGGCATGCTTCCTGTTCTCCTTTCTTCCCTGGCCATCTTAGGTTCCCATAATGCCACTTGTATTAAGGTTTGGTATTAGACAGCATCTAAGTTTGAGTTTAAGTGAGAAAGATACTCTCCTAGTGGCTTTTTCGGCAATGAAACTAAGTATCTGAATTATTAGAATGTAAAAGATGCCAGGATTTCAGATATACTTGGGCCATTTCACCTTCACCCTCTCTCTTCTAGAAAGCTTTTCATGGCAGCCCTCCAGCCGCTTTTCTTCCAGTTGAATTTGAAATGCTCTATTACCTTGGCTAAATTTCAACTATGTCAGTAAAATCCCAAAGAGCAAATCAAGCTAGTAGCAAAAGTGCCTTTCCTAAATAGACTGCTAACCCCCAATATGAGAAGAGACACCCTACCACCAGGATTATTTCATAGTCAGTTTTAATGAATGCAGTCATTTTCTTGTGCAGAAGCATTCAATTGTTTCACTCAAGTTAGAATACAGTTTAAATGTCCTGTCTGTCTCCTTGGACGGAACACAGTTCACAGCAGCACACTCCATATGCTTCCACTATGACCAACACGACCATATTCATCGCTGGGAAGTGCTGGAGACTACCCTTAAAAAGGAGGCTATCCATTTTCCCCTAAGAAGTGATCAGTATTAAATCCACCGTGTCATACATTCTTGATTACTTTGGCTTCTGTTAGAAACCCATTCCTTTCTCTTTTGAAGCAGGTGATTCCAAGCATGTGGTTGCTGATGATTACATCTACCTGCCTGCTTTGTAGTAGCTAGGTAACATTTTCACTTCCAAAGATAGCTCGTTGAAAAGTTAACATCTATTCTACCCTTTCAACATGCTTGATAAGTCCACGAAGGTCTTCCATCTAGCACTCAGATGCATAGTCATCTCACCTAACTAGCATCTCTTGCATCCCACCTTCTGTACCCGTTCCCAGGGTCCCCAGACCTAGTCAGTACCAACCATCATGGGCAACATCTCTAAAATCCCAATTTCAAAGAGTCCACTGTTTGATCACCACCCATTTACCCCTCTACTTCACTTCTCCTAGACCAATTTCAGACATTATTTAATTCTACACCATCCTTCACCCCTTTAACCTTAGTCATTGTCCTTTTCCGTAACTTAGATTACATGATTCATCATCATAATTATTACTGCTTTGCATACTTCTTCATGTTCTTTGCCTATTTTTTTTTTTCCCTAACAGATTCACTTGTCAGACCCAAGATCTAGCTCTCGGGCGCCTGGGTGGCTCAGTGGGTTAAAGCCTCTGCCTTCAGCTCAGGTCATGATCTCAGGATCCTGGGATTGAGGCCCACATCAGGCTCTCTGCTCAGCAGGGAGCCTGCTTCCTGCTCTCTCTCTGCCTGCCTCTCTGCCTACTTGTGATCTCTCTCTGTCAAATAAATAAATAAAATCTTAAAAAAAAAAAAACTTAAAAAAAAAAAAAAACATCTAGCTCGCCTCCTACTACCAGCCTACCAAATAGTTGTACTGACTGATGTTAAACTTAGGGCCACAGATTTTTCACTCCACATTGTCCAGATATCCTACCATATTTCTCTGGTCAATTCATGCTCCCATATTCTGAAATAACTATTTGATATACCTTTTCTTTTCTTTTAAAACCTCAAGTGTCTAATCCTCTATCCTATCTCTCTCAGCTGATTACCTTGATTTTTATATCACTTTATAAAAAAGGCATTTAGGGTGTGCCTGGGTGGCTCAGTCAGTTAAGCATCTGCCTTCGGCTCAGATCATCATCCCAGGGTCCTAAGATCGAGTCCCACGTGGGACTCCTTGCTCAGCAGAAAGCCCGCTGCTCCCACTCCCTCTGCTGCTCCCCCTGCTTGTGCTCCCTCTCTCTGTCAAATAAATAATATTAAAAAAAAAAAAAAGCTTTCTGATGCTTTCTTTTCTTTCTCCACCAAATCTACCAACCTGCCTTTACCTTTACCCATATACTTCTCTTTACTCCTGTTTCAATGGAAGAACTCTCTGAAAGCTACTGAATTCCAGAGTTTAAATGGCATCTCACCCCTTCTCATGCATTCAAAGTCCTGACTCTTGTAATTAATTTTCTCTTTCTTCTGTACTGGTTGATCATTCCCATCAGCATATACACTTTCTGTAATACCCTCACCTTAGAAAAGAAACCTCTTGATCAAATATCCCTCTCCAGCTCTCACCCTTTATGCAAAAACCTCTCAAAAAAATGTTTCTATTACCTTCTTACTTGGTATTTTTTACAATCAGGCTTTCAGCCACTTTCTCCCTGGAGGTTCTTTTTTCTGGGTCACCAGTAACATCAAGGCTGCTTACTATTGTGGCCAATTCTCAGGCTCCATCGTATCAGATAGTGCCTTTTGACATAGTTAATTACCACCTCCTTTACAGAAGACTTTTTATACATGGCTTCTGCACAACAACACCTTTTTGGTTTTTGTCCTGTTTGAATAGCTACTCTTTTAGTCTCATTTCTTGTGTGTGTGTGTGTGTGTGTGTGTGTGTGTGTGTGTGTGTGTGTGTGTATCCCCATTTCAAGAAATGTTGGAGTTCTGCAGCTACCTGACCTTGGCCTCATCTCTCTTTAGTCTACACTTACTCTCTAGGTGATCTTATCCAGTCTTCTGGCTCCAAATATTGCATGAATGCTCAGGCCTCAAGCTTAAAATTCTCCTCTGTGTTCTGCTCTGCTGTCCAATAGGCATATCAAACAGAATTCTTGATGTATGAGATGTGGGGATTAAGTCATAATTTTAAATTTTATTTTATTTTTTAAAGATTTTATTTATTTGCCAGAGAGAGAGAGAGAGCAAACAGGGGGCAAGCAGAGGGAGAAGCAGGCTTCCTGCCAAGCAGGGAGCCCGATGTGGGGCTCGATCCCAGGACCCTGGGATCATGACCTGAGCCGTAGGAAGATGCTTAATGACTGAGCCACCCAGGTGCCTCTTACGTTTTATTTTTTAAAACCAGGACCAAATCAAGGAAAATGGTGATTCTTCTTAAATCTATGCAGTGATTTCAACAATGCCAATTATATTCTGAAATTTTTTTCTGTGGTTTGAATGTATCATTATTATTTCTTTTAAATTAAAATGAAATCTATGGCAGTGTTCTTCAAAAATATCAAATATCAATACCTGTGGACATGTGGCAAGGCTACAGAGAAGTCAACAAATATGCTCACATCTAAGTAATATTTAGTTTACAGTTTAGACTGTATATCTCAAAATCACTTAAACCTAAGCTGAATCATTGTTTTGGTTTTTTAAAAAAATATTTATTTATTTATTTGAGAGAGAGAGCACAAGTCAAGGAAGGACAGAGGGAGGGAAATTCAAGCAGACTCCTGGCTAAGCTCAGAGCCTGGGCTCCTATGACCCATAAGCACATGAACTGAGCCAAAATTACTAGTGGGATGCTTAACCACTGAGCCATCCAGGTGTCCCCAAATAGTTAATTTTAATATCCTAAGAAAATCAGTGATATAGTATTTAAATTGTTATATCCTGACTTTAAAACCCTATATTTTATTTATTTTTTATTTTTTATTTTTTTTTAAAGATTTTATTTATTTGACAGAGAGAAACACAGCCAGAGAGGGAACACAAGCAGGGGGAGTGAGAGAGGGAGAAGCAGGCTTCCCGCCGAGCAGGGAGCCCGATGTGGGGCTCGATCCCGGGTCTCTGGGATCATGACCTGAGCCAAAGGCAGTCGCTTAACCAACTGAGCCACCCAGGCGCCCCTAAAACCCTATATTTTAATTATTTTATTATTTTTTAAGTTTTTATCTAAATTCAATTAATTGACATATAATGTATTATTGGTTTCAGAGGTAGAGGTCAGTGATTCATCAGTCTTGTATAATACGCAGTGCTCATTACGTCATGCGCGCTCCTTAATGTCCATCATCCAGTTACCCCATCTCCCTACCCCCTCCCAGCCCCCATACTTTAATTTAAAAAGAGATATTCACAGAGTTGTTTGTGACATATACCCTTTGAGAAAATCAGGATTAAGTGCTAACTACAGAAAATGAAAGTATCCCCAGCTGAAATTAAGAAATCGTATGTTCCTCTCAAATCTTTGCAAAAACAAAGGATAGACAAGAAAATTAAAATTTAATGGAAGAGTGATATAGAAAAGCAGAATAGGAAAAACATGATGAAAATGATGGGCTATATCATTTATGAAAGAAACAAATGGAATAAAATATCCAATTTAAAAATTACATGCCTTTTACAGGAGTCATATTTAAGACAAAATATTTATGAAAAGTCATGATAGAGAAAATTCTCATAGGCAATATAAAATGAAGACATAGGATAAGCTACTATATAGTCATATTACTGTAATGTCTTAAGAAGAATAAATGCTTATGTAAACATCCACAGCACACATACTCTCCTGGGAGGATATAAAGTAAATGTTTTTAGTAGTTCTCTGGTGGAAAGTTGACAAGTGTTTCTACTCTCTTCTATTTACTTTTATATTTTAGTCAGTAAGTATTCTTCATTTTAGTAGCAGCAAAAGTTAATGTCAATATATTACTTAAATAAATCACCATCTCATCTTTAAAACCTTTAGTCCCAACCCATTTACAGTTTATTTCCCTTTGAATTCAAGGACTTCTGAAGTCTACTCCACTTACCAAATTTTCAGTCATTTTTCCATTCTCTCTATTATGTGAAAACTATTCCAGTTAAAGAAGTCTACCTTCTGATATTTAGGCACTGTGCATATTCTTACTTGTAGCCAAAGCTTTCAAAGTCCAGCTCAGACTTTATTTCCTCCATTTCCTCCAAGAGGTCTTTGAAATCATCCTACTTTTTGGAAATTGTTCTCTCCATAGATTCTCATAACATTTTCTGTATTGTTCCTCCGCACTTGACAAAGTATTTTGGGCATAGTTTTTAATTTTAGTAATTATGTTCCCTAAGTATAAAAGATAGGATTTTAAAAACAGGGAAATACTCTGTATCTAACTTAGAGCTCGACCTACAAAGATCCTTAACAAATATTAACAAATGTTGGTATTGCTCTTAGTAATGATGACATGTATGAACTAACATAAATCCATTACTAAAATTTGAAAATAATTTCTATTCAACTAAGTCATATATATGTTTAATCTCAGACAAATGGGAGATATGTTGGTTTTATGGAAAACTAGTATAGGTCATATTAACTGGATAACTGGATCTATAACATTCCCACTCCTACTTCATCTTGTGTCCATGGTTCCCTTCATCTTGACATATAAAGGCTTCCACAGGTCTCTCTTTGGGGTCTTTTAGCCACAGTAAGTTAAGGGAGTTAATACTTTGAATATAAATTACATAAGATGACCTGGTTAAGTAATAATTGGTACAGAATAAGTAATGAACGTGACCGGATTAAAGAAGCATTGACAGTTATCCCAGTAATAAAATCAGAATGGTAAGACCAAGAAAAAATCTCTAACTCCCTGGTATACTATGTATCCATAGTGCAAGGATTTTGGAGGAAAAAAAAAAATCTTTGTTCTATTTCACAACATTTCATGATAGTCTGGCAAATGGATATTATAAATGCCTTTTGTATATATCTCTTATAGAGAAGATAACCAAATAATTTATGTAGATACTCTTCATACAAGAAGGTGAAATATAACTCTCATTCCTTGAGTGTAGCTGTGCTTGGTGATGTGTTATCTAGGAGTGGAGTATGGAAGGAGCTAGAGTGGGGAATAGCTTTACCTTTGAGGAGACCTGAAAAACACTACTTCAACCTTGTGATCATCAATATAAGTCCTACTGATAGCATGTGCCATTGTGTGATGTGGTGAGAAGGGTGTTTTAGCTGGGTGGTCTTACTCCCCAAACCGCTAACTTCAGTCTAACCACAAGAAAAACAACAGGCAAACCCCAATTGAGGGGTATTCTCCAAAATACTCACTTATATTCCTTCAAAGCTGTCAGATTCATCCAAACAAGGAAAATCTGAGGAACTGCCCTTGCCTAGAGGACCCGAAGGATACATGATGACTAAATGTATGTTGGTATCCTGGAACATAAAATAGACATTAGGGGAAAACTAATTAGACCTGAACGAAATGCATACTTCCATTATTATCAGTGTACCAAGTTGGTTTCTTAGTTGTGACAATGTATTATAGTAATGTAGCATGTTAACAATGGTCAAAACTGGGAATGGGGTATATAAGGCCTCTCTGTATTATCTTTGCAACTTTTCTATAAATCCAAATCTATTTTAAATCAAAATCTAGGGTTATTTAAATTTAAAAATTTCTCTTGTACTGACCACTACAAGATAATATTTAATGTTTATAGAAAATGCTCCATATACTGCACAAAAAGAGTGGAAAAGAAATCATTTTTTATCTTTTCTATGTAATACTCTTTAAATGAAAAGTATGCTGGTTGAAGAAGAGTGTATTCTAGAAAGTCATTCTATCACTCCAGCAAGATCGTGTTTTATGTATAGTCTTTGGTTTTAAAGAGTTGTAACTGCTACAAATACAGTTGAAATACATGTCTCCATAAATAAGAGGGAAAGTGGTTGAATCCCAATAAAACCTTACTATTATAGTATTCTTATGGAGAATTATGGGCTATTCTATATCCTTTGAATGTCTTCATTCTGCTGTAGCTGAAGTATGACTTACTTCTGTTATTATTCTCTTTCACAGATAACAATATATACTCATTCTGTGTGCTTTTCTCATCTGACATACATAGTTCAGCAATGCAATGTTACTTTTGCTGATTTGTACACTTCTAGTCATAGATGATTTAACACTATTTTCCTCTCTACTGTTACATTACAGTTTCTGGTTTCTTCAGAAAAAAAAAAAAACTATCTTACAAACTTTTATTTAATGAGTGATTTGTGCAACATTTAGATGAGGACATGTCCTTTGTTACTAGGAAAGCTTATTTTGGAGATGGAAGGTAATGTGGAGTTCAGCTGCTACAAAAATCTTTATTCTCCAAAGGAAGAAACTGAGGTAGCAAGGATTAAATCATTTACCTAAGAGCACATACTTAATTACAAAGCAGATCCTGTAAACCCGACTCCTACTCTTCTAACACACTTCTCACGAAGTAGTATTTACAACAGTTATTTCCCAATGTTTTGGATTTTGATAAAATTATTTGAAATTTTAGTTCTCATAATTTCCTACAAAATATTTGGTGTTAATGTTTTGACAAACGGAGCAACCATTTTAAAATTGTACTGTGTCATTTGTGGATGATGATAGGAAATAAATGAATGTGCTATCTGCAGCAGGATAAAGGGATCCAGCTGGAGGATAACCCATGATCCGCAGAAGACCCTTCAGCACAGTCTGTAGTGCTGAATTACTTATGTGCATATGTCCGCATATGGGGAGAAGGCACAGATGAAAGATAATTGAAAAGAAAATATGCTCCACTAATTCTTGTCTCTTATCCATTTTTGTCCCAGGAATCTCCAGGTAGTGTGGCCACTAGCTAAGGTAGTCATCCATCTGAATTATTTTTTATATAGATAATAATTACTTATAATATACTAATATTTATTTATTAATATGCATTAATATAATATATTGAATATATATAGGGATAAGAAAATCCATATATAATATAATCTTGTAGGCAAGAACAGAAAGGGAGATTATTACCAAAAAATCAAATAAATAGATCATCAACTGATAGATATCACAGATGGATATGCATGTATCTTTATCTTTAAGAAGCACTTAAATCCTAGCATCTCTCTCTGTTCCCATTAATTTGCATATTTGCCTTAGGAATTCAGGGATATTTATGGCAACCTTCTGGATTTGGTTGCCAAAACCTTCAAACTCATAACCAAAATCACTGAAGAGAAAGCTCTGAAGAGAACTTTGGGACTTAGCGATCAGTTTGCTGATTCCTTACAAGGATATCGATGTCTGCGAA
This sequence comes from Spilogale gracilis, assembly GCA_004023965.1. Taxonomy (NCBI): domain Eukaryota; kingdom Metazoa; phylum Chordata; class Mammalia; order Carnivora; family Mephitidae; genus Spilogale; species Spilogale gracilis. The sequence continues at coordinate 308,914 of PITA01000073.1, read as the reverse complement.
GTGTTTGATAGAAAAGCAGAGCACTCACTCTGGGCTTGCTAAACAACACAGAGGGCAGCAGAACCATGGAAGGAAACTGGGTATGAGGCTCTTAGAGATGTCAATTGTCATCCCCTATGTAATTCCTGAGGGTATGACTCAAGCACACCCAGAATGGAGCCCACTGATGAAGACACCGAAACAAGTTTTGGCTGTTAAGTCTTAACCCGTGATAATACCTAGAGCAGTTAGAAATCCCTTTAACTCTGAAGTCTTCATGTCACAACTCCAACAATGTAGAGCACTACACAGATGAAAATAAGGAAAGGTGGGCCTTGCTTCTTTCTTGAAAATTTTCTTCTAAAGAAGGGCAAGCCTTTACCATGGTGAACCCTATAAGATGAGAATTAGAAAAGGAAATAGCTAGGACATCAAATGAAATAAGAGGTACTTTAAATGTTTTACCAGCAGGTAGTGGGTATTATATAACAAAGAAAATGCTTTTTAAGCTTACCTTCTAATACAAAATTGTCAGCCACTTTAAAGCTATTTGCATAAATTTTTGTAGAAATTGTAATATGAGTATATAGACCTTGATACATCTATAAATTTATGATGTATTTTCATGTAGGCTTAGTTTCATGTCCTAATATAGTTACTTAAATATTCTCCAGCTGGTTTGAGAAGACCCATATATAGCATTGTCATACCTTGTTGGTAACACTAATCTTGACTGTGTTTTTAAAACATGTCAAAATTTAAGAGTGACATTACAATTTTTCTTAATTAGTCTCAGACATTTGAATGATGCCAAAGACTTAGATAAATATTCATATACAGAGTAATGCTCAAATTTCCCACACTTCTTTTTTTTTTTAAGAGTTTATTCATTTATTTGAGAGAAAGAGAGCACGAGAAGGGAGGTCAGAGGGAGAAGCAGACTCCCTGCGGAGCTGGGAGGCTGATGTGGGACTCGATCCCGGGACTCCAGGATCATGACCTGAGCTGAAGGCAGTGGTTTAACCGTCTGAGACACCCAGATGCCCACATTTCACGCACTTCTTAAATAGGTCAACTATAAAAGAAGTTATACCCAATAAAGCTGCCTTCTCAGAGGTTGACTATTACCTACCCAGGCAACTCTCAACTACTGTAGTAAAGTCAATCAAAATATGATCGAATTCATCAAAATAATATGTTAACGTTCTTGACCAAAATTTTCCTGAATGGGATTGATTCTGTTTCACTAGAAAAGAAATGATAACAGCTTTCACTGATGAGTGGCTGAATGAGTTAGTCTCTGTCCACGTAACTCAAAAATATTTTATAAGATCAAAGTGGTTAATTTACTAAATTGAGAGTTTCAAATTGATTTTACTATTTCTTTGTAACTTCACTTCAATTTACTGAAAATAATTTTTTCATTAAAAATAATTTGGGGGTGCCTGGGTGGCTCAGTGGGTTAAGCCTCTGCCTTCAGTTCAGGTCATGATCTCAGGGTCCTGGGATCGAGCTTGCATCGGGTTCTCTGCTCAGCAGGGAGCCTGCTTCCTCCTCTCCCTCTGCCTGCCTCTCTGCCTACTTGTGATCTCTCTCTCTCTCTCTCTCTCTCTCTCTCTCTCTCTCTCTCTCTCAAATAAATAAATAAAATCTTAAAAAGAAAACAAAACAAAAAAATAAACAAAAAATAATAATTTGGGATGGCAGAACTTTGAACAATTTTGTTCATTTTCCTTCTGTCTACCCTGGTCTATGCTCTATTTCAGTTTTCCCCCAATACTTTTTAAAAATATAGTGAAACAAGTTATGAAAAATAAACAAAGACATACAGAATGCTACCTATTATTAGATTCAAAAATCATAAACATACTCATCAAATTGCTATTAACTTTTCAACCTGTACTCTCCATTTCTGTCCTTCTCTCAACTTAAATGGGAAGGAAGAAGTGAACCCTCGTTCCTTGGAGTACCACTGCTATGGAAGAGATTCATTGTTGCCAAATCTGGCTGATCAGCAGAATCACAACTAGTGAAGCTTTCTAAGATCAGAAAATGGAGGAGATGGAAATAGTTTCCTCTATAGACTAGGGTGGGAAATGCATCCTCTCCCCACACTAAAAATAGCTGTGACAGTACCACTTAAAATATAGAAAGACCGCAGAATTTACAAGACCAAATTCCAGAATCCTCAATCTGAAAAAGGATTTTCTGTGCTCACGAATGAGGCTTGCATCACCTAAGCCTGTAAGTCCTTTCAGTTGGCTACAACCAAGACAGGTCATAGTCTACTAACTTTCCAGCTGTCTTTGTCCACAAGCCTGGAAGCACTAGATGATCTGAGAGCAGGAGGAGGGTCTTGGCCTTAGTGGTTTATATAAACATGGTGTCATCATTCTTCTGGTCAGGAAGAAAGAGAAATGGACCGTATATATCATTAATCATCAGAATTGTATGTACGTGTGGATATTTGATACTAAATTCACGTGCATCCAGAGCAATTCATTAGAAAGTATTTAATAACCAATGCCCTCTTGGGTCTTTTTTTCATCATCTTTCTTTATGATGAAGGAATAGGTCATTGTTAATGTTTGCCTTACACACATACCACTTTACAATCATTTATTTGTTTAATGTGATGTTTCTGTGACCATTTTATTAAATACTTTTTAATGCTTCAGTATCAGGAACATGAGTCAATTATTTGCTTACTACAACTTGGTGAATTAATGGAGCTAGAAATAGATCCTGAAATTTCTAATCCTCAAGACTCAGCTCTCCAGTTTGAAAGGCAATAAATAAATCGAAGACAGTGTCAGTCTCAATTGTCAAACAGCAATATCAATATATTGGATTAGATTCAAATTCATTGCAGTAAGCACTTACTATGCATTTGGTAATTTTATTTCATTTTTGAGTGCCAACACTTCTTACGTGTTTTAAAATCAGTTTTATAACTAGCTTTGGGAGAAACAGTCACAACACTTGACACTGTTTACTTGGCTAATTATCATGTTGTTTTATTAGGATAAAGCAGTTTTAAAAGAAATTGACTCCTGCTGTTCCTTCCCAAATAGCACAGGATTTCTAATGTATGGATTCTGTATAACTGTCAGGAAAATAATAAAATTGCCCTGACAAGTGGCCCACCTTCCCACATAGCAGCAGCATTTAGTGAATCAGACCTAATGCTAACATTGTTCTCCTGAAATGCCCATTCTGGGTGCCTGGGTGGCTCAGATGCTTAAGCGTCTGCCTTTGGCTCAGGGCATGATCTCAGGGTCCTGGCATCAAGCCCCATGTCGGGCTCTCTGCTAGGTGGGGAGCCTGCTTCCCCCTCTCCGTCTGCCTGCTGCTCCCCTTGCTTGTGCTTTCTCTCTATCAAATAAATAAATAAAATCTTAAAAGAAAATAAATAAATCAGTTTTTAAAAAATGAAATGCCCAAACCATCCCTTCATCTTATATTCATTTTACTTCAGCATGTTTCTTTTTTTTTTTTTTAATGAAATGTGTCCTATAATTGACTGACCCCTCCAAGAGCCAGTGGAATTTATTCCTAAATAATAGTAGCAATATATTTACCTTTCCAATAATCTATGGATAGCATCCGATACAATTTGGAAGCCTGAGCAGGTGTGGCTTGGAAAGCATGGCTAATATTGAAATGCTTTCTGTTGTAGCAACTCTTTGCATTAGGGTGCAGAAATAGCTACTATTTATTGCTCACTTGCTGTGTGTCAGGCAATGTAATAAATAATTCTAGCTGCTATAACAGTCCTGCAAGGCAAGGGTTATCCCTGTTAACTGGGCCATTTGATCCTACTGGCTCTTCAGAAAGTCAATTTTGACTGTTTTACATCCAGAAAAAGATAACATACACAACGTTGTGTGCACTCACACCCACAACCACACACAAACACACAGACATGCACCACTCATCCTGGTCTCTAAAAGTATTAAAAAGTATTGTAGATATTCATTAAAGTTTTTGTGCAGAATATAAATGGTTTCCAATGCATGTGTCACAGAAATTCTTAAAATAAATCTAAGCAATGTTATCGCCAAAACTTCCAGCCTCCTTCTTTTTTTTTCCAGCATCAGTCCTTCTGGCTTTGTCCTGTTCTGTCCACTCCCACTCTGGCTCCTTTGACTGTCTCCTCCTCAGTCCACTTTCGTACCCTCCAAGATTGCCTCAGTTTTCTCAAGGAAGGCAAGTTGCACCTTGTCTTCTCCAGTTGTTCTCTCCTTACATATCCTTTTCCAATTCAAAAGAAGACTAGGAAGTTTCTGGTTTAGAAGATAGGGGAAGAAGGAGAGGAGATAAAATCTTATATTCTAAAATTCTTTGTCACATTGCCATATCACAGATAAGAAAAGTGAAGTTAAAAGTGAGGTTCTGGGGCACCCAGGTGGCTCAGTCGGTTAAGCATCGGCCTTCGGCTCAGGTCATGTTCCCAGGGTCCTGGGATTGAGCCCTGGGTCCAGTCTCCATGCTCAGTGGGGAGTCTCTTTCTCCCTCTCTCTGCCCCACCCCTATCTGAATGCTTTCTTTCTATCAAATAAGTAAATAAACTCTTTTTTAAAAATGAGGTTCTGATAATTGAGGTGCTTGTTCATCTGCTTAAGTAATTAAAATACTACTAAGTATTTGTTAAAATACTACTAAGTATTATAGTAGTAATACCAAGTAGTATTTTAATAAGAATCTGAATAAGGTACTTAGATTTTTGGGGGCGCCTGGGTGGCTCAGTCCTTAAGTGTCTGCCTTCAGCTCAGGTCATGATCCTAGAGTTTCAGGATCGAGCCTGCATCGGGCTCCCTACTTGGCGGGAAGCCTGCTTCTCCCTCTTTTACTCCCCCGCTTGTGTTTCTCTCTGTCAAATAAATAAATGAAATCTTAAAAAGAAAAAAAAAAGGTAGTTAGTTTTTTTAATTATTTTTTAAATTATTCCCCCTTTTTCTTTTCCCCCACTATGTAACACCCACTTTTTTTTTTAAGATTTTATTTATATATTTATTTGACAGAGAGAAACACAGCTAGAGAGGGAACACAAGCAGGGGGAATAAGAAAGGGAGAAGCAGACTTCCCACCAAGCAGGAATCCCAATGTGGGATTTGATCCTGGGTCTCCAGGATCATGACCTGAGCTGAAAGCAGCCACTTAACCAACTGAGCCACCCAGGCACCCCTGTAACACCCACTTTTATTGTGGTAGAAATTATATCTAAATCAGTAAGCTTTAAAAGTTGAAGACAGTTGTCTTACATATAGGATGAATCTTTTATTTGAAACCCTTACTGATTCTCAGAAATCTATCTGTCCCTTTTATTTTATCTTTCTTTTTAAACCATTGCTATTGCTCATCTAAATATCTAATTTGCAAAGAAGCTTAGAAATTTTTTTTCTCAGCCAATCAGCCCTCTGAATGATAGATATTATTGAACATAGCCAACTCATCCATTTCTGATGAATGCCTGCATTTTAGGCAATTATAATCTCTAGGGGGAAAAAAAAGGTGTCACTTTATAGGACCTTCTTGGTTATATATGTAATTGAAATAGACCACTACACTAACCAGTTAGTGTACTACAGCTGGGAGGATTAGCAGGAATTCTAAGGAATGGCTCATACTTGGATTCCATTGTATAATGGAGGTACAATCTTATATACAGTTGGGAGTGAAGTTGTAATTTAATTTAGATGTATGCTTTAATATTTTTCTTTATGATGGAATTATAAAAAGTAGGATCATAATTAAACTATCTTATTTGTTTTATCTCAAAGTGAAACTTATCTAAGGAAACATTTCAAAATTTATTACCATTCATAGATTCTGGAAACAATTTTCATGAAGGATTAAAATCAACCTGAAGTTAGCAGTGGTCTCTTGACCTCAGCTTTGCAATTGGTTGAGCCTTAAAAAAAAAAAAAAAAACCACTCTATGAATCATGTCTCCACCTGCAAATATCAGTTCAACAACATCAGGATTAGATTCTCAGGACAAATTTTGTTCTTCAGCATTTCTGTCCTTGAAAAGAATTACACATGTGCCCACAAAAAACCAGTCTCAATGACCTTTACTCCTTTCTTAATTCCTCAGTGACTGAAAAAGCTGGTCCATTAAACAAAATAGGAATTTTAAATCACTTGTTTTTCTTGGGAAGTCATGTGATAAGAGATGCTAAGAGCAACTGGGTCTAAGTCTGCTGAGAATTCCATCAGTTACCTTGGAAATAACCAGCCTGAACATTAAAAAAAAAAAAAAATTGAGGTGACTCCTACTTAGAGAAATCCTCCCCACATATTCAATTCTAGTAGCCCTGTCATGGCTTTGTAACCTATTTTATAGATCTTTTCATATTTGTGTAAACTTATTCCCTTTTCCTCTCATGTATTTCCCATCAAACATTGCTATAAATGTAAACTAAATATTTAGATTCTAATCCTAGACACATCTTTGAAAGGAAAAATGTCTTGCAAAAGTAATTCGATTCATGCTGGTGTTATATGCAGAATTTACTTCTACTTTCCACCCATCAGTCTCTGCATTTCTGTGTGCCTACCTATGCAGTAGTTAGACACAGAGAATGAGTACAACCAAGTAACAGGGCAGCTGTCCATTTTCCTAATCGGCCTTCATTGAAGTTAAGCCAGATCTCACAGAAGAAAGTGGAGAGCTTCAACTAATATAAGATTGTTGGCACATTTGCCTATTCAACTTTGTCTTATGGGGATTACATAAATAACAAAATGGGGAGTAAATACCTATAGAAAGATTTTAACTATGTAAACTACATGAGTAAAACATCCTTTCCTGATTCCATAAAGCTTTACTGTTGAATATAAACTATTTAACAAGTCAGTAGTGAAAGTTGTTAAGGGAAAGAATCAGAAGAATATCTTTTCATTTTTAATTTTTCTCATTGATCTGATTGAAATTTCAAGTATAAGCTGTGTAGAGGCTCTTTGTACTTGTAGTTTGCAAATAATGGATCAATAGCAGCATAGCACTGATCCACTATGAAATGAAATGTAGGATTTAGCAAGCATGACTTTGAAAACAAGACAGAAATGATTGGTGTTAAAGTGGTTTAAAAAAATACTCAGAGTTACAGAAAAACATCATCTGAAAATAAATGAAGAACATGTTCTAACCTCTCATTCAGCAACTGTTCTTACCAAAAAAAAAATAAAAATCAAACTTGAAATACATTTTTCTTAGACAACAAGCTGTTAGAGTTCAAAGATTATGGAATTCAGAATCCAGGGTTAGTTTCTTGACTGTGAGTTGACCACATACCAAGAAATATACTTAAACAAAGGGAAAAAATCACAGTCTACAAGGAGAGATTGCTCAAAAAACTTAAATGAAAACATGCAAAGCTAAAAATATATAATAGCTTATTTATTTGCAATAAATGTAAATGTTTGATTTTCCCTCCTAGTATTCTGACAAGATAAATATCAGATGGTGATCATTTGACCTCTGCCTCTTCCTCCGAATGGTGCCCAACAATTCAGGAAAGTAATGATCTTCTCTATTTTGAAAATCAAATTTATTAGTCAGTGTCAATACTTTCTGATTGAACTCAGTTCAAACAGTGCCAATGCAATAGTGTATGTGGGTAGAAAATGAGAAGATAGGTAGAATGAGGGCATCAACAATAATACACTCCTGTGTTTGAATTTTGGAGAAGGGATCTATATATTCCATTTAAGAGAAATCATGTTATGTGCAATTTTCAAAGTGATTCATAACCATTATGAATGGTCCACTTATATAATATAAATATATAATTTATTTATTATATTTATAATTTTAAAATAATATAAATATATAATTTAACCTGATTTAAGAGAAAGATGGTCTATCTATTTCTGTTTTTGAAATAGAATTCCAAAACTCAAAATATTTAGGTGATTTTCTCCACATCAATGACGATTAAGTCATAGATACACAACTAGAATCAACCAGAACTTCTGACTGTAAGCTGATGGCCTTTTCTTTTAAATTTTTCTGCTTCCTGGAAAACATCTCCTCTCACAAATTCACTCAAATTATGAGTTGGAAACTTGGGTTGATAAACTCTTGAATAATAAGTAATTCATGGAGTGCTCAAAAAGTAATTGTCTATGTGGCTAGGAATGGAATTTAGATTTTAACTTACATTTACCATTTAAGTAAAGTTATCCATTCTGTACACTAGTATCTGGTATAATATGGGTTTCATGATATCTATGATGTACTACCCTTAACTATAAATATCAAGTTTTAAAAATTGTTTGCACTTTCAGTTATGGATTCTCAGTCAATATAAAATAATATTTATATTTTTCCATTTGTATCCTCATTCTTCCCATGAAATCTAGATTTTGTTATCCAAATCAGAAATGATAAGTCATCTTATAATCAGTGTTCTTCAGCAATTATAAACTATAAGCACTGACACTAGTATCAAAACACTTAATTGAAGATAAAGTACATACTATACATGGAGGTACGAGAAATTCATCTGAGTGTCTAGTAGTTACATATATTTAAGTCTTCATTTGGTTAAATTAAAATGAGTCTTAAAATGTCAAAGATGGAGAGGCAAATTGTGAATGAGTCCAATTTAGCCAGCCTTGGAGTTACTTGGCCCAAATCCCTTGGGTTTGCATCATGAACTTCAATAAGAGCTCAGTCACTTAAATCATTTTCCATTCTGCTCTGATGTTTTCTGAAGAAGTTCTGCTTCTGATTTCCCTCTCTAGGAAAGTGGATTTTTGTGGGTCATGTTGTCTCTGAGCCTCCATTTTCTTTTTAGTTCTTGCTGCAAAAGACTTTTTTCTTCCCCCATTGCTCTGGCAAAATGGCAAGCAGAGACTCAGGGATATGCTTGTTGCAGTCCTGTAGAAGCTATTAGAACTCTCAGTTGCCTCTGCTTTTTCTCTCTGTTGCTATTAAAGGGTCCAGTACATCTAAGGGTGATATGGATTTCACAGTCAGCCTGAGGATGTGGATAAATTATTCACTCATCTTAAAAAAGTACTTTACTTAAAATAACTGTAGGCAACTAAGAATTATGCTGTTCTTCTATGTTTATGTGCAAAAAAAGACTAACAGGTCCTTCCTGAATGCTCTTTGTATTGTCAGTGGTATAGAATGTCACCACATGATTGATGCTACATTAATACTGACTTGAGACTTGAGTAATATATTAAGGATGTGATGCAGTCAACATTGTTCACCTTTATGTGTCCTAGAGATTTTTAGATACAGCCATTTTTCCAGGATAGAAAGAAACAACAGCATTTCAGACAGGGTTTTGGCCTCAGAGTCTGTCACAAACAAGTTGTGTGATAGTGATTAAGAGATCTAACCTCTTGGAGACTCAGTTTCCACATTTATATACTGAAGCAGTTGTTCTGACTATATGATCTTAAAGCATTTTGTAGTTTCCTTAATTCTATAAAGAAAAAATATCTCTCTAGTTCACAACTGGTTGCTCCAGAGAGTTGCCTGAAAGAAGTGACTGGTAGGACTTCCAACAGAGCATGCATTTACCTGGATAATCAAGGCCCACTTTGGGAACCATAGGAGGAGCCTGGAGACTCATTCCAAACAACCAAGCTCTCACTTTGGTTGAAGTCTGCTGAACTTGTGACTTCTTCATAGTCTGCCTTATGTTGTGTCAGAATGAAATTGACCTAAAATTCAATGTTGGATAGAGGAGAAGGAATGGAGGGAGGAGGTAGATAATCTTATTTATGACTAGATGAACTACTTAAAAGTACTGCTGAAACCATCTTCTTCTTTGCTTTCTTCTACTAGGGCTGCATGCAGGATTCTTCCTCAGTTTAAAATGGTGTCCTCAGTTTCTATGTGGGTTGAATTAGGAGAATTTGAAAGCCCTGAGTTCTCCAAACATGTTTCCCTTCCAGCCTGCCTTTCTCCTCTTGGCCAGCCCGTATTCCTCAAAGAGACTGGTTTTTCCCCCCTCAATCGAATAAGGAAGGTCTTACCTCCATAAAGTTCTTAGTGCAAAAAGAAGGGTTCCACAACAGTACTTCAGCAGTACATGCTCATTGAACATTTGTCAAATGAATGAGTTAAAAGGAAAGAATGGGGCTCTTGGAGCTTTGCCTCAGGAAATATACAGAGCCTGATGCAGGTGCTCTGGTACAGAAGTTACACTGCAGTGAGTGGGAGAAGAAGAAGAGGATCGTATCGGGGCAAGTCCATGGCTATGTGTTGCCAATGAAGACGAAGAAGGTAGTACCAGAAAATCTGGCAAGGAAGGTTCTAAGCACTGGACTAGAGGGTAGGCAAGGGACACATGTTGGAGGACCAACCAAAGAGGGCATGGAGCTCATCAGCCATATGGCAACACTTTGTTTCCATGACCATGTCAATTTGATTGTCGCATTTTGATGTCCTCTTTTTACTAGATTTTGGATTCAAAAGAAATACTCAGTTGTAGGAATCGAATTTTAACAAGGTTGATATTTCAGGAAAAACTGACCCGACATCCATTATCAGGTCAAAAGGCTGAGAAATAAGGGCTGATCCTGTTGAAGTAAAGGCAGAAGCAGCACATCAGCTGTAGATGTGAACCTTCAGAAGCAAAAGCATCTCGCACCTTCTTGTGAATGGGCAGTGTTGGAACTAAGAAAGCATGCTATTTTAAATGGGACTTCTATCCTGGCATCTGATTTAATAAAACATTCCTTTCTCTTCTATAGGTCAGTCACGATTTGCAGAAAGTAGCCATTTTCTGTAGAGGACACAGTGGAATGCAGAGAAAAGTTAAATGAGAAGAGGAAGTAGGAGAAAGGGGAGAGATGGAGAAAAGAGTCATTTCCTCTAAGTATAATGGCACACTCCCGCCGAGGCTGTAGTCTTCACACACTCGGTGTTTGTGTGTGGATTAACAGCATTATAGTATATTTGTTATTATTTAACTGACATGTTGCTGCAAATTATAGCTAGAGCACTGTAGTGGGTTACAGATACAAATAACATTTAAAATAATTTCTTTCCTTTACACCTAGAGGAATTGTGAACTCAACAGCAGGTTTTCCCTTTACTCTAAAAGCATCCATCCTGCTAACTGAGTAAAATAGCTGTTTTTCGGTTCATGCTGAGTTTTAAATGTAATGTGTTATAAGGTGTTTATTCTCTCACCGATTAGCTCCCATTATCATTAATGGGAGTTGCCTGAACAAGTACTCCATGAAGTAGTGAAAATATCTTCTGCTCAGGCTGTGTTTGAGGGAAATATTTTCTTTCGGAGAGCATTCTTTTCTTAACCTCAGCTCTCGGGAGATGTTACATCATTTGTTGTACTGTTGGGGTTGGGGGTTTTTTCCCTATAGTATTGGCCAAATAAAATAAAGCTAGCCACATCAAAAGCGATTATAATAAAGGGCATCAAGACAATAATGGATAGTCTGGAAGAATAGATCAAAGCATGGATTATTTAGCAACCTCCCCTGAGTGCTGAGCCAATCTCGCACATAGCTGGAGTTAGAAGCTGCCGGGAATTTAGGTTTGTGCAACACCCCCATAAGGGGCACCCCCAGGTTCTGCTTGTCCTGTTGCCTTTTGGTGAGCAGGTATTAACATTGGAGTTAATTTTCTCTCTTTTTTAAAATTTAAATACCTCTTATAAGCAAAGTATATCACCAAGGTGATTTAATGAGACCTACAGTGAATAGGATAATAATTCCCACATTACAAATGGGGAGAGGGGATGAGGTAATAGGAGATTCAATGACATGCTGACCAGAGATTATTATCTCTTAGCTCAGTGATCAGAGTAGAATGGTTAGAATTGCCCTGTCAGTCTATTTCATATTTTATTTAAAACAAGGAGACCCACAACATGTGGCCGAACTAGAGACACAGAATTAATAACATCCAGCTGGTCAGATCTCATTGTGCGCAGACATGCCTGCACAATGTCCCCACGGTCCTTGACTGGACTTGATGCCATTTTACGTTAAGAAACAGGAAATGGTTTTGCAACCAAGCGCTTTGCTTTTCAAGGTCTCCAGGGAGCCCTTTCCGGATAAAACAGGCCTTAACTCCGTGCCTCTAGAGTCAGAACAATTTGCCTGATGTTTGTGGAATCTTGCTATCAGTCTGAAGAAGAACAAATTTTGAGGAAAGAGACAAAGTAATGCATCACCTTTGTAGGGACTTTGCTGGTCAAATAAACACACGAATGGAGTTGGAAAAGCAACCTTTGTGTTGCAGTTCTCAAATGTGAGTACCTCATTTGAAAAGATTAAATTGGGGTGTTATGATCAGCCTGGGACCAGCCCTGAGGAGTGGACTGTGTTTTGTTGGAAGCACACAAAGAAAGAGGAGCAAAGACTAAAGAGAATTTGCAAGTATTTATTGTAGAGCACCAAAGATTGAAAAAGGCCCACTAGCGCTTAAGTACAATGAAAGCTTGTAAGTTTCTATTCATTCAGAATCTTTAATAAACTCGCAGGAATTTAATGAAGTTCTTCTTTATATTTTCAAATGATAGACTCTGGAAAGGTAACAGAATTGTTACTTGGAAATATTTCAACAACGTAAGAAAAAATGATTCCCACTGTCTGTAAGCATATAAAAAATTCTGCTAAAATAAATTACTATGCAATTAGAAATCATTCTTATCTATTAAAAGCAGGTCTCTAAGAACCCCTAGTAGTGAAAAGATTCCAAACAGGGCCACCTAGCCCCCGCATTTTCTTTATTTGTGCATATGTGTTTACTCATTCATTGTTCAATAGTTATTATGCCCATGCCAGGCACTGTGCTAAGTATTGGAGAGAAGTTGAGTCATGCAGGGTATGTGGAGAAAATCGGAAATTGTGTTTCTATCTGTTGGTAACATTGTACCTGTAAGTCAGGGTTTTTCACTGGATGGAACTCATCATATTTTCTCAGCGTACAGAAGGACGCGCTATCACATTTGTTTTATTGGAAGTCAGTTTTCTTTCACACTTAAAAAAAGTGTAAAAGCCACATGATTCCTCATTAGCTAAGCCATGAGAAATCTAGAGTTTTAGAGGTATTCTTACCTTTCCTCCTATCACACTGTCTACTCGAAACAGGATAGCAGTGAATGCTGGCCATTGTCTATCATCTGTGTTTCCAGTCATCATCCATCTAATATTCATGGAATGTTTATCATGAGCCAGGCACTCCCTGGGCTCGGGTACTGAAAGAAATGAAGATGAATGAGAGAAAAGCCTTGCACTCAAATAGACTGCTGAATTGTAGCACTTCCTAGAACGTATTGGATAACCAGAGACAGAAAGCTAGTACTGGCTATAACGCATCACTCCTCCATCACACCTTCTTCAGGGATCAAGACACAGAATACAATAAACTAAATGGGAGATAGACTGTAAGACTCTAGACAGCAGTAACTGTTTATCCTCCAGGGAAATTTAAGTTCCCTATACGGATATGCAACTCCTAGAATGGAATGTTTTCTTTTAGTGTCGCATATGTAAATTATAGTGAGATCCTAGTGTATTAAAATTCCAATGATACTGGACCAAAAGAATTCACAGAAGTCTTTATTGGATGAAGAGAATGGGCAGTTTATGTACTAGTTGTGAAGGCGTGACTAAGAGTGGGAGAAAGTTGCTAAAATCCACACTTTTGACAAGTTCATACTACCCATTCCTGGCATTTACCATTCCTTTGAACACCCTGCACTCTTGTCTATAATTCCTTTCTTTCTTTTTTCTTTCTTTTTTTTTTTTAATTACTGCTTTATTTTTATGATGAAGATTAGGTACCTTGACGGTGTGGACCCTATACACAACATCCCCCAGACTGGGTGGGTGTTCAGTATGTTGTTTCTATTGCTACCGCTGCGGACCACGAGGGTGACAAATTATGATCTCAAGGCATCTGTAAATAGATGGGGATGATTTTAGGCCAACCTGTGAACACAGAGCTTAGATCACCCAGCGAAGGAAAATGATTTTCAGTATTTATTGGCCAAAGTGAGATTTTTAAAGAGATGGGTTAGAATCAAGTACAGGAGAAACAGCTTTTTATACTCACATCACATGGTTTGAAGACATGTGTGAGCTGAGGCTCCCATCCTGGGCATTGCTAATTTTCCTGCTCTTGCCTCAAGAAAAAGTTTATTAAGCAGATTGCTTGGCAAAAGCTCTGGAGGTCTTCTGGGATCATCTCATCCTGTGACTTATTGACCTTGATAAGCAGCTCACCTCCTCATGGGCCTTTAGGTTTAATGTGCTTCACGTGGGAATTACTAGTGTTTTGTTATTACTCCCCAAAGGGTTAGCCTACTTTCCAGCAGAGCTGGAAAGAATTCAAAGATTCGTCTTGGCCACAAGTATGTATCAAATAGTAAAGAGTAACTTAGGACCCAAGAGGCAGTCACTCACTTAGTAGTTAAAGAATCAACTCAATTAGATCTTTTAAAGTAAATACAGTATGGCCTTCTTGCTACTCCGGGCCAGTTTCATATCATCTTACAAACTTGTAAGTTAGAGCCAGGCATCAGAATCACCTGGAGGTCTTATTAATCACAGAATGCTGGCATTTAGCCCCAGAGCCTCTGATTTAGTAGTTTTGGGGTGATGCCAAGAATTTACATTTCTCACATTCCCAGGAGATCCTGATGTTCCGGGTCCTGGGACCACACAGTGAAAATCCCTGGATTACAGAAAGAAGCTCTAGATCTTTGGAGTTAGCTGCAGAATGCAACCTAGCCAGCTGTGCTTCTGACATAGCAAGTTCCACCTTCCTTTCTTTTGCAGTTGCCTGACTTTCTCCGTTCTTCTAACCCTCCTCCAAGTATTCATTTACATACTCAAAGGCAGTGAATTTAAGGTTGGAATATTGAGAATCTATAAAGTCCTGATGGACCCCACATGAAGATGCATGCTATCTTCTTTCACTACAACCTGAAATAAAATTGAAGTTTGTGCCAGAGAAGGACATGGCTGTACACACACCTGGAGATCTGTAGTTCCTTTGTCTTCTGATTGCCTCCCAGGGACAGGGATGCCACGCATTCCCAGTGTCTGCTGACCCCTAGTGGCCACAATGCCATCCCCTACTCCTCTTTCGATTTTTACAGACTGTAACCTAGGGGTGGATTTGGGGTTGAGGTGAGGGTAATGAGAGATAGTTCATCATACTGACCATCATTTTCAAATGGGGGTGAAAACAGGGATATGAAATTTTTCCAGTTTTGTACTTTCTTGATAAAAAGGAACAATGACTGGCAAAGTCTTCATGATTTTCAGATCTGTCAGGCCAACATCCTTCAGCTCCCTACAAAATCTAGCTGTTTGCCCAGGATTTAGTGTCATATAACTGTGGAGATTAAAATCTTGGTGTAACAGAGGCTCTATGTGGTTCCAGAGAAATGTACTTTAAAGGCATATTTAAATAGGTATATGGTGTAAATCAAATGTGAAGATAATGACGGTTATTTCAGGGAACATTTAAGTCAGATGAAGTTTCCAATTGAGTTGCTCAATATCCCTGAATATGAGCAGATCCACTAGAAAATTTGCTGGCTTTAGTACAGTACATTGTTGCTAAGTCAGTATATCCATTAGTAAAGTTCAGAGATGTTTTTTATCTTATGGACCAACACAATTCAAAGGAAATAGCTTAAAATGCATTAAACATACTATATTGTTTGTATTAAAGGATCCTAATTTTTGATGTTTAAACAGGGGGAGTTTAAAATTAAGAACAGTATTAGAAATTACTGGGTCTTCAGCAATGTGTGAATTGAAGGTAAACTTGATTCCACACACGTGAGATATAGTAAAGTGCTGATCACTTCTATAAACTCTTTCATACCATCCTCTTGTACGTGCCTGCAAAGAGATTGATATTCAGTGAAAAATAGTGACCAACCCCTCCCCCCAACCCTCCAACACTATTTTTGTCTTCCTGTTCCTCAATGCCTTAAAAATAATAGATAAAAAGAACACAAAAATGAATAAATTCTTCTGGGGAGCCACTGAGAAGGAATCTTCTTCACAGTGAATAATCTTTAAATCAAGTGCTTGCCTGAGTGCCCCGGAGCGCATACACACAGACAGCCTCTGATTTCAGCCAGATTAAGGTGACCCAGCTATTCCGTGTGTATTATTAAAAAGAAGAGAACAGAACCCAATGATGATCCTCTCCTCATGGAGCACAGAAGTCTGCTCTAGGGGAGCACAGAGGTCCTGTTGTGTGGACACTCAACATTTAAGGGTCTCCCCTTAGAACAGACAGATCACTCAGTGGGAATTTGCTTCCTTTTTTATCATTATTTCAAAGCCTGTTTCTGGCAAATTCTTTTAGGATCTCATCAGAAATGTAGCTATAGTGCTTTATTCACTATGACATTTCATTTTATTGGGATGCAGAATGAGGGCTTGCTACTAAAGCATAGATTTGGAAAAGAGAAAATTTATTGCACGCATGCACAGAGAAACAGGATTATCTGAAAAAATAGGTGCTGGCAAACGACCTAGACTTACAATATTAATAAAACAGATTTACCTGTGTAATAGACATGTAATATAAATCACTCTAAGGAATTTGGGACATATTAACATCGCATAAAGCAGAGTTATCTTGGGTAGAGATCTCTCTATTACCTTCATCCCAGTTGGAGGACTTGCACTGCCGTTCACTAACATTGTACAGGTGTTACTGTGCACACTGTTAAAATAACAAGTGTGTTCATTTTTAAAAGGTCCCACCACTTGCAGTTTGTAACCCAGACTATTATTTCTGAATCTTGCCATCAGGCTGCTGGTATTTCGTTGTTCCTATTCATGATAATATACCGCTTGCTCCTACCAATGAGAAATACTTTCCAGAAGTATACATATATCTTTAAAACCACATATTAAATGTTGGTTAAAAAAAATTGTGTACCTAATGTATCAGATTCTCTTCCATGACTTTAATCATGCTGTTGGACCCACTTGAAATATCCCTTTTTATTTCCCTCTTCTGGTACAAAGTCCATCTTTTCCAAGGATTGCTTCCTAACCCCTTCAACACCTACATTTTTTCTTGTTTTCATGACTGATAACCTACTTAGTATAACAACATAGTTACAGCACATCCATATTTTCAATTGATTTGTATCAATTGAACTATACAAATTCCAACTATAGCCTAAGGTCCTTGAGAGGTTCAGGATTTGTTTTCTATTGTTCCTGAATTTCATGTAACAAATATTAACACTTAGTAAGTGCTCAGTAAAAATCCTTTGCATTAAATTGCATGTCAACACCCAGCCTAATCCTAGTTTATATGGCAGCTGTAGAGGCTCCTAAGAAATAATGAGCAATTAAAAAAAGAACCATTCTTGTATTGTGGTTTTCAAGTACCAAACAACTGAAGAAAAAGAAGATCTGAATATTCACAATTGCCCTAATTGGCTAACTTCCTGCAAACTGGCTGAGAAAATTAACAATATAGGCCTCTTAAATTTTTACTAATGTTTCCCCCAGATGCCTTTGTTATTAATTTTCTTTTTGTAGTTCTACGAACTACAAACTGCGAAAATTATCACATAGATTTTCGCAGCAATTTAATTATGTTTTATATAGGTTAGAACTCAACAAAAGGGTACACCTCCAAAAAATTACGATCTGATTCTCATAAGGTAAGATTTTATTCCAGACTTAAATAATAATAAAAGTAACTAGAAAACTATGCTAGGGAAAGAATATAAATGGCCCTGATGAATCACGAAAGGAGAGGCGTTGCAATCATAGGTATTGGGATAAGACCGTCGGAGAAGGACAACCATCACACCCTTAAATTATAGCATACTTGGTGACGTGAGCAGCACTGAAAACCTATCCTCCCACTCACAGACACACCCTCCCCCTGACTGTTCACCCTCAGAGATTAGGGGGACATTAACACCTTATTTTCAGCTCAGAATTAAATTAATTTTTTCGATCTGTGCATAACTTGGGATTCTGGGAAGAACTAAATGGGATCTGTAGGCTATATGTGAACAGCTAATTAGCCACTCTGTTTCTTATAATATCCTCACTTGAATGATTCTTTCATTGAAAATAATGGTCTATGTCCTATGGTGAAACAGATTGAGTCAGCTGTTCCCTGAGCTTTTCAAGTGATGAGCTGATGAATTTGTCCTTTATTTGCAGGATAATTTGGATCTTAAATTCCTATTTTTTTATATAATTTTTCCCTCAAAATGTCTACTTCTTTTGTCTATGTAGATTCAACCTAGTCTGGTAAGAGACAAATGCAGATATCTAGAAAATCACTATATTCAACAGGACACAGTAGGATAGAAGGAGGTAGGTAGTCCAAAACATCATGCCGAGATCCTTTGGTTTATAAATTATCTGAATAGATGAATGATTGATAAGTGAGATAGCAAGAGTTCACAGAGTAAATACATCTTTTTTTTTTGCATTACTGACATGTAGACATAAATACTGCTTTAAAATGTAAATGTTAATATATTCCTCAGAAATTGTGTCACCCTTTATGAGAACATGATTAGCCTTAATTGCAGAAATTTATTCCTTGAGTAAATGATAGCCATAGTGCTGCCATTAGCAAAATCACATATTTCCTAATATTTCTAAATTCAATTTCACGATGATAAGCATACTGCTATTACTGCTAATGATAATAGCTAGAATTAGCTGGATACTCCATATTTGCCAGGCATTGTGCACATAGCACCTCACATTTGATCTGACATATAATCCCAAGTGGTAAGCACTACCAACGAGTAGGCAGTTCCTCCCATTTTACAGATGAAAACAGGAAGGCCTAAGCAAACTAGAGAATCTTCTCAAGATCATCTCGGTAGAAAGGGGAAAACCAGGGCCTCAGGGCTCAATATCAGCTATCACCCTTAAAGATTTTCTCTACAGGTTACCATTTGATCATCATGTATCTAGTTATGGCAATATTTTCTAAATCAAAAAACGTAGGTACGTGGTCTGATAGGAACAAAAGTATAGTCAGGAGAAAGTGGGGCAGTATGTTTGACCTTGAGACTCTGTTGTGCCATTATTGCCGTGATAGAGCTTGTGTTTTGGAGCTTGCCATGAAGACCGGTCTGTGATGGAGCTGAGCTGCCATACATTCCTACTTGGCTTTCGTTAATTATAGTCTTCAAAACCCGATGTGTTCATCTCTCTAATCATCTCTCTCACATGATTAATCAAGGCCTTAATAAATAGTAACTCTGATGTCCTACGGACACATTGCGAAATGTCCACAGTCCTTAGGAGCACACAGTTCTCAGATGAAGGACAGCACTAACATAAAATAAATGATTTAATGTTGCATTCCAGACAACTTGCTATGGACCATCATAGAACTGGAATGACTTTCTTGTTTCTCTACTGAAATCATAACGTGACTGTCTTCCATAAAATAATAATTTTAAACAAACAGTGCATGTGGGCTTAAAACTGTTGGGTTGTTCTCAGTTAAAATTTAGCATTAATATGACTGACTCATAAATAATTCAATACCGATATAAACGCTGCTGGTTTCCCCAGAAAACTCTTTTCCCCAGGTCCCAGAAATCATTTTTGCAGGCCATTTTTATTACACAAAAAGCTTGCCGTAGATTAATCAGAAGAAATTTTAGGTATTCAATAGTTTTAAAAGGCTACATTTAAAAGACTTGCTACTTGAAGTGGAATGATGAATCCAATTTGATTTAAAATATTTTGCCTTTTGAAAAACCTTCAATCAAATAATCAAGGAGAAAAGTGACAATAAAATATTGGAACTAGTCATTTTTAAGAGCCAATATATTCTTAAATGATAGGGATTAGTTTCTGTGGAGCCCTTTCTGGGCTCAAGGTCAAAACTTTAATGTGGTAACCAGCTTAAGCTAAAATCTTTCCTACTTTTTGGAGAGAAGAGTTCTGGTGTTTGAAAGAGATGCAAATGAAAGCTAAGAGAGGGGAAATCTTGCAGAATTAAATTTAAAAAGCTGTCCTTTAGAAAACCCTGTCTACCAGCCTGTCTCAGCAACAGGCTGAGAAATCAAGGTCATTAGTTTAATATTACCCTGCCTGAAATTTTCTAGATGATGAGTTTTTCTCAGTGTCTCATATTTCACATATTGACTAATTGCTCAAATCTCCTGAAATCATAAGTGTTAAAGGGATCTTTAAGATAAGTCTAGTCCAACTTACTAATTTTAGAGGAAGTTTAGAGGAAATGCAGCTGAAGAGTAGTTGTATATGACTTGCTCAGCGTCACACAAATAGTAGGCAGGAAAATATTCAGTTGCTGCACTAAATATTGATTAGCTGGTGAACTGGTCATTCATATGTGACGTCACAGCAGTTTTCCACACCGCTGGATTGATTAACAAATACTCCCCCTATGCTTATGTCCGAATGATCAGTCTTTCTAAACAATTACTTTAAGAGGATAGACAGACATTCCAGTGATTACCGAAAAAGTTTTGGAGTTCCCTTTCCAGAGTCATATTTTACAACATGTATACATTAATTTAGTTGTTACTTCATAGTGACTGAGAGCCTACTACATATGGGGCACAGCATATAAAGAGGTCAAAGCCACTATGTCCTTGATGTCCAGGACAGTAGTAGAAGTAAATATGGACAAAAGTGGGAGCAGAGAGGAAGCACAATCCATAAAATCAGAAGATGAGATTTAAGGCCAGTAAGAGAAGGTGGAGATGAATAATTACTTATATATACCCGGGTCAGGCACTAAGCATTTTAAAGACTCAGCCTCAAACCAACACCATAAAATATAACAGATCAGGGGCACCTGGGTGGCTCAGTTGGTTGGGCCACTGCCTTCGGCTCAGGTCATGATCCTGGAGTCCCAGGATCGAGTCCCGCATCGGGCTCCCAGCTCCGCGGGGAGTCTGCTTCTCCCTCTGACCTTCTCCCCTCTCATGCTCTCTTTCACTTACTCTCTAACTGTCAAATAAATAAATATAACAGATCCATCTTGATTTGACAGATGAGCAAACTGAGACCCAGAAAGTTTGAACTACTTTCCTCAAATGAAACAGGCTGTTAAAAGCCAGTTTTTGCCATTATGTGATACCAAAATATGTGTTACAAACTGTAACATAATTCCATTAAATACAACTCAGATGTGTTTTAATAAATATACTTAATATGGCTTCCCTGTGTAGATCAGTAATGAACAAAGATGGACACTATCAGAAATGACTTAGTGAACAAAAGTAAGTATGTCACATTATTGGAAGATCATGAAAAACACTATATGCCACTAATAAATTCTGTGAGATAAAGTATATTTGTGAAAAGGTATTTGAAAGCTATAATAATGTTTAGGAAAAGCCTTTAGTCTCTCTGCAGTACAAACAAATTTTAATTTGAAATGTCCAACAGTATGAAATTTTTGTATTCTTGGTTTATCTTAGAACCTGATCAAGCCATTTATTGTTTACTGTAATTAGAGGTTCTAATTAATGTTTCTTCGAAAATAGAATCCTGGCATATCTGTTGTGGGAAGACTCAACATAATCATTTATGCTAGTTACCAAAGTAACCATCTTCCCTTTGTGAGAAAATGCTGTCTCTTAAAAGTTGAACATTCTGGGGCACCTGGGTGGCTCAGTCCTTAAGCATCTGCCTTCAGGCTCAGATCATGGATCCTTGGTATCGAGTCCCACATCAGGCTTCCTGCTCAGAGGGAAGCCTGCTTCTCCCTCTCCCACTCGCCCTACTTGTGTTCTCTTTCTCCCTGTCTCTCACTGCCAAATAAATAAATAAAATATTTTTTAAAAAAGTTGAACATTCTCTGAGGATACATATGGTACGAAAAAGAAATAAAAGCAGTGCCTGTGTAGTTCTATGAGTTCAATCAAGAGCTGACTGAAAAATGACATAACGTGTTAGAGCCTGATCTCTCTTAGAAACCCAATTAAACTTTCCGCCTTTTCCATTTTTAGGAAGAATATGCACACAGCAAGTGCAAGAGTACTTTAGAAGAAAAATATCGAGGTAGTCAAGGGCTTTCTTTCTTACCATGAAATATAAGCCTTTCCTCTTGTATTTCCTATCTCAGATGGCGAAGCTCTTCACTTAATCACCTGGCGTATGAGATAGCGTTCTGTACTCTTCATTTCCCCCATTACCCACACTCATCACCAACCTCTTTCAGTTCTACTCCTTCTCTGTATGTTAAACCTCTCTGTCATCTTCCCCTACCTAGCCTTCAAACTGGTCACATTGCTTTCAATTCTGTGCCATTCCAATTGCTTTTCCACACTCATAGGGATCATTCTAAAATGTAAATGTAACATCTTCAGTGTCTTGTGCTCACCAACACACTGAAGTCCAGATACCTCAACCTGATAAGCAGAATTCTTAATGATCTGACTGGTGCTTTCCTCCACCTCCATATCCAGGCCATAGGGAACGCTCTGCTGTGTCCCCTCTGCTTGGAATACCCTAACTCCCATCTTTTTTTTAAGGCTTTATTTATTTAGTTGAGAGAGAGAGAGAGACAGAGAGAAGGAGCACAAATGGGGAGAGGCACAGGGAGAGGGGGGAGCGGACTCCCCGCTGAGCAGGAAGCTAGCCCTGGGGCTCCATCCCAGGACCCTGAGCCAAAGGCAGACTCCTAACCAACTGAGCCATCCAGGCTCCCCTCCAACTCCCATCTTTCCCACTTTTCTATTGGGCTAACTGCTACTCTTTGATTTGTCCACATGGCTATGTTCCCCTTCAGGAATCCCCCTGCAGTGCCCTGAAGCTGAGTTCGCTCTCTCTTATATGCAGCCCTTGCCACCTTTGAACATTTATAAAATTACATTGACATTGCCTGTTTGTAGCTCTGTGTTTCTGTTTAATAAAGACAAAGGATACAGGATATAAGCCTAAAGAGTGTGCCGCCTTTACTTTTAGGTGTTATCTAGCAGGAAAAAAATAAATGAATAAATGAATGGGGATAAACCTTATCTGTATATATAATATACAAAACTTTTGGAGCAATGACTTTTTCTCCATAATCCCATGTTTTGTCATCCATAAAAGCACAGGATTACTAAAAGGATCAAAAGGGATAGGAAGCTAGAATGGATGAATGATAATATGGCAGATATATAATATATACAATATTGTTGTGATTTTTGTTCTTGCTGATGATTCCTGGTGGAATATGGCCACAGACACTGCTGCTTTTATGAGCAGCTCCACTCGGCACACTCTACTCATCTTGTGCAGAGCTCCATACTGCAGATCTGGGCTCTCCCGTCCACATTTTGGCAGCCCATCACTCAAAGGATTCCCTGGAGAGACCAGAATAGTAGCCCGTGAATTAATGACTAGTTACTGAGTATTTGCTTCAATAAATTAGAGCCATTTGGGTAATAAAGATGTTACTCAACAAGGATATAAATGCATATACATCTGCGATACAGTTCTTAATAGAGTGTAGTAAAATCAGACTTAACCTCAAAACCATCAGAATTAATTAACTCTTTGGGATCTTCTCCATAGAATTAGTATGGGTTGGAATTTTTGACTTAGGTTTTACATGCATTCTCGGAAAATATGTAAAAACCAAGGGAACACTTTTTTTTTTCCAGGAAGCATGAGAAATGTCACAAATTGTCTCTAATAATCCTTATGTGGTTGTATAAGTCTTAAACACCTAATTCTCAATTTTTCTGAGCCTAATTATTACCTAAGACTTATAACAAAATATATAATTAATGTTCCCACTGATAGACATTCTGATTCAGTTCTCTCATTCAGGGCTGAGGACTTTGCATTTTAATGAGAACCTCAAATGATTCTGATACAGGTTTTAATCAGTTCACTCCTTAGAATCCTCTACAAAATGTAGCCCATCTTTGTTCTTATTTTCTTACAAAAGACACTGTATTTTTAATCATATTCAATAGATTGGTGAACATGCCTATTCATGCAAAGTAACATTTGTAGACATTTGTAATGGGGGCGAGGTTCTCATTTTCAAGCCTTATGTTCACACATACTCAAGTTCCAGTAATATGAATAATTTATTTCTCTAATATTTTAAGTAGGACCCTATCTCCTTATGAATAGGTACCCACAGAATAGGCAAATATATTGTGTCTTCTTTACTTTTAGGTGTTATCTAGCAGAAAAAAAATAATGAATAAATGAATGGGGATAAACCTTATCTGTATATATAATATACAAAACTTTCTATGTTTTCACATTACTGGCATTATATTGGGAAATGGAGTGGAGAGACCACAGGGGACTCGGGGAGCTCTTCCTCCGCCACTACTTCTGTGACCTTAGACAAGACACCTAATGGTTGTAGATGTCGAGGTCCATATCGATAGAAGGAGCTTGTACTAAATATTCTTTAAAGTGCTTTCCAGATTGAAGACTATGACATTCTCTTGCATATTAAATAATTTTAGTTGACAGAAGCAAATTTTTATGTCCGAGAATGGTTGCTAATCTGAATTTCAAGGGGAAATATAGAATTTTTTCAAAAGCACCACTGTGTTATATGTCTTATATATTACTAATAGTCTCTCCATCACAGAAAAGAGAGGGAATAAGATTTGGTAAAAATAGTCATCCCGGGACCGTAAGAACCTCTAAGATTGTATGCCCAGTAAAAGGATGATGGCAAGGCCCTATCCAATATCCATCCAATGGGTAAAATTATCAAGCCATAACATAGTTGTGTTGACAGCTTTTCTGTGAAAACCCTTTTTCCAAGTCCCTCAGTTTGTTTCTGTGTCCAAAGTCTCTGTTGTTTCATTTCCCTCCCTAGATTACCCTAGTTCCCATTTACTTTCCTTCTCCCACTGTCCTCCAGTTTACCCCTCATGCACCGCAAGTAAGTGAAACCATGCGATACTTGACTTTCTCTTCTTGGCTTATTTCACTCAGGACTTGGAGGGAGGGGGGTGGAGGGATGGGAGAGCCTGGTGGTGGGTACTGGGGACACCTAAAGCGTGGAGCACTGGGTGTGGGGAATGGGGAATGAATCTTGGAACACTGGAAAAAAAATTTTAGTAACAATAAAAAAAAAAAAAAGAAAACCCTTTTCTTTCAGTAAGTCCTGACATGTTGGTTTAAGGAATTCTGTTTGTGAGAATCATTCTTCACAAATGTGAAGTTACAGAGTTTTTCTGTGGACAAGAATGAGGGTTACTGAGATTCCAGGATTTTTTAAATGAAGTGCATATCTGTTAAGTCAGGAGAAAGAGGCTTAGTATTCTCTCCCTACGGTGTTCCTTCTTAGAGGGATAAAAATTTAGCTGTATATCTTTGTAGAATACCGGAGAAGAAATTTGCAAGACTTCTTCTGTCCTAGTTAGGAAATCAAAGCCTGCATTGTTGACAAATATTTTAACTTTCAGAAGTTCTGTCAAGGTGGGAATGATTAGTCAATTTTCCTGTGATCTAACACAAGGGTGACACAATTATTCTCTAATTCCCGAGTGTATACACCATCCTATTCATCAAAGCAAAATTAAGGGACTTAATATTGAGGATGCACAGACCATAAGTCCTGTCCACAGGGGATAGCTGATGGTTGTCATGGATAGAAAGAGCCTCTGAGAACTTCTGGTACTAATAAAAATACTGCCCGGGAACTCATAATTTTTTCCTTATTGACATGCATGTTGAAAATGCCATTTTGTCATTTGATTCTTCTATTCTGAATAGTGGAACAATACATGGATTAGAGTGAAGGGGAAGGATTAATTGGGAAAATTACTTGCGGTAAAATGGTCCAGATATTAATATATCTTCAAAAATATCTGTCACCTCCTCAGCAAGAATTGCCATTTACTATTTTATAAGACCCACTGAAGCTCAGAGAAGTCCAAAAATCAACATAACAGCAGAATATATATAAAACATACATGTAATTATATGATATATATATATAATTATGGTTTCCAAATCTCATTCCCATATATTTTTTGTCTTCATTGTAAAGAAATTACTTTTTCCTAATGTTGAAGTTATCTTCACACATGATTTTCACAAAGAACTTTATGCAAATAAATTTAAATGTATTTACATTAATATCTAAATCTTAAGCGATAGGCTAAATTGCTGGCTCCTTTGATTAGTAAATGAGTGCATTGAAAAACACCATTTTGTTTGTACATAAACCTGTTTTGCATTTTTAGAAATAGGAAATTATCTTTCATCAGAACATCTATTTCAGACTTATTTCTGTGAAAGAAAAAAAAAATCTTGTGAAAGAATCTCTGTGTTCTCACCTCTGTTGTACTTGACCACGTTCAAAAACCATTGCGGTCAACCCTTTTATTATCTCTTCAGCAGTAGCCGTGATCACCATGCTTTCACAAAGAATACAAATGTTCTCTTTTATAAAAACTCTCTAATAAATATAATCATAGTCTACTCTAGCTTCTCAATCTGTGAACAGCCATATATAATTGTATGTGCTTAATACAATTCCCTGGAATCCAAAATTGCAATACAAATGTTATTCTGTTTATATTTGTTATATTATTTCCTCCACTTGATACAAATCACTGCCTCTGGTATAGTCCTTGTTTTGAAATCCATGTATCTGTCATCTGAAAATAACGCAGGATCTGAGAGGGAAATAAACTTGCCGCACTTTAGAACTTAGAAGTTCATTTTCTTTCAGGTATACCTGAGAAGCTTCAGCTCTAGTTCTCTGTTTCAGAGTAATATGGTAGAGCACTTTCAGAATTTCAGCTCCCAAGGTGAGAACATCTCATAAACTTCTGCATTGGCTTGTCTTTATATGCAAATATTTTCAGAGAAACACAAATATCTAAAATGAATAAATGCTTTTCTCCTCCCACTATAAAACATTGCTTATAATCGCTTCCTACATGATAATAACACAGTGTAACATTTTCATTAAGATATATATTACTGCCTGCAAAGCTGGTTGCAGATTTTAAATCTCACATTCCGACATCACCACGCATGCCACCATGCTAGTAAAGAAAACCAGTGTTTAGGGAATAAAATTAAATATTTGTAGACAAGATCACAATCTATAGCATGAAACTGGGGAAGCACTTATTTTTTGACCTTGCATCAATGATACATGTAGTACTTTTGAATTTAACCAATCTATGCACAAAGGATTAATTTAGCACCTTCTTATATAAGTTTTTGGTAAGAGACCTACCTACAAGAAAAATGGTTGACACAAATCAGTTTTCAATTTAAAGCTTTGCAAAAAATATCCAGGAGCATTTACATAAATCTTTTCTCAACATAAGTGGAGGAACCAAGTTTAATGACTTTGAGGCAGATAGCAAATACACCCTTTTCTAACCCTGATGATTAATGTAGAAAATTCAGTGGGGTTGCGTGAAGACTGCTGTATATTAAACTGAAGATCTCGGGTCTAAAGCCCCGTAATTATTTTGCGATGAATTAAAAATCATTTGACTCTAGAGCTAGTGAGTTTTTAACGAGACTGACCAGATTCCTATTTATCCTTGGCAAAATGTACATTCCCAGTGTTGGGATAAAAGACTAATCAAAGAAAAAGTCTTACTGAACTTCAAATAATTCAAATGTAGATGAATAGAAAAGTTAAGGGATTACACTTCTTTCTAAAACACATTTGTATCTTACTCCAGGGCAAAGAGGTTATTAAAATGAAACCCCAGGACTTTCAAAAGAGCTACTTAAGATTATGTGGCAAATGTTCCAGTTGTGGAAATATGGCTTCGAAAACTTAACAATAGGGATTAGAACCCCCAGATTACAATTAGTATTGACAGAGAAATTAGCACGTGGATTCAGGCAGGCAGCTTGGTCGCTAACATTTCTTTGATTTGTTACCCTCAGCAAGTTACCAAACCTCTACCATCTTAAATCCCCTTAACAGTAAAATGAAGATAGTAAGAGGATCTACTAACTCTCATGGTTTTTATGAGGATAAAATGAGTTTGTTTAGACTTTGGAACATGTGCAATGTTTGCTATGATAAAGATGATAAGGATCCTTAATTATTTGGTTTTTGGAATAGAGCATTCATCTATTCCATGGGTAGGCATATCTGATTTTTGGACTTGTGTCCCCTGGCACTTTTAAATAAATGTTCGATAACTTTTGGCTGAATAGGTGGATGACCCTTCCACTTGCAGTCACCCTGTTTCTCCCTAGCACCACCAGAGATGGAAAGGGTAAGCTCAAAGGGATAGAGTAAGAAAGAAAATGTTAACTTTGGGACAGAGTTCTGATATCAAGTTGATCCAGGAGGAAGATTGCATTAATAGGTATATTTATTTTTCAACTTACTCATGTTGTGCCCATCCTTTCTGACCCATCCTTTAAAGATATTTCTGAGGTGACTGCAGTGTATGTTGTAGTTAGTATCCTTTTAACCACAGTATTACTAAAGAACCTTTATTAATAAGTGGATGCTGTAATTCCAGACTTGATGCCTTAAGTAATCTCATTCCTCAACTAATGATAAGAGAAGCAAAATACTCACCAGTGCTGTATTCCTAACAACACAATTTTTGTTAATTGTTGCCTCTGAGAATTATTTATCTAATTATTTCCTGATTGCAACCCTTATTTGTAAATAAAACATAATATCCCAAATTATTTCTTTACTTTGGGGGATGTTATTATTAGTACAAATCAAAATTAAGAATTCACAAAAGTAGACACATAGATTAATGGAACAGAGAGCCGAGAAATAAACCTGCACTTTATATGGTCAATTAAGATACAGCAAAGGAGACAAGAGTATATGATTGGGGAAAGACAGTATCTTCAATAAATGGTGTTGGGAAAATTGGAAAAACATGCAGAAAGAATGAAACTGAACTACTTTTCTTCAATAACATATGCAAAAATAAACTCAAAATGAATTAAAGGCCTACATGTAATACCTGAAACCATAAGATTCCTAAAAGAAAACATAAGCATTGATACTTTTTTTTGGATCTGTCTCCTCAGGCAAGGGCAAAAAGCAAAAATTAACAATTGGTACTGTATCAGACTAAAAACTTTTGCACAGCTAAGGAAACCATCAACAAAGTGAAAAGGCAACCTACTGAGTGGGAGAGGATATTTGCAAATGATAAATCTAATAAGGCATTAATATTCAAAATATATATTTAAAAAACGCAAACAATTCAACAATAACGACAATAAGATCTGATTAAATACTTGAACCTGAGCAGACATTTTTCCAAAGAAGACATAGTGATAGCCAATAGACACATGAAAAGATGCTTAACATGCATCATCAGGGAAATACAAATCAAAATCACAATGAGATATTATCTCATATTTGTCAGAATGGCTAGTATCAAAAAGACAAGAAATAACAAATGTTGGCAAGGATGTAGAAAAAGGGAATTCTCTGGGTGCCTGGGTGCCTCAGTTGTTAAATCTGCCTTTATCTCAGGTCATGATCCCAGAGACCCGGGATTGAGCCCCACATTGGGCTCCCTGCCCTGCGGGAAACCCACTTCTCCCTCTCTCACTCCCCCTGCTTGTGTTCCCTCTCTAGCTGTGTTTCTCTCTGTCCAGTAAATAAATAAAAACTTAAAAAAAAAAAGAAAGAAAAAGGGAATTCTCATGCATGGTTGGTGGAAGTGTAAATGTGTACAGCCACTGTGGAAAACAGTATGGAGTTTCCTCAAATTAATTAAAAATAGAAGTGCTATGCTACCCAGTAATTCTACTTCTGGTTATTTGTCTGAAGAAAGCAAAAACACTAATATGAGAAGATGTATGCACCCTATGTTCACTGCATTTTTTATAGTAGCCAAGGTAATGGAAGCAGCCTAAGTGTCCATGAACAGATGAATGGATAAAGATGTGGTAAATATATATATACAATGGAATATTGCCAACTATAAAAAAAGAATGAGATCCTGCTATTTGTGACAACATGGATGGACCCATAGTATATTATGCGAAGTGTGACAAGTCAGACACAGAAAGACATCCTTTTCTTTTTTTTTTTTTTAAGATTTATTTATTTATTTGGCGGAGAGAGAAAGCCAAAGAGGGGAAGCAGCAGGCAGACAGAGGGAGCCTGCGGTGGGACTCAATCCCAGGACCCTGAGGTAGATCACGATCCAACCCGAAGGCAGATATTCAACCAACGGGGACACCCAGGACCCCAACAAATATCCTATGATTTCACGTATGTGTGGAATCTTAAAAACAAAACAAAAAAACCAGACAAAACAAAAGGGAAAGACTCATAAATACAAAGAACGAACAGGTGGTGCCAGAGCGGGGGTAGGGGTGGGGAAAATAGGTGAAAGGAATTAAATTGTGCAAATTTCCAATTGTAAAATAAGTATGTCATGGGAATGTAAAGTACAGCATAGAGAATATAGTCAATAATGTTGCAAAGTGGTAACTAGACTTATCGTGAACATTTCGTTATTTACATAAATGCTGAATCACTATGATGTACACCCGAAACGAATATATTATTGTATGTCAACTGTATTTCAATAAGAAAAAACTTAAGAACTCAGACTGGAATAAAAAGACCTTCAGTCCTCTGCTCATTTACAAGCCACTCTGCCACCTTCCTGCTCACCCCTACACACAATGCTCCTGCATCACCAAAAAGAAATACAATCAATATTAAAAAAAAACAGAATGCACACAAAACTGACACTGCATCAATAAATGTAAAACATTGTCATAAGGGAAAATGTCCACATATTTACCAACTATATTCCTAGCAGGGGTTACTTAAAGAAGACCTAGTTTGGAGAATAGAAAAAAAAAACAAAAAAACAAAAAAAAAACTTTAGCTTAAATTATCTTTCCAGCAAAATTTAGCATGATATCTCTCTAAGATGACTTTGTGAAGTCTTGTTTATAAATTAGGATTCTAAGATGGAGGACTGTTGAGGGTGATTTGTTATTGGAGAGCAGTCTGCACAGGGCCACAAGAATGACAGGTTGATTCACCGGTAATGGAGACAGGGGACCTTACAGATGGGGATTGATTTGTATTTGACAAATGCTAATGATGGTAGAAAAAAGATAACTGAAATGCTCCAAGCCCTGTCTCTGTTAGGTAATACATTAAGAGTATTTAGAGAAGTGTCAGTCTCTCACTTTGTGTGAATACTGCTTGTTTTAATTGATGTTCCTCTTACCTCTTAACATTTTGTAAATAATTTGCATTTGTTAGAACAATCTTTTAGAATATCTGCATAATATAAGGAAATCAGAGGCTTGGGCATTGACAATGGAATGCTAGTGATGTTTGAGCCTGCCTTTTTCTTTAATTTTTCTGTTATAGATAATCTTGGTATAATCCTTGCTTTCCTCTTTTGTTCTCCCCCAAACAACTAATTTTTACTAAATCCCATGTTATCCTCTTCTATAAGCGTGTATAAATACTAACAGTGCTTCTCATGGAGGATCTGACCGTTCCTTTATCATAGTTTTGTCTCTATTACAATTTTCTCCTAGTGTTACCTTCATCTTCACATTTCTTGAAATTCCAATCACCAAGCAGTATTTCTTTCACAAATATTAACAACACCAGTCCTGTTCTTAAAACTAAGTGTACTTTTCCTTTCCTGGCTAAGAGCCAAATGGTGTAACAGTTGCTCTTTATTACACGGGTCCTGTATGGGGTCATGTTAAAACGACTTGAAAAATAAAAATGCCACCAGGATACAAATAGCACTGAAACTTTGCTGATGTTGAGGACTTAGGCCATACTGTTCGTATCTTCACTGCCTTCCTTTTCCTGGGACTCTAAGCCCTGCAGGCCCTCTCATACCCACACTCCACCTTCACCAGACAGAGCTTCTGAGTTCCTCTCTGAGGCACCCCATCTTCAGACATCGGTGATACACTGGATATATGGACTTTTCCTAGCTCAGATTTTACTATATTTAGCCTTCATTTGTGATTAATAAATCTATCTAGCTTTATAGCTTTGAGTTAAAGAGACAAGCCGAAACATGAATAAAAGAGAGAAAAGGATTTAGAAAGAAAATATTATAGGTTTAATAAGTGACTTAAAACTGAAACCAGGAAGAGTAATACGGAGAGAATCATGGCCCAACTTGGGCTCAGTTCTTTAAGCGCTGACACTTGCACAGAACTGTTATTCAATATAACAACCTGTGGAAGGGAAGGCAGGAGGGACAGAAAGAAAAGGGGGAAAGGTAAGGCAGCCTGACTCTTCTTGGAAACAGTTCCTGGACTGAGGGAAGGCTAGATTTCATGCCTCTCTCACTCTGTCCTTAAAAAATGGGCAGGAAACAATTTAGGTTTAGGTTTTTATGTTACATAAAACATCATGACAAGAAATTACTCCTTAGGGTCCCTTCACATGTTCAACATCTGTCTTCCCTTTAAAAGCTATATAGGTCTTTCTCAGTGAACCACCTTGTATAATATATATCACCTAAACATCTGGCTGAATAAAACCAATTATACTACTAAAAGGAAACCAGGATTTACCAACAATACGATTCACTTGCCTGGTCTTCCTCAAAGTGAGATATATGTACGCTGAATATAATTGGGTGGATTTGTTGGTTGCATTTTTCACCTAGAATGTTTTTATTCTTGCTTTTTTCTGACATGATTTCCCTCTTGTTCTTTTATCTCAGAAACCTGATTAGAGTGATAAAACAAGGAAATAGTGACAGAAATATGAACAAAAGTGAACGGAAATGCTTAAGCTTCCTAACTTGGATTTGCCCAGATTTATCTTTGTGACCCATTCCATTTGGTGGTGTTCATCTGCTTAACTTTCATCTGTCTATCAACAGCTTATCCCTGATTCTTACCATACAGGGGAGCTCTTGCTTGACTTCTCTCATCAGAAAAATGTCTGGGTTTTTTTTCCATAGTAAATTAAAATACACTTCATTGGTTGCTTAAATAATATACAAAGCCCATCTGTTCAGAAAGTGTTTTCCTACATTAATATCAAAGTAGTAAATGTCTAGGGCCATAGGCTGTGTCATTGGACTAAGGAATGGATTTCAAAGGTAATTCATTCCATACTATCACCAGTTGCAATGCATGCTGTATGGATTCTACATATATGATGTCTGTACGGTTTCTTACTTATACAGATGCTTTATACATGCATCAGGTAACACATTCCCTTACTTGTTACAATTGGCAGTTTGAGAAAGTGTGAACATGGTCTATGTAACCAGTCTAACAACATAGTTTCAAATGAGAACGAAAGAGACGTAGATTAATAATTGTACACACACGCACATACATAAACACACACCTGCACAACAACAAACACACAAGAGCTTTTCTTTTTAAAAATACTGTTACCCTAAAAAAAAAAAAGTGTTCCTTTTGATTATAAAACATTTACATGGTCAACATGAAATAGTTCCAGGTTTGATGAGAAGTGATTTATTAGACTGTAATAATTCGCTTTACCTTATGCATCCCTCAAAATATTCTATCTGAAATATTGTGGTATTTTCTTCTCAGTTATACTTCCTTAAATTCTATCTTTAAAAACTCTACTAGAGCAGCAAAATTTGAGTACTTTAATCTCCCACAACACTCACGTCTGCACATACAAGAAAAATAACTGTTACTTGTGTTGTAATGCATCACTTTTTTGTTCATTTTTTTGTTCTTTATTGTGTGTCATCCATCAGGCTCCAGATGCAATTGCGAAGAGCACACTGGAAGCTTAGTAGCAGTTATTGTCCTTGAGGTTTGGCTAAAGTGTTGAAAGTCTCTAGGAAAGATGCAGAAAGAAACACGTTTCCAAATTTAGCCCATTTTGCAAACCAAAATGAGGTTTTTTTTCCCCAAAACAATTGTTCTGCAACTTGCAGTTTTTACCCCATAAGTTTAGTTGACAGTTACTATCTTCTTCTCAGCAAATGTGGGCTGCTTCTCATAACGCAGGGCACCTAAAGGCATTTTCCTAAGGAACGAAGGGAAAGAAAGAAATCAAGGGGATGCAAAATGCACTTTCAGTTGGCCTTTAGAATCCCGTGGCAAATCCTGTCTTCACTTTTCTGCATACTGTTATCATCTTTAAAGAACTTAAATTTGGGCATTATAAATACATGTGTGTTGTTTAACACTTAAATCTCTGCCCTTCTATTCTTGTGCTGGTATTAGGCACTTCAAGAGAGGCTAAGTTAAAGATTCTTTTAGAAGGAAGAAATCATAGAACTGATGGAAGTGAATCCTAGGAAACATTAAGGTTTAAGATCCTTGCTTTTTCTTTGTTCTTTCATGAGAAAGAAGGTAGTATTTATATTGCTCCATTACTGAATTTAATCCAGAATGTGAACAGAAAAGACACTGTGGATGGTTGGTTATAATAAGGTTACATGTATTCAATTTCAGCAGTTGATGGATTTTCTTTTAATTGCCTCCAGAAGGAGATGGTTTTACGTGTAAATTTACCAAGGTAGTTCGAACTCAATCGTCTTGTGACCATGCGTATGATTAGAAACATTTGCCAACAGTCAAGTTCCACATATCCTATGTGAAAATACAAATGAAAAAAATGATTAAAAATGACAATGACAGTACTTGAGAAGAAACAAATGAAAGAAAAGAATAGCAGTAAATGTCCCTTGGTTACACTATCTGACAAAGGACCCCAACGTCGAAAAGAAAGAGGGAACCTGGCCACTTAGTAAAGGGGCAGAGCAGCCAGGGATAAAGTATCAAAGAATTAAAAGAAATTATCAGAAACTGCTAGACTGGTGGTTCTCAAACGTGGCTGAAATTGAAAATCACCAGGGGAGCATTAAAAAAAAAATAACAAATACCAATGCCTGAGTTCTCTCAGAGATTGTTCTTATTAGACCGGGGTGCAGCCTGGGCATTGGGATTTTTATAGCTTCCCAGGTGATTCTAATGTGCAGTCAAGGTGAAAAACCCCTGTTCTGGGTTGTTCCTCTCTCAGTTTTTGTTTCTATCACTCTCTCAAGCAGCTTTTGCAACTTCGACAAAATAAATAGCAATAGTTTGACCTTTGGAGAACTATATGATTTTTTTTGGTAGTTGTTTTAGTAACAAATAATTGTTTTATTTCCAGAATTTCCTTACTTATAAATAAAGCTGATCCGTACTATGAAGTTGGATTCCACTTTCCACTCTTCACAAAAAAGTATCTCAAACAAATGAATAAATAACTACTTATTTAATACTTTACTTACAAAGTGATTCTGGCTCCCCCAAGTCTATACACGTGACTGTATAGTGCTCAGAGTTCGGGAGACTTACCAATCAGGGGACTATGCACTGATTCAGCCCTGATTCAGCCCTGATTCTCAAGCTGTGTTTGGCTGGACGACAAGCAAGCTGCTGACACTGGCATCGCTGTGTGGACAAGTACACTCCTAACCCACAGGCCCTTGGGAGAATTTTTCAGGTTTCTCATCTCTAAAATAAATGAATTTTAACAGAGTCACAATTAAAGTGCTTAATAATTCTCAGATTATATATTTCATTTTCTTCACATCTTTGTGGATTTCTTTTCCTTTATCTATGTACATATGCATTGCTCAGCTAGAAAACTGGGATTATATGTATACAAAATTTTATATTCTTATTCTGCCATACCTTTATATTGTGGCTGATCATGATCATTGTGGGAAGTAGAAAAGTTATTTAAAAAGCCAGTGATGGCCTCTTTCTCACCACTATATTTTGACATGTTCTTTTCCAGTCATTTTTCAAAGAATTGTCTAGGTTTTGTGTGTATCTGTATGTATAGTCTGTATGTGCAAAAAGTAATAATGTTCATATTATAAACTTGGATAAAAAGAAAAGAATTGAGTAAATTGATAAGTATCACAAATAATCCTGCCACTGACAATCAAATATTTTGAGGATTTCTTTCTTTTTTAATATTATAACAAAGTACCATGCAATTTTGAAATTTGGTATTTAAATCAATGCAAAATGTTCCATCTTACAAATTTATTTAGTTCTTGCTCTACTATTTTTTCTTTTTTAATAATTTATTTTATTTTATTTTTTCAGTATTCCAAGATTCATTGTTTATGCACCACCCAGTGCTCCATGCAATATGTGCCCTTCTTAATACCCCCAACCAGGCTCACCCATCCCCCTGACCCCCTCCCTTCCAAAACCCTCAGTTTGTCTCTCAGGGTCCACATCTCTCATGCTTCATCTCTCTCTCTGATTTACTCCTCACATTTCTGTTCCTTCTCCTAATGTCCTCCATGTTACTCCTTATGCTCCACAAGTAAGTGAAACCATACGATAATTGACTTTGTCTGCTTGGCTTATTTCAATCAGCATAATCTCCTCCAGTCCCGTCCATGTTGAAATAAAAGTTGGATATTCATCCTTTCTGTTGGAGGCTTAATATTCCATTGTATATATGGACCATATCTTCTTTATCCATTTGTCTATTGAAGGGCATCTTGGCTCTTTCCACATTTTGGTAATTGCGGCCATTGCTGCTATGAACATTCGAGTTCTTACCTTACTCTTAAATGTTTCAGTTGCTTTCACTGTTTTTGTAGTCATAAATAATGTTATGGGGAACAACTTTGTGTCTTTGATTACCTCTAATTATTTCCTTGGGCTAGATTTTTGGGTTTGCAAGTTCAAAGAGTATGAATGATTTGGAGTTCTTCATGCATATTGCCAAACTAGTTTTCAGTTTGTGTTTTTGTCTTATTTTTTTACAATTTTTTTGAAGTAAGCTCCATATCCAGCATGGAGCCCAATATGATGCTTGAACTCAAGACCCTGAGATCAAGACCTGAGTTGAGATCAAGTCAGATGTTTAACCAACTGAGCCACCCAGGCACCCTCCCCCCTCTTTTTATTTTTACAAATCTAAACTTCCTTTAGCAGCACACAAAAGAGACCTAGATACCATCCACTCACAAAAATGGTACATTTTTTTTCAGTTGTATACATGAATGGAAGATTCACTTCTAAACTGTTCTTCATTCTCTTGATAAACAGTCTATTCCAGTCAGGCCAGTAGTAGAAGCTGAGAACCACAGATGATTACAGCCTGATAAAGACCGGTGTGCTTATTGAATAATGTCTTACTGATTTTTAAAGGATTTTGGCCCTAATATCCTCACGAAGAATAGACCAAAAAAATGTTTTTTAAGAATACTTAATGTTGGGAGATTTTAAGTGATCATATTTTAAGAAAAACTAAGTGATGAATCTGAGAAGAGAGGAAAGAACAGTACTAGGAAAGCTGGAAGGTCATTGGATTTTTTCCCCCTTGATTTATACAAGTTTTTTGTTCATAAGTTATTATGAATGTGCCAATTGTGAAATATGTCTTTCCTGGAATATACATCATTTCTACCATTCTGTTATGTGAGTTTTTCATGGGTACAGGAGTAAGAATGGAGAC
The DNA here is from genome assembly GCA_004023965.1 of Spilogale gracilis. Lineage (NCBI taxonomy): Eukaryota > Metazoa > Chordata > Mammalia > Carnivora > Mephitidae > Spilogale > Spilogale gracilis. The sequence goes on along the minus strand of PITA01000073.1, from coordinate 271,557 downwards.
CTACTTGCCTACCATTAAAGCCTGTGGTAAGTAACACTAAGTTAGCTATGCCTTCCTAGACTTAAAAAAAATATATATATTTTTAAGAAAAACCATTTCAGTTAAATTTTTATTCATTCAGAAAATATCCTCTTGCAAAGCAATGAAGCACCAACTTAAAATTCAACTCATTTTATATTGCCATAAAAAATGCTAATCTAGCACATTAAATCTTATCACTTATGGTTGCCCCACAGGCCTACCGTTAGCCAATAATTGCTTCATAATTATTTTCCATCCTCAACAAGGTGAGTAATAAGATATACCACTCAAGAAATAAAGTTTATAAAATCTACATTTATTCTTCTTATAAAATGAAAACTACCCCTAGAGATCCACACCTAAATAGTCCTTTAATGAAGATATTTTTCCAAAGATATACAGAGTTCATATATTTCTAATTTTAGTTCAAGTTAAATAAAAAAAACATTTATTTTAACTATAATATACCGAAATAAACTACAGAAAGAGTATTATGTAAAATTGGGCAACATTCTCCAGGGGCTATACTAGAGCTGAAGGCAAATTAAGCACTGAGAGAATGGTAGAGAGGACCTACATGTGGGATCCGCCAGCAGAGGGGCCTAAGGCTGGACACCCTGCCTCCATCTTGGCTACTGAGAAGCACGTGACTGAGGACTGAGTCTTAGATATACCGGTGTTCCCTTGATTATCCTCATGACCGTGGATAACATTTCATGTGAAAATCCCACTTCTCACAGATTCTAACCAATCGTGCTAGCTCCATCAAGGTTCATGTTTCAATAGAGCCTAACCCTTCTCAGTAAAGCAAGGCAAGCCTAGAGAAGAAGAGGAGAGGGTGAGATGATAAAGGACAGGTAAACTGCCCCTCCTCCTTGTCCCTCTTTATTCCCCTCTCCCACCCTGTCCCCTTTGATCCCCAAACAGTTACCAAAGCAGACCCACAACTTGGAACCCAGCAGAACCCACAAATCAGAATTAGGGCACTGTATCTGTATCCCCTCAGTGATATTTATGCAAGCCATCTTGTGCTGTTCCAAACATCTGGCCCTACTCCAAATGTCTCGTGTTCTCTTTTGACTCTTGAACACATTTACAAAATTCACCTTTTCTTACAGCTTGTGTTCTATTACTAAGAAAGACATAGTCAAACTACAAGAAGCCATTTTTATGTTCCAAAAAACTGCTTTAAAGTCTTATGCTCTCTGCTTTGTAATATGCAGCCAGAATCTGAAAAATAACTTGCATCACTTTAGTATTTGGGCTTGTTTTTATTCTGACATAATGATCAAAGGTAGTGAGCTCTCCATCTCCAACGGCACTCAAAAAAAAAAAAAAAAAGCCAAATGACCTTCACATAGGATTCCTACATTCAGTAGAATACGGGATGAAATAATTTCTACATATTCTGTCAATGCTAGGAATTCATATGTAACACCTAGATCCAAAATTATTTGAGATAATATACAATAAAATAGATACTGTAAGTCTGCTAAACTGGAATGTGAAACTAAAACGTCTGAGAACTCAAGATTAAATGATTCCTCCTACAAATGCCTAACTAGGAAATGGAATAAAAAGGGGTACTCACTGGGCAGAGTTTGTTCAGCTTATTCATAGTGCTCTGAACGTGTTTGCTAAGTGCAACAGTGTCAACACATTGTAGTTTTTAGCGCTAGTTTAATGCTCCTTTTTTGAAAAGCAAATTTATAGTTTGTTTCTCACTTGCTTATTGAAGCCCAGTAGAAAATATTTAATTTCTGACTCTTGTAAAGTTTATACCATAGTCAGCCCTTACCACAGATGGTCTCTTGCACCCAGGAGGTACTACACAAAAGTGTGTGGACTGTGACACGAATAATGTGCTGTGTTAACTAACCACAATTTAAATACAGTCTTGAAAGAAATTAAAAAAAAAAAAAGCATATGGATTGAATTGAAGAACCTAAGACAGAAAGTCCTTACCCAATCCTACCTTAAAATGTCTTATTTCTCACTGAAGAGCAAAATGTATACCCTGATGGAGGCCTAATTAGATTGTAAAAGATTGAATAAAACACAATAAGGACCAAAATAGCAGCAATTCAGCTCCTGTGTGTGGAGAGAAGCAATCCTCCACCTACATTTTTTCTTCACAGAGGAAAGATGTGCCTTGTAGCTTTAGGATTCTGCTCAGAGAGTGGGCAAGAAGAACACAAGCACCAAGTATTTGCCTGGAATCTCAAGTTGGCAGCTCTTAACAGATTAGCATGTAACAGAAAAAGAAACGAAAACCCTCGATCTTCTTAATATTTAAGGATAACCTATATCACTCTTCTTCTGGAAAATGCAATGTAATTAATTGCTCCTGACCTTTCTCCTTCGATTTTTCAAAACCCTTGTTCCTGGCCCCTTCTAGCCCCTGTACTGTAGCCATGTTCATCTTTTTCTCTTCACTGTTCCTTAGAGATCCTAACACCTCTCCATCACGATTAAAAATAAATAAATAAATAAATAAATAAATAAATAAATAAATAAATAAATTGTGTGACCCTTCTCCTAATAGAAACACTTCATTTTTTATTTCTAGCAAATATAAACTTTGCCTTTTTCTGTCATCATATGGAACCTCCATTTTAATACTCTGCAGTTTCTACCCCCTTCCAGTACTAGGATTATTTTAAAGCTGCAAATGGTCATCTGCTCATTAAAGTTCTCTGCATTTTCCTTCACCTTTTGGCTGCATTTTCTATTATTAGCTCCTGCCTATTTCTCCCGTGCCTTCAATTCTGTCACAGCCAAAGTCTTGGTTCTCTTCTAAGCCCTCCAACGACTCCTTCTCTGCCTCTTTCCCTAGTATTTCTCTACCCACCTGTTCCTTGTAGTCTGCTTTTTCCTCCAGATATTTGCTTTTGGCTTCATTTTTTTCCTTTTCCTTTCATCTTCAGAGATCCTACACATTCCCAGACTCCCAAGGATTAAGTCGACAGCCAGCAAATCTTTAAAGAATAATATAAATATAAATATAAGATATATGTAAGAGAATAAATAATTTTTCTCTGAGAACTTCTCTTCATCTTTTGGTCAGCTTTTATCTTTGGCCTCAGTCCTGGCCCAGCAGGTGTTTTATTCTCTCTATTATTCATTTTCTTTCCTTCCTTGCCAGGCTCACTTTCAGCTATTATATCACTCAGGAAACTTTCAGATGGCTTCCTACGGTTTTCTTAGTTTTTCACTCTAGTCTCTCTCTTACCTGGTTTCCCTCGCTGGAGCTCTCTATAGCTTTGTGTGGTTGACACGTTCCTGTCTTCTTCCCAGCTTCACCGTAGGCTCCTGCAAGCAGAAAGCATATATATTTGCAGTATAACCTAGAGAACTAGTGGAGTGGCTTACTCACAGTCACTATTGAATAGGTACTTGTAATCATGGTGGTAATCGATAAGAACCCCATCACTGTTAGGAGCATGGATGAAGGAATATGGTGTATCCTTCCTTGCATTACTTCCAACTCCTGCTCAGACCCATACGTGCCAGACTGCAGGACCCACTCCATGGTCATGATCATTTGCTCTTCTTGATGACCGTGTTCACTGATTTCCCAAATAGGTAATCAAACGTGATTTTTTCGTGTGAGTTTTATACTGTTGATATAATGTTATTTAGTTTTTGGAACTGAACTATAGATTGTTGATTTGGAGCCAATACACACACATACATGCACACACACACACACACACACAATGATGTGTGTGTGCGTTATGCATTGTACCATCTTGCTAGTTGTTGCCATAGCAAAGCACTGCAGACTGATGGCTTAAACACCAGAAATTTATTTTCTCACAATTCTGGAGGCTTGAAGTCCAAGATCAAGGTGTTGGCAATGTTTGTTTGTTTTTGTTTTTTTTTTCTGAGGTCTCTGTGCTTGGTTGTAGATGACTGTCTTCTTCCTGTGTTTTCAAATGGTCTTCCTTCTGGACCTCACTGTCCAGATTTCTTCTTCTTATAAGGACAACAGTCACTGGATTAGGGCCCACCCAGAATACCTCAGTTTAACCAAGTTATCTAAAGACTCTAGCTCCAAATAGTCACATTCTGAAATCCTGGGAACAAGAATTCAGCCCATGATCATTATATACTTGTGCGTGTGTGTGTACAGTGAAATAAATTCAAGTAAAAAATACTTTTTTAAAGATAAGAAAATATAGAAGACATTAAGCTTTGAAGGAAAAAAAGAAAACAAGAACCACACAAAAATGTAACCAGGCTAATGTCTGAAGAATTCAGCTGGGAAGACCCTCACCACAGGACATGAGGGAGGTCACTGGATCTAACACTGTCTCAGTAAAGAAAAGGAAGTAGCTAATATACCCTGTGGAATCTCAGAAGGCGTTAATCATATCAATTTTTATTCCCTTGAGAAATTCCTGTGAAACTGAGGTAAATATCTGGAATGCACAATCGACAGAGACATATGGAGTGCATACTTTAATAATATAAATAAGCTTTCTATCCTCTTTGGGAGCATAAGTTACATTTTGAATGACCTCATAGCACACACACTGCCCTTGTGCATCACCAGGTTTAGCATTCCATGCACATCTATTTCCCAACACTGCTCTGGACCGGGGTCATTTATTGATTGTGTTCACTCATAGCTTTTACTGATCATTTTTAGTCTCGCATTTTGGTGGCTCTTTCAGCACATTTCAAAGTTTCCTTGCTGGTATCCCTGCTGTTATTTCTTAGATGACTCATGTTGTAATTTTCCAAACTGACTCTCTTAACAGTAAGAAGAAAAGCATTCACTCAGCTAAGATGGATTTTATGTTCAGTGCCATTCTAAACTATCGGTGAAAAAAATTGAACATGTTAGTATTTGAAATGAGTACATTGAGAGCAATATAAAGGGACCCGTGTAGGCTGTAGTTGCCTGCAAAACATCCTTGTATTGGAAAGACAGACCCCACCGTTTTCCCCAAACTCTCACAGTGACATAATGTGACTGTCAGCAGTCCTCGGCTTTGCTGGGAATCTTAAGCACATGGACCCACTTTCTTGCACATCTCCACCTATGACCTTCTACAGACCGTGCGTGCATACACATGCATGCATGTGCACACACACTTTGGGGGAAAAAAAGAAATATTAGCTAAAACAAACAAAATAGCTGAAGGTTTGCATTTGTATTGGGCTTGTTGAAAAAGAATACCTTATTTATTGTCATATCAACATTGGAATGAAAAATAATTCACTGATAGGAAAAGAAGGAAATTATAGGGAGATGGGGTTTTTTTTATGATTTTATTTATTTGAGATAAAAAGAGAGCATGAGCCAGGGGAGAGGGGCAGAGGGAGAAGGAGAAGCAGAGAGACTGACGATGCGGGGCTCAATCCCAGAACCCCCGAGATCATGACCTGAACCGAAGGCAGATGCTTAACTGAACCAGCCACCCATGCACCCTGGGACATATATACATATATATATGTATATCTATGAATTATATATTCATATATATGTATGTATATATGTGAATTATATACTCATATATATGTATGTATATATGTGAATTATATACTCATATATATGTATGTATATCTATGAATTAGAGTAGCGGCATTTTCCACCTGGGTGAGCATACCCTCTTTTAGGATGGCAACAAATGAGAATATCTGGGTTAGGCAGGGCTCTGTCAAACTATAAATGTCCCGGCCGAGCTCCTGATACGTACATAGTGCCTCTCCTTCTTGGGAATGGCCAAGTAGAATAGTGACAGTGCTCATGCTTGCCTTTTGTGCACATGAAGTATAGGGATGCAAAAAAGAAAACATGCTGGGAAATAGGACAGTAGTATGAAATTCACCTCAGTGAGGTCATCTGTTCTTTGGACTCACAGGGAAACAAGCTTGGAAGAGCACAGTCAGAGGAGAGGGAACAACAGGTGAAAGTAAGGAAAGGCAGCGTAGTTGACACAGGGTTTAATGTCCAATTTGAAATTCTTAAAACATGGGAAAGGGGGCAGTCTGTGAGTTTGCTCACTTGTTTGCATGCCTTGGGCAGACAAAATAAACAGAAGAAAGAATGCAGAGAAATATATTGTGTCAGGACTTTGTAGAGGAATCTGAGGCCTGACGTTCAGGTAGACTGGACAAGGATTTCTTTGCACCGTATATTAAGGAAAGAAGAAATCACACACTGTCCAAGGGGAGAGAGAAAGGAAACAAATAGAGGGCCATCCTCATAAGCAGATAAAGAATGAGTTCCAGGAAGCAGGCAGGGAATCAGGGGACTGTGGGCAAAATGTGGTCAGGGAGACAACTCTGTGCTGCACATTTTGAAGCTGTATTTGGACCTATGTACCAAGCCTGATGTTTGAAAGCAATGGTAATGTGTCTTAATCTCTTGTATGTTCATCTCTGGTAAATTAGATCCTCTTTCCTGGTGTCTCTGAGCCATCACTGGCTATTTATTTAGTCCTCATTAATGAGAAAATTCCTCAGGTTTCACTGGATTAAGTGGGTAGCTTTCGAAGATTGATCTTTTAATAGTCATGTGTCTCAGTCCAGCTGAGCCTATAAATTCTGAATTCATTCTCATAAACCTTAAGAAAAATGCCAGGACTACTCTTCTTAATGTCTATATGAGGTTGTTTTTTTTTTTCTATTATAAGTGTTATATGACCAGATTCCTAAGTACTTTAGATTATACAATATAAAACATACAGTGGCTATAAACACATGCAAACATGTGTGTGCACATGCATAAATGCCAGGTAATCACAAAATAAAGACATTGTACCTATTTCCTATGAAAATCATTCCTACGTAAATACACTGGTGAGCATAGCTTAATGTATGGAGATGTGGAATCCCTATGCTGTATACCTAAAACTAATGTAATGTTGGTGTGTCAACTATATTCATATAACATTTTTTCTAAAAAAGAAAATCACATCTATGTATTCTAAAGTTAAACTAGGAATATGGTCCTTCATTTGTTTTTTACTGAAGACTTTTCAAGTCTCATTTTCTGTATTCAAATACTGAATACTTTGTCTATTCAAATACTCTCTATTCAAATATTCACCATTATTTTTTATCTCTGTTCTTGTCAAAGGACAAAAGAGATTTTTAGTTACACTTAACATTCATCAAAACTTTTATCCATAATTAAACTTGTAAGATATAGTGTCATTATCAAAATTACTATAAATTGAACCTATATTGGAAATTGTCAAGTATAAAAATTACTGTTACTTTGAAGCAATTCTCCCTTTACACTATAAAAGTCTATACAATTGTTGTGCATTTTGTAGCCCAAGTGTCAAAGAGCTAAAGTTAAATTATTAGTGATTGCAGTATTTTATTGTTAAGATTTTCAGTGCTTTCTCAATGGTTTCCTGACTTTCAGAATTTTTTTTTTCTTTTTCTTCTCATTTCCTACCAGAGTAGCATTTTAAGTAGATGTTATAAATCTCTGCCAAAGGCACATTCATAGCCTTGCTTGAATGGTTTCATTTAGACTAGGACTACCGTTACTTTTTGAGTTTCTTCAAGATCTTTATCATGGTGAAATAACACTTTGTTCTCATTAAAGAATCAAGCACAACTTCCTAAAAATCCCCCAGAGTAACTAAATATAGAGGATTTCTTTGATTTTGGAATAGTTCCAATACTATACCACATTACCAAATTAAATTTAAACTTCTTGAAATATAAACATGGATTATTAATAGTTTTAAGAGATAAGAGGACACTCTATGAATATATATATTTAATATATCCACTCTCTTAGCTCTATAAATTAAACATGTTTGATGCCTGACTGCCATAAACACTTTCTACAAAGGCAGACAGGAAGCTGGTATCTATTTTTGCAGTTTTAGTCAAACATTTTCTAAAAGGCTAGTGATGAGTATAGTATTTTGTTCTTAAAGTTTCCAAGACCCCTAATTCAGGCCACCTATATTTCTTTAAAACATACCAAATCTAGCTGAGAAATATATTGCGTCAGAGATTCAGAAGGGAAAAACCGGAAATAGAAATCTTTTCCAGATTCCATTTCAAACCTAGCCAAGTAGACACTGAGAATACTAATTTTTTTCAAAGGTGTCATAATTTTTCAAAATTTCAGCCCGAAGGCAGCTGTAGACTATTCTTCTTGATCTGTTTCATGATCAGTAAAAATGGTTTGTTCATGTGGTTATAAGTGACAAGAGAATGCATATCTTAATGAGTTACAGGATTTTTTTTCTAGGTGAATAGATTTCCTAACAGATATCTGATCAAAAAAAAGGGGGGGGGGAAATTAAGTAAGTCAGAGATGAGATAACCTTTCTCTTTCAGCATTTCTTTTGTAACATCAGTCACTCTGTGCTCTTCATATAATGATGAAAAACAAGCACTTTCAATTTTATTAAAGCTTCTATCTTCACAATGTCCCATTTCCACAAAGCATTACCTTGCCTTTAGAATAATGCACATGGTCCATACTACAGCTCCCATTTATTCTTGTCGCTTTAATTTGGGGGTTTCAAATAATAGGAAAAGTAATTTAGTAGTATTCACACATACTAATTTATAGACACCTGCTGTAGATTTTGTAATAGATCCTAAAGTCTGAGACCTGTGTTCAGAAGTTGGCATATACTTTTATAATACATGTTGTATTCATGTTCATTCATTAGTACAAAGTGTCAGTCAAAAAGAAGAACCTCTTTGCCTGGTAAATAACAAAACGATCTATTCTTATTTCAACAATGCTCCTCTCTCCTCAGCTGAATGTTTGTACAGTTACAATGTACATGACTCCATAGTCCTCATGTAATAAAAATTTATGTTAAAATTAATGATACTTTTGCCTAAGTAGGTGAGGAATAAGTGGCATTTCTGACTTCAAGTGCTTTTCCTATTATTTCATTGTATTCTAACAGGTGTTTGGAAGTAATTTCAAAGAGCCTGTCTCATTCTAACTCACATTTTGTAATCCTAAATACTGGAATTAAAATGTTATGAATGGGGGTGCCTGAGTGGCTCAGCCATTAAACGTCTGCCTTCTGCTCAGGTCATGATCCCAGAATTCTGGGTTCGAGCCCTGCCTGGGGCTCCCTGCTTGGCGGGGAAGCCTGCTTCTCCCTCTCTCACTCCCCCTGCTTGTGTTCCCTCTCTGGCTGTGTTTTTCTCTGTCAAATAAATAAATAAAATCTTTAAAAAATATTTTAAACAAACTGAAATGTTATGAATGAATTGTGTCCCTTTGAAGGGCACATACAATGATAGTTGATTTTTATTGCAGCAAGGAATAACAATAGAGGGTAGTAACTATGCAAATGTGTGTGTGTGACATTTTCCTGTCCTTTGCTTTACTTATTTATATGTCCAATACCACTTTATTGCACAAAAGGCTCAGAGTGGCCGAAACTCCAAAGACGTTGAAATTGGGATCCAAGGATAGAAAAAGGCAGATGTTGCAGGCTTTTATAGCAGTGGGACACGCAGGTGACAAAATAAGGATGTGAACCAGGTGGGCCAGGAGAGGGCATATACTCGCAAGAATCAGCTGCTCCCATTTCAGCAGCCGTGGCCTCCGGAGAACACAGGTCTAGGATTACCGTACCTGATGTCTCAAAAGATGGCAAAAATGATAAGTATTAGAAACTTTTAAAAAAAATTTCAGAATTGAAATGGCTTTCCTTGGGAGGATGGGGATGACCAGGAAGGGACACAAATGGGATTGTTGGAAATGGCAAGCTCTCTCCCATATATACCTGTATCTATAGCCATATATATGTATATGTGATTCCTGACCTGTATCAAGTATGTTAAAACAGAAGTGGTCCAGATGAAGCCCAGTATGGCAAGAGACTGACTTCTACGTCCTGGAGCCAAGGCCCTCAGTGTCTAGTTTAGTCCTTGGATTTGTATCCAGTGATTTGTATCCCCAGGATTTGTATCCAGTGCCTTTGTTGAAACAATGATGAACATTTTTCTCCTCAGTGGGTCCCTCAGACTAGAATCCAGGATCAAAACATAGTTTGGGCTCATTACCTTAAAACTGAAGCTAACAGGAAGCTGTTTACAGAAAGCAGAGCACCCTTCACCCCACTGTTTATGGGAGAAGACGGAGCTTGATTCTGTTCACAGCTGCGTTCACTCCCACCTCCGCCTGACAACATGGCTGCAGGAACACCAGCCTGTGAAGAAAACTATATTCACACACCAATTACAATGAAAACTTTATAAAGGGGTGGAGGAAGGAACGGCAAACTAGACAGGAACAGGAAGAGGGCTGAATTAATTTTGTACCATTGCCTAATGTATATTTTAACATTTTCCTTATTTAATTTCTTTAAGTTTGGGACATAATTATCCACCTGCCTGTCTGGCAGTATTTTATTCAATAATGCTGTATAAAGCAATGTCTTAGGCTTTCTCTTGTGCTAAGTTGAAAAAACCAAAATTAAAATGTGTGTTGTCTTAAAGCAAAACAAAATGTGTGCTGTCGTAAAGCAAGGCAATAAGCCGGCCCAGAAGCATTCTTCTGAAGACACAGGCCAAAACCGACAAATGTTATTTAACCCTAACATTAGGAGCTAGCTTGCATGTGCACACAATGCTTATATTAACAAAGCTGAACTCAGTCATTGCAATTGATGGAGAATCTTTCTAGAGATTAGAATTTAAGTTAACATAAATAATGGATAATAGAATTATAAGTACCTACTAGAATAAAAACACCTGGGGTATGATAAACTCATGGTATGAAATAAGTACCTGACATGAATGATGAATACGCATAACACAGGAATAAAGAGAAATTTAGACTTAAAATTTAAATTACCACTCACCAAAATATACATTTAGTATATAATATTCATAAATATATTGAAAAATTTGGTAGACTGTTTTTTGCGGTAAGGCTGTAGATTTTTTGAGGACATAGGACTTTTGACAATCATTTACTACAAGTCAAAGCATTTGCAAGGGGACAGAGTCACTATTGAAGTGCTTTCCAGCTCACTGAGCCTAAAATCCTTGAATAGTAGGACAAGACAGCAGGCAGTAAAATAGATTTTATGGTCGTGACTTTTTTATTTTGACATCCATTTTCATACAAAAGTTTGCCTTTTATGAATTCAATTTATTTTAAAATAATTCTCTGGGAAAAGTAAATGCCGCATTTTTTTAAGTGTATCACTGAAATCCTTCCAAATGAATTTTGTTAATTCAGGTATCATACCTGGAGTCACACCGTGTGCAAGTTACTTGCCCTCACTGTTCCTCATTTTATTCCTATGTAAAGTGAATATATTGACAGTACTAACATTGTGGAGTTGAGTGGAAACCTGAGTTGGGAACATCTAAGTGTTTGATAATGGTATTATTATACTCTTATCACTGCCATCTTATGCACTTCTAGTCTGACAGACGCCTCAAAAATTCATATGTTGGTTGTGTTCCTTTACTTTCACAAAGGCTCTCTTTGTCTTTTTTTTAAAGATTTTATTTACCTATTTGACAGAGAGAGAGAGATCACAGGTAGGCAGAGAGGCAGGCAGAGAGAGGAGGAAGCAGGTTCCCCGCTGAGCAGAGAACCTAATGTGAGCCTCGATCCCAGGACCCTGAGATCATGACCCGAGCTGAAGGCAGACTCTTTAACCCACTGAGCCACCCAGGCACTCAAAAGACTCTTTAAAAAAAAAAAAAAAAAAAGATTTTATTCATTTGGTAAAGAGAGAGAGAGCGTGTGAGCAGGGGGAGAAGCAGAGGGAGAGGGAGGAGTAGGCTCTCTGATGAGCAGGGAGCCAGACACAAGACTCCACCGCAGCACCCTGGGATCATGACCTGAATGGAAGGCAGACACTTAACTGCTGAGCTACCCAGGCGCCCTCATGAAGACTCTTCAATTCATCCTTTTTGCAGTGGATTCTATCTCCCTTTGATCTGTCACCAAAAATTATAGATTTTTATCAGAGATTTCAGCCTTTGAATCCTTATTAATTCTTATCAAAAGCTTGGTTGTGGTCAATGTTAACAGGACATTAAAATTATCCATTTAATTATTGGAGGGATTCCAGATATGAGGAATGGGCTTCTGGGAATAAAGAATGCCACTAGATCTTCAGTTCTCGCTAGAATTTTTTTCATTAAACATATTGCAACTGTAATTTTGTGTCCATGTTTTTGGAGTGAGAAGTTCCAGTCACAGCTGTCATCTGATTCTCAATAAGATAGGTGACTTGACAACCACATTTTTTAGGGGGAAGGAGGGGCAGTGGGAGAGAGAGAGTCTTAAGCAGGTTCCATGCCCAGTGTGGAGTCCCACGTGGGGTTCGATCTCACAACCCTGAGATCATGACCTGAACCCAAATCAAGAATCAGGCACTCAATGGACTGCGCCACCCAGGTGCCCCCACAGCCACATTTCTTTGTGAGATTTTCTGAATATTCTGTTATTACCCTTGGATCAATGTGTACACTGATGTGAACACAATTGTATATGTGAACCAGAGGTGTTGCCTTTCATAGAACTTTTTACCGAGTGAAATTTTGGTAGTATGTTATTGCCATCTGGTTTCTTACATAGGTCACTGTCTGGAACTACCTTTACAATATCTTTTACAAAAGTCTTATTGTCAGGACTTGATAAGATAAATTTTACCTAAGCCTTAGTTTCATGAAAAGTTCTGAAAAGTTGTGTTTACCTTATAGACAGATAAAAATCTTTTCCTTGGACCACTAAAGTATCTATACTGCATTTCATCTGCAATTCATATACATGTTAAATTTATGGATTGGTTATTTTTCTATGATGGTGTTGCTTCATCTGGATTTCTCATACTTCCTTTAAAAAAATAAAACCTGAATAGACGTTTCCCTGGTATGCATGGTAACCACCACTCATGTTCAGTATCTTTCAGTAAAGTTCCTTCTCAATTTTTTACCCAGCTAGTTGTGATTACAAATAAAACATTTCTTTACAAATCTGCTAAATGCTTATGAGATATTTGAAAATTGGGAGTTAAAAATGTAGCAATATTAAAGTATACTCTTTTGTAGCTTGCTCTATTCTGAATTATTGCCCACTGAATATCACAGTTAGCAAGAGAATAGATTGGCCTATAGAGGCAGACAGTATGGTTCAATGGAGGGTGCCCCGTTCATGGAGTTAGTAGAGTGAGTCTAGCCCCAGGTCTGCAGTTTCATGGAGTTTATCCTCTCCATGAGTAGAGGAAAATACTACTACACCTGTATACCTTGTAAGATTGTGCTAGGATAAATAATACAGGGGGAAATGATATAGAAATACAGAGTATTGTCACAACCTATAATTTGAGAAAGTTGATTTCCCCAACTCCCCTGTTTAATAAAGAGTCAGAACCAATGCTCAGCCTTGTACTTTGAACCTGTGGTTAAAAAGCCGTCAAGTCATAAATTTATTTAGTCTATTATTTAGTCTGCCTTCACTACCTATTAGTTCTCTGATCTTGGTCAAGTTTGGGAGCCTGCCTGTCCATCAGTCTTCTCACAGGTTGTTGAGAGGAATAAATGAGATCACACCAGTAAAACCCTTAGTGGCATATTTGCCACCATGTGTGAAGTTCAATAAATCATAGCCATTGCTATTAACATGCAATTCCTTCGCTTTGTCCTTAAAGTTAATAGGCATTACAAAATGAAAGCCCATTTCATTAAGCTAAACAATATATGTGTGAATGGGTCCATAGAGTAGCAAATAGTGACGTAGGAGATTTTGTAAACAATAATTAATGAGATTCTAGGCCCTGATTAAAATGTAAGGACAAAAGTTTTAATTTAACAATTGCTGTTCGGAGAGGATACTCATCACCCAATTTTGTTTAACGGCGGTGGGTGCCATGGAGGGACTTTAATGAGGCAGCTGTGGGGGTAACTGTGCGGATAGGTGTTTTCAGTCACCAAGCACATAGCTGGCCATCTACAACTCCGACAAAACACAGTCCTGCAACAACATAGCCCCGAGTCCCCTTCTTGCATACAGAAGCAAGTGGAACAGAATGGCTTATTACAGTTGTCATTGCATACACCATTGTGGGCAAAGTGGACAGTTTCTTGTAAAATCACAAAGACGTGTTGGTAACCTCGGGAGGATTCAATATGCATGCCACAGCCTTTCTTGATGGTCCCTTTATTACATATTAAATCTAGTTGGACACAATTATACAAATTGTAAAGACTAGAAAATATTAGTGTATCTAGGTCTCATATAAATAAGTTCAGTTTGATCTGAAGAAAATGAAGAACCACAGTCATCGGAGTCCTTGAAGTGCTACTCAAAATTTCTTCACGAGAATCCCTTTCCTATCAGTAGACGCTCTGGAGATATTTATGAATTTTGAAAGAAGGAAATGTCTGGTGGGATTACAACATGATCCTGATGAACACCCTTGATACTCATTTTCTGGGACAGTAGAGAGTTGTTTGTTGCCACTGTGCATTGAGAAATATCAAATATTACAAGCAAACAGTTTTTGTTGAAATGTTCACAGAAATTGGCCATCACGAATACCAGCAAAAACAGTTTGATGATATAAAAACAAACATAAAATTGTTTCAAAAAGATCCTGTGAAACCTTGTTTAGTTTAGCTAAGAACTAAGCTGAAATGAAAAAAAAAAAAAAAAAAAAAAAAAAAAAAAAAAAAAAAAAAAAAAAAAAAAAAAAAAAAGCTCCTAACACTCAAATATTCCTTCTCAGAGCAGGCATTGGAACCCAAATAAGATGTAGTATGTGACAGCTGATCCAATCACATACTAATTTATCTCTCTATTTTTCCTAAGGAATACTGGATTTGGGATATTAAAAAAAAAAAAAAAAGCCCTCCTGATTGAATGTCCAAACAGAATTAACTTAAAATGCACAAGCAAGGAGCTAAGTAAATTTCTCTCTCAGTTGAGGTCCACAGGCACTGTCCTTCTATATATTGGAGGAGAATGTGACAGAATCCTTACAAATACAAACTCCCTGTCACTTCTCACTGTTACTACAACCAGTCCAAGCAGTTGATTGTGGTAGTAAAGCCACTTGCTAGCCACAAATATCCTCACCAATAGCCAGGTAGAGAGAATGTGACAGAATCCTTACAAATACAAACTCCCTGTCACTTCTCACTGTTACTACAACCAGTCCAAGCAGTTGATTGTGATAGGAAAGCCACTTGCTAGCCACAAATATCCTCACCAATAGCCAGGTAGGAAAAAGTCATCAAAACAATTTGGCAGCAAGAGATCTTCCTACCGTGGACCTTTTATTAATGGTGTTCAATAGAGTTATCAAGTAGCAAAATGGAAGAATGGGGAAATATGTACAAATGACCAGACATAAATAAGCAAAGGTGTACCAGGCCTTTAGCCACACCCAAAGGACAAATATGGACCAACAGAAACCAAATGTTGATTCTCTGATCCCATGTCCAGTTGAGGAAAATCAAGCTTGCCTACACTATAGGCCCTCAACCCAAATATTCCTCAAACAGGGAGAAGGGAACATTTTCTTACGTATCTTTGGAGCAGTGCAGCCCCTTTACTCACATACTCCATTGACCACTATTGTCTACAGGCCCTGAACTGGCTGCCCACTCAGCAGCTCTAGTATGCAATGGTATGCTCCCAGGGGACACCAAACATCACTGAACATCAGGATCATCTGCTAAACCTTTTAAAAATAGATCTGGGGAAGGGCGCCTGGGTGGCTCAGTCAGTTCAATGTCTGCCTTCACCTCATGTCATGATCCCACGGTCCTGGGATTGAGCCCCACATTAGGTTCCCTGCTCAGTGGGGAGCCTGCTTCTCCCTCTCTCTCTGCAGCTCTCCCTGTGTCCTGTCAAATAAATAAAATCTTTAAAAAAATTGGTCTGGAGACTTCATCTCTGACCAACCTAATGTGAAATTCTAGAAGTAGATCTCAGCTCTGCAACCTCAATAGATAGATTAGCATCTAGAAATCACAGTTTACACCACTACCCTTTTCTTAGAACAACTACTTCTTTGCCCCAAACATACAGAGACCATTAAAGAGTTCCTTCAACATTCAGTAACAGTCTGGAGGTCGGTGTGTGAGAAGTACACAGGCTACCTCTTAAGAGAGGCGTTGCCTGTCTCTTCTGCCTTTCAAGTGTAATAGTCCCTCTCCAGCTCCCACTAAAGCCCCAAATGGAAATCAGTACTTAAAGAATCCCTCTTAAAGTAATTGCTCTGTCATTCCCAATATCTCAAAAAATACATTTGGTCTTAGAAATTGCTAAGTAAAAACAGTATCAGTCACATTAATCCCATTTTGAGAGGCCACAGTGTAAAAAGAACTGAACTTCAAAATGATCAAGTGTAGGGGCACCTGTCTGGCTCAGTTAGTAGAGAGGTGACTCCTATACTTGGGGCCGTGAGTTTGAGTCTCATGTGGGGTGGAGAAATGAGTTAAAATGATCAAGTGAGTTTCTCTGAAAACTATACTATGAGTTCCCCAAAGGTAAAGCTTTGTATATATAGCATGAGACACATAGAAGGACTCAAATCATGTGATCTGGAAGCAAGAAAAGAAAGGAGGAAGGGTGGTTGAAGGATTGAGAGATGGAATGATTTCTGAATGAATGAATCAATGAATGACTTTTCTAAAACATAGATCTCTATTTGCCTTTGCTAATCTTTATGACACCAGGGCAAAATCTCTCACCATCACCATTATTGAGATGTTAAGTGAGTTTTTCCAGATAGTCTCTTTTTTGTTAGGTACAGCATTGTCTGTCTTTTATTTACTTGGATTTGCTATATTTCTCAAGAATGTAAGACAGGAGGTATCCATCCTACTTTCCCCGAAGAGCTCTTTTATAATTATGCTAACTTTTGGACTTTTTAACAAATTAAGTATTAACCAAACTATTGCCAAATTGTTATTCATGTATGAAAATGATGAAACCAGCCAGTATGTGCTTAGAGAATAATAAAGCAGAAATGCGTTCGTTCCTAATACGTGCGGGATCTGTATGCATGTTTGTGGTAGTGATTTATATAATAAAAGAGAAAATAACGTTCTGCGCTAGTAAAAATGACAAAAAGCTATGTTACAGAGATTGTCATGCAGGTTTTCCTGGTAAAGGAAGGAGGCACGAAAAGGTTCTGAATCTTTAACAAGTCTCTCCAGTTTGTATGTCAAGTCAGATTTTGAACTCAGTGTGTTTGGCTTCAAAGCTTATGTTCTTTTCAGGTAAATATTATTAGGATCTGAATCAGAATTAGCATATGCCCGGTAAGTAAAACCCACCCTACTATGTTTACTATGTGTTAGTTTGTATATAATTGTTGCTTAATTAAAAAAAAAAAGTGAGATCTGGTATCTACCCTAAAGAATTCCATGGCCTAAATGGAAGGATAAAACAGTGCACATGTGATTATAATGCCTTGGGTTGAGATCTGAAGAGGAGGAAAATGATCATGGTTAACCTGCGTCTAGCAATTCTATGCGCTAGGCACTGTACCAAATGTACGCCAACCTCTCAGGAAACTCGGAAAACAGGCTTAGAGACACAGTAACTTATCCAGGACTGAAGTTCAAACTCAGGCAGTCTATTTCTGGCACTTTTATACTTAATTACTCTTCTATATTTTTTCCCAGGTTTAAAAGTGAAGGAGAGACTGGAATAAGAGAGATCAGTTAGGTTACTGCTGTAATTCACAAGAAAGATGTTAAGGACAGGACCCGAACTAGCATGGCAGCAGTAGAATTGGGAAGGAATTGCGCAAGAGATACTTGAGAGAGAGAGATGAGAGCCCTTGATGCTTGATTAGAGGAAGGGAAGTCAGCAGAGGGTCTTGATAAGAGACAGGGGTCAAAGATCAAGGGCTCTGGCCCAAATGAAGAGAAGACTGGCATATCTTTAACAAAAGTAAAAGTGCGGAATCAAGAGAGATTTGTGAGGCGGAAGAATGGGTTTAACTTTTTTTTTAAGATGATATTTATTTATTTGACAGAGAGAAACGTAGGTAGAGAGGGAACACAAGCAGGAGGAGTGAAAGAGGAAGAAGCAGGCTTCCCTGCGGAGCAGGGAGCCCGATGCAGGGCTCCATCTGGGATTCCGGAATCATGACCTGAGCCCAAGGCAAATGCCTAATGACTGAGCTACCAGGCACCCTGGGTTTAACTTTTGACACACTGAGTTGAAATAAGAGATTTCAGGGACGCCTGGGTGGCTCAGTCCTTAAGCGCCTGCCCAGGTCATGTTCCTGGAGTCCCAGGATGGAGTCCTGCATCCGGCTCTCTGCTAGGTGGGAAGCCTGCCTCTCTCACTCCCTCAACTTGTGTTCCCTCCCTAGCTCTGTTTCTCTGTCAAATAAATAAATGAAATCTTTATAAAAGAAATAAGAGATTTCATAGGTGTAAGAAGGTTTCTGATCAGTTAACACTCAAGAATAAAAATAACTCCACATTCACTCAGGGAAAGACAGCTGATAAAAATGCCATTTATCTTGTATGAAAAGACTCATGTGTTGTTTAGTGTCGCTCAATGAAACTTTGCATCACGAATTCCTGTGTATTCCTTCCTGTGTATTCCTTCCTGTGTATTCCTTCCAGTGTATTCCTTCCTGTGTATCCCTTCCTGTGTATCCCTTCCTGTGTATTCCTTATCTTACACCAGTTAGGGGGAGTGCATCACATCCTGAACCTTAAAGAGCTCTGTGATTTTTAGTATACCATGACAGACAAAGGCCTGGGGACCATCTTTTGGGAAAATGAGACAACCGAAATAATTTCTGTCCTAAAGATCCTGGGGAGTAGCCCCAAAGCCAAGCATTCTTTTTCTTTTAAATTCTCATGCTTGAAGAAGGCTTTTTGGGAAATGTAAATACTTTGAAATTTCATGAGATTCAGTACCTGGCCAGTCTTGGTACATAAGTGGCCTTGTTCTCTTAGAAGACAGCCTTCACTAAATTGCCAGAAGCTGTGATTCGGATAAGGAAGCATCAGCCTCTGTCTCTACAAAGACTCTATCTAAGTCCAGAGAACCATCTGCACTTGGTGTGGGAGATTTGTTTGCAGATGCTAAAAACTGCCTCCACAAAAATATTTTGCACACGCCCCACCATCCCAACAACATACAATTTTCCTCCAGAAAGGATACATCAACCCCAAGCCATTGGCACTTCAGTTTTGCAAGTAAAAGGCTTTATCTATGTTTTTTTTTTTTCTTTAGTAGATACCTAAATCAAGTTATTCCATTGAGAAAAAGACTGGTCTGTCCTTTATCACTTAAAGCTTAATATTATTTTTGTATAAGAAATCAGACACATTTAGGTCGCCTGGGTGGCTAAGTGGATTAAAGCCTCTGCGTTCAGCTCACGTCATGATCTCAGGGTCCTGGGATGGAGCCCCACATTGGACTCTCTGCTTGGCGGGGAGCCTACTTCCCCCTGTCTCTCTCTGCCTGCCTCTCTGCCTGCCTGTGATCTATCTCTCTGTCAAATAAATAAAATATTAAAGAAAAAAAAAAGAAACCAGACACATTAGTGGGAATAATAGCCCTAACCCTGAAAGGTAGTTCCTTTTACTAATGAATAATGGAAATAACTTACTGCTCAATATGTTCAGTGTGTTTATATGGCAGCCCATATTTGTACAGTATTGTTAGTTTCATTTCATATAGAAAAGAAGCATAGTTTATATTGTTCTTGATATGGGGTTCCTGGGACATTTGAGAGTGGAAAGTTTCCGTTGAGAAACTGACAAACTGTTTTCCCAAGGGATTCTATATCTTGCATGCTTGTAAGCCATGGATGAGTGTTCTGGTTGTTTCACTTCCTTGTCCCCAGTTGGTATTGTCAAGTTTGAGAAGGGTTTGTTTTTCATTTTCCATTTTTTTCTCACTTTAACCTAATTTGTTCAGAACTTTCACTCACTTTTAAAAAATTGAGTTACATATTTTCTCATTTTGAGAATTGCAAGTTCTTGGTGTATTTGGGATAGAATTTCTATATAGTGCATTTTCCTGCAAATATATTCTCCCAGGCTGTTGCTTCACTTCTCATTCACTTCTCATTTTCATAACAGCACCTTTAAAAAGCAGAAATTTTAAATTTTTATTAACACCAATTTATATAAATTTTTATTTCATTAATGATCAAGATTTTGGTGTCATATTAAGGAATTTTTCAATACCCAAGGTTATGAAGATCTTTTCCCTATGTTTTACAAGTTTTGTTGTTTTACACTTTATATTTAGGTCTCTGGTCCATTTGAGTTAATTTTTGTATATGGCATGAAGTATGGATTGAACATCATTTTTTTTTTTTTGTAATGTGGATGCTCAAAGTTCCAGCACCATTTGTTCAAAAGAGTATCAGTTTTGTTAAATTGCCTTTGCATCTTCATTTGTCTATTTCCAAACTCATTATTTTGTTCCACTGATATATTTGTCGTCTTTTTGCCAATACCACACTGTCTTGATTTCTGTAGTTTCATAGTAGATCTTGAGATCAGAAAAGGAGTCCTCTAACTTTGCTCTTCCTCAAAATTATATTGGTTATTCTGGGTTCTTTGCATATCAAAATTAATTTTGGGATAAATTTATTTCTGCCAAAAAATTTTATTGAAATTTGTCCTGGAATTACATTGAATCTCTAGACACGTTTTTGGAAGAATCGACATTTTAACAATATTGAGTCTTTCTCAGTATATTTCTCCATTTATTTAGGTCTTCTTTAATTTATCAGTGTTAAATGGTCATCATCATACAAATCTTGCACATTTTTCTAGACTTACACTTAACATATTTCATGTTTTTGATGCTATTTTAAATGGTACTTTAAAAAATTTCTGATTACTAATATATAGAAATAGGATTAATTTTTGTGTGTTGACTTTGTGTCTTGCCACCTTTCTAAAGCCATAAGTTAGTTCTAGTAGCTTTTATGTAGATTAGTTAATATTTTCTATATAGAAATCTTTTCTTTCTGATAGATACAGTTTTATGTCTTTGTTTCTGATCTGTATACCTTTTTTTTTCCCTTGACTTATTGCACTGGCTTCCAGTCAAATGACAAGTAAGAGTGACAGGAGCAGGCATCCTTGCTTTGTTTTTCTTTATAGGGAAAAAGCATTTAGTGTTTCATAATTAAATACAAGGTTACATCTAGGTTTTCAGTAAATGCCTTTTTCCTAGGTTGAGGAAATTATTCCTCATCCCTACTTCTATTCCTACATTCTGAGAGTTTTTAATTATGGGAGGATGTGAATCTTGTCAACTTTTTTTCCTACCTGTATTGATTATCAGATGGTCTCCATTTTTCTTCTTTTGTCAATTTAGACTGCATTTCTTCACCTAAAGAATTTTGTAAAAGTCTATAATGGATAATTAAAGGGTGAAAGTATCAAGTCAGAGAGTGGAACCTCTTTCCAGATTTATAGGATGAAATCAGATTTCAAACATCCAATGCCACTCCACCCTTCTGTATATTCTGAGCAGACAGATACCAAAAAACCATTTTAATCTCAGTAAATCCTAAGGATCATCTGAATATTAATTTTTTAATAATTTAGTTCTACTCTTTCAAGTTCAAAATTTAAAATACTAAAATACAGTCCTATCAACTCCTAGAGTTTTATGGCATGTAAAATATTCAGGTGTAATCTCATTAGAATGAGTTCTACTGAGTTCTTGTGTGGACAGAGTATTATGTACTTAAGAATGCCCACACTTCCCGGAGGCCCTCAAACTTCATCAGCTTTTAATTTCATATAATTTACTAAGTGTTCCTTCAAAAGAAAACCAACAGACTGTGAAAGTAAATTGTAAGTTGATTTTTCAAAATAGAAGGGACTAACAATAATAATGTGTCTAAAAATCAGATGAGCACCATTGCTTATATTGAGACATAATTTGCCATGATTTATTAGAGATTTGGGAAAACTGATTATAAATTGTTTTATTCCTAATTCTAAATAACTTATTATGTGATTTTCAAAATTCAGTATAATATGCAGAATTGGGAAGATATATACATATATTTTTAAAGATTTTATTTATTTATTTGACAGAGAGAGAGATCAAAAGTAGGCAGAGAGGCAGGCAGAGAGAGAGGAGGAAGCAGGCTCTCCACTGAGCAGAGAGAGAGCCCGATGTGGGGGGCTCAATCCCAGGATCCTGAGATCATGACCTGAGCTGAAGGCAGGGGCTTTAATCCACTGAGCTACCCAGGCACACAGGAAGATATATTAATGTGATTTGTGTATCATCTCAATGAATGTGAATTGAACAACTGAATGGATCAATGGATCAATGAGTCATCTATTATTTTTCACTGAAAAAAATACAAATATTCTATCATGTACAATGCCCTAATTGTGATCCATCCAATTTTATTTGTTTTCGTATTTGTATATTTTTATTAAGAGTCACATTTTATCTGATAACTAAGATACATGTTTTAAGTGCCATATATTCAATCAGTAAGCACTTTAAACAGTTTTTTTTTTCCTGTGCAAATCCTTGTGTGAGGTGCTGAGAATGCAAAAATCAAGGAAACACAGTGTGTATCTTCTGCAATACACACACACACACACACACACACACACGGTGAATCAGATGCATAAATAAGAGGTACAATATTAAGAATCCTTTCAGAGAAGGAAAATATTGTATTTACTCATATTTGTGGCCATGGTGTTGAAACAGTGTTTGCCACATAGCATGCTCTTACATGCCTGATGTTGCAGTTGTCGAACTCTGAAAAGATGTGGAAGGAACACATAGGATCCGTTGACCAATTCTTCCTAGAGAAGTCTGTTTACATGAGATGGCATTTGAACTGAATCCCATAGAAAGAAAGAAAAGAAGAGAAGGGTAGGAGGGAAAGGGGAAGAGGAAGTGAAGAGAGTTCAAAGTAGAACAGCATAAGCAAAGGGGCTCTGGTGCTAAATAAAGTGATTTCCAAGACACAGCTGACTCCACCATGTAACACAAGGGTTGAAGAAACTGACTATTGTTAATAAGAGGACATCTGAGGATGGAGAATTGAGATGTAGCTGTCTTGCCCAGGATCCACGTCTCTCTAGGAAATTCATGTGACAGCTAGAGAAATCTAACTGTATTATGTTGTATAGCATACAACATGTTAAACTAGTAACATGTAATTCCAGACTTGTACATTTCAGCAGTCCTTCAGTACTGCAAAACCATCCTGTTCGATCCTTTTTTACCTTTCTTCACAAAAAGTCCCTACAGTAGCCCACTACTAAAAGCATTAAAACTTCTCACCAACAGTGAGCTAGAGCATCCCTTGGAATGCCTAACACTTTCTCACTTAGCTAATTTATAGGTCCACCTACTCATGTGAGAGGGCGACGTAGAATTCAATTCAGTGATTTTTGCAATTTGGTCAGCTCGAGAGGGGGATAAGGGAAATCTTCAGATATAAAACAGTCCAGTGAAGATAAGGGCATATAATTTAGGGCCTGCAGCAGCAGACAGCATTAGTTATTGCTCTTCCCTATACACTGAACAAAAGCTGCAGACTTCCATACTTACTGGCAGAATTATGACCTCCACTTCAAGCCTTTTGTGGTACAGATGTAAATAATAAAGTCATGTAAACAGCAAAAGCAAAAATTTCAGATCCTCTGCATTTATTGGATTTCCTCATTTTCAAGAATTCATGGGTGTTAAATGTGTTATTAAGGAAAAATATTGGTTTTCAATGATTATGTAAGTGTGGTAAAATTCCCAGGATTGAGATTAATCTGTTTCTTCTTTTCTTCTACCAGGTACATCATTGAACTCTTGTGCACATTTTTCTTGTTTGTTTTCATCTTTGTCATCCCACTCTAGCAGTGTAGGCTTCTGCAGTCATCTGTTCAATATGCCTGGGCAGAGGTGTGAGCTTTCTAGTGTTCCCCGATGTAACCTTGGCATTAGCAAGTTGTGGACTCTAAGCAGAGAGAGACATAAATGCAGGTAACATGGATGAGGGAACCCCCTTAAGCTACACTGATGAAACTTCAGTGTTTCTTAGCCTCTGAAATATTTCATTAAAATTATAGAGGATGAATTTATAACCTAAAATGTTCAGGAGACATGTGAAGAGAATCCTTTTTAGAAATGGATTTTACCTCAAAAACAACTATCTCAACTCTCTTGAGGAATGAATGTCCAAATTCAGAAAGACATCCACCAAGAACATTATATAGCTCATCATTTTCTTCTCCAGGTGTTTCTATGGAAACATTTTAAAGGAATTCTCGAAATAGAATAAAGCAGACAGAAATAAAGACTCTAGTTCAGAAGCAGTTTGTGAGAGTAAATATTGCTTTTAGAAATCTATTGAAATGTTCCCTTCTACTCCTTAGAGAAGGATGAGAAGGAACTCAACACAAATTGTGTGAAGGATTCACTTATCATTAGCCTAGACCAATATACTTTAATCGAGCAAAACATGTCCTAGGAAAAAATTCTGAGGGCCTGAGGACCAAGAAGCCTGGTATAAGACAAAGAACACCACCTATGGAATTAAAAGACTCATGTTTTCCCACTCGTTGACTTGTGATCTACTAGAAGTTACCTAAACTCTATGACTCTCCATCTCTTCATATGTAAAATAAAATCATAATAGATTTCTGATTACCATTTAATGGATTGCTATGAAGCTCAAATATAATAATTAATATGGACACATCATTTACAGCTTCTTCCCCTATAAGGAATCTATGATTCCTCCAAGGGAAAAGCACCTCAAGTTGTCCTCTGTGGGCTGCCCTAGATCATTTTCTAGAGCAGGGCTTTCAGCTTTTCTATACTGGTGCTGAGCCCTGTGTTTGATATGTATTATCTGCTTTGCAGGATTATGGAAAGCAGCATGGTGCTATAGAAAGACCAAGAGGTCAGTAGTGAGAAAGGTTCAATGGTTCAGTCTTGGTCCCACACTTATTAAGCATCTCTGGCTCTGAATTCCTGCTCTGACTCTTTCTATAGAACCAGTTATCATATCCTGGCCTTCTCCAGGCCCAACACAAATTCCTGTGTTAAAATTGTCTCTGGTCCTTGTTTCATGAAAACATATGTACAAGGTGCTCACCGTAGTGATTTTTATCTCTACTGGCGAAGATGGTATGAAAATTCACATAATAAGAATGCAATACAACTCCTCCCCTTTGTTCTACATGGATTCTTCTTTTTTTATTTTCCATTTCAATTTCAGTATAGTTAATACACAGTGTTATATTAGTTTCTGGTATACAATATGGTGATTCGGTAATTCTATACATTACTTGTTGCTCATCATGAAAAGTATACTCTTAGTCCCCTTCAGCAATTCTTCTTAAGATTTAAGAACTTAAATTTTAGTGGGAGGCTGGTATAATACATGGACTTTGAAATTCAGGACCCAATATTTGCCCCTTCTTGCCTGTATGTCCTGAATCATACTAACCTCAGTTTCCTTAGCTATAAAATGGGAGTGATCCCTTGAGCCATACTTAATAGTATCATGGAATTAAATGTAATTTAAAACAGACAGTGCAAGCTCTGACCCATCTAGTGAATTCTGAAATGTAGATGAATACTACTATTGTGTCCTGTTGTGTGTTAGTGATTACTACAGTCTTGACTATTATTCTTACTAAGTCAACTTTAATAAAGAAGCTCTGCCTTTTCTGTCTTTTTACCTTGGTATTTTTATACTAAGGTGATGTCTCTTCTTTTAGAGAATCCAATTTAGATTCAGTGTTCTATCTGGCAATTAAAGTTGAAAACAGGTGCTTCTCGCATTCTCTTGTCTCAAATATGCAAAAGTTTGATTTATTTTTCTTTATATAATTATGCTTTAATCATTGTGGAAAACAGACTGAATAATTTTGCAGTACTGTGTTAAGTACAGAATGTAACAGCAATAGTATCTTTTTTATGTTTCAGTCGTCTTCTAACAATTATAAAAAGAAATGCATTCATAAATGTGACCTCTTAGTCATTATACCATACCTTTGATGTGGGCAGAATATTGCTATTTAACATACATATAAGAAAATTATTTTGCAGATTATTCTTACCCTCTTGATTTGCTTCTTTCCTGAAGTGCAGACAAACTTTGAAATGAACATTAATGCAATTTTTGCTGTTCTATATTTATTATTATAACTATTTAATAATACATCTCTGATACATTTCCACATCCATACATATAGGTCTGATCAATGGTTATCAGCATATTGGGCAGTGTCTAAAACAGTTGCATAACCATGACACTAATTCCAAAACATCTTCGCCCCCAAAAGAAATCCTATATGCATTAGCAATACTCCCCACTTTTCTCTTCCCCAAGTTCCTGGCAACTAATATTCTACCTTCTGTCTCTATGAATTTGCTGATCCTGAACCTTTCTTGTTAATGACCACCATATGTGGCCTTTTGTATCTAGCATCTTTCAACTAGCATAATGTCCAAGGTTCATCCATATTTTAACATATATTAATACATCATTTGGTTTTGTGGCTGAGTGATATCCTAGTATGTGGGTATACTACATTTTGCTTACCCATTCATCAGTTGATAGACATTTGGCTTGTTTCCACATTTTGGCTTTTATGATTAATTATGTTATTAAATAACATTCATATATAAGTTTTGCATGAACATATCTTTTCAGTTCTCTTGGGTACATAACTATGAGTAAAATTGATGTGTCATGTAGTAACTTAATTTTAAACTTTTTGAGGGACTGCCAAATTATTTTTCAAACTGACTGCAATATTTTACATTTTTGCTAGCAATGTGCAAGAGTTCCAATTCCACAAATCCTTACAAACACTTATTTTTTTTTTATCATAGCCATCCTCATAGATGTCAAGTAGTATTGTGGTTTTGATTTTCATTTTCCTATGGTTAATGATGTTGAGCATATTTTCACATACTTACTGGTCATTTGTATGCCTTTCTTGGAGAAATGTCTACTCAGATCCTTTACCCATTTTTAATGGAGTTGTCTTAAAACTGTTGCATTATAAGAGTTCTTTATATATTCTAGTACACGTTCTTTTTCAGATATATGACTTGCAAATATTTTCTCCCATTACACAGCTGTCTTTTCATTTTCTTGAAAGTGGAGCACAAAAATTTTAACTTTGATGAAATCTAAGGTATTTTTATTATTGTTGTTGTTGCCTATGCTTTTGGTGTTGTATCTAAACCATTGCTTGATCTAAAGTCATGAAGATTTACACCTATATTTTTTCCTGTGAGTTTTGTAGTTTTAACACTTACATTTATATTATGAATATTGAGTTAATTTTTGTACATAATATGCATAGGGGTCTTTTTTGGCATGAGATACATAGGTATCCTACTTGAAAAATAGTACTATTCATTGAAAAGACTATTATTTCCCAATTGAATTGCCATGTGTAAATGTGGGGATTTATTTCTGAAGGTGTAGTTCTATTCCATTGATCTATATTGTTTATCTCTATACCAGCACCAAACTGTCTTGTTTAGTGAAGATATGTAGTAAGTTTTGAGATCATAAAATGTGAGTACTGCAACTTTGTTTCTCACTTTCAAAGCTGTTTTGGCTATTCCAGGTCTCTTGAATTTCCATATGAATTTTAGGATAGCTTGTCAGTTTCTATAGGAAACTGTATTGTCTTCTTAACAATTCAAACACAGAAGATTTTTCCATTCACATAAGTACTTAATTTCTTCCTATGATGTTTTGTAATTTTCAGTGTACAAACTTTGCATGTCTTTTATTAAATTCATTCCTAAGCATTTTATTTTTTTGCAACTACTGTAAATGTTATTATCTTCTTAATTTTGGTTTTGTTTGTTTATTGCTCATATACAGGAATAGAATTTATTTTTGTCTATTGATTTTATTTCCTGTGATCATACTGAACTTGGCTCTAATTGTGTGTGTGTGTGTGTGTGTGTGTGTGTGTGTGTTTTCCTTAGGGTTTTCTATATACAGAATCATGTTATCTGCAAATAGAGATAGATTTGCTTCTTCCTTTCTAACCTTGTTTGTCTTTCATTTCTTTTTCTTGTCTAATTGCCTTGGCTAGAAATCCAGTAAAATGTCTTCTTCCTGACCTTAGAAGGAAACTTCCAGTATTTCACTGTTAAGGATGATGCTAGCTGTGGGTTTTTCATAGATTCCCTCTATTAAGCTGAGCAAATTCCGTTCTATTATTCCTAATTTGGTGAGTGTTTTTGCCATGAAATAGTGTTGGATTTTGTCAGATGTTTTTCTGCGTATGTTGAGAATGTCGTGTGGTTTTATCCCTTATTTATTGATACTGTGTGTTACAGGGATTGATTTTCATATGTTAAACTAACCTAGTATTCCTGTCAGCCTGTTAGCTTTCACAGTGGTTCGAGAGCTATTGGTTTTAAAGAGTCTTACGGATCCAGGGAGAAGGAAATGAGAATAGGGTAAGTTAAAATATGGCAAAACTCAATTTTCTTAGGGAGATTCAGCCATTTTTCTTTGAACAAATGCTTCCTAGAATGTTGCAAGCCATTGGTTAATTTCCAGGCTTCTGAAAAATGTATTTTGACAATTTTTCTCAGTGTTATCGTTGCCTTTAAGGAGATAAGGTTTTCAGAGGTCCTATTTTGCCATCCCACTGGCATCACTCCATTAAAGAAGCCTTACAGATGATGCTGAATATTCCTAAATATTCAGTTTAAAACATTTGTAGGGTGAGAAGCCTACAGACTCTCAACTGTATTTTCTGGTTCTACCTCCTCTCATATTGCTATTTACTTTTGTTTATCCCTTTATTCCAGCTAAATACCTATTTATTATATCCATTCCTTCCAATGTTTATTCTGTGTCTTCTATGCTTAAGGCACTGTGCTAAACTTTTTAGTGAATACAAAATTAATAAGTACAAATTATTTTCAATGTGATAAGTAAGATGTATATAGCCAAAATACATGTTAACCATGGTAAATACAAAAAAAAAAAAAAAAAGAGAGACAGATAATGATTTTTTTTAAGTAGTAAAGGAATATTATTCTCTTTTCAGAGAATAAGTGCAAAATGCTATACAGAGACCATGCCGTTTGTTTTGGACAAAGCATGAGTAGGATTGGAATACGCAAAATGGAGGAAGAGAATTTCAGAGAAGGAAAACTGTAGGAACAATGGTATGGATATTAAGAAAACATTAGTCCTAATCAGGAAAGGGGGAAGGAGGTCTATTCTGCTCTGTCTCCAAAGAGTGGTGACAAACATGATTACATAAAGATTGAGCCTTGGTGAAAGAATACATTTAATGTCAGTCTAAGGAGTGTGAGTGTGGGTATGTTTTCTCCATAGGAGGCACAGAGCTGTTGAAGATTATATGATCAGACCTATTCACCAGAAAAATAAATTTTCATGGAAGTATTTAAGAAATTTAATGGAAGGATATAATGTGATTGGATATAATCCAGTGTTAGAGTAAAAGCAGTATAAAAAAAGAAAATTATAAATTGAAATTCAAAATAGTATGGGACAGAGGCACAAGCCTCCTGATTATTTTACGACTTTTTAATTTTAGATTTATTTGCTTTTCAGAGGTTCTTAGAACCGATAATCTTATAGTACATGTTAAAAAAAAAAAAAAAAAAGTGAAAGTCCCAGGCAATGGGATACCATGCCAGAGATAAAATTATCCAGGCATGTCTTCTATTAGCAAGTATATAGAAGGGATTAAAAAAAAAAAAAAAAAAGGCATTCTATTCTATTCATTTGAATGCAAGAGCATGAGCTGGAGGGAAAAGGAGAGGAGGGTGAATCTGAAGGAGACCCCATGCTGAGTGTGGATCCTGTCTCTGGGCTCAATCCCATGACTGTGAGATCATGAACTGAGCCAACACCAAGAGTTGGCCACTCAATCAACTGAGCCACCCAGGTGCCTCTAGAAGGGTTCTTAATGCTGTTGCCATGTTTTTTTATTCACAGAGTTCTTTGTTGTGGCACCTTCTGGTTTTTAAGCCTAATTTCTAGTACCTCTGATCCTAGCACAATAGATTAATTTGCCTCTCATCTTTTGTTTTCAGAAGTTCAAGGATGAACTTCACTTTAGTCTTCAAAGTCCTGTTTTCTTGTTTTCCTCTGTTGTCTTACTTTAGCAGTTTGGGTTTCCCACAATCATCTGTACTTTACTCCCAAACATACAGAATGACATGATTTCTAGCACCATATTCACTCTACCACAGCATCAGGAAGACGAGTCATCTTTAACAGTTAAAGTTAAATATGCCCACCAACTCTTCAAAACACGTGAAGTTGAAAAATTCCTTCACAGTTGGAACTAGTGGCTGACATAGCACAATCTGCCAGACTTCCAAAGGCCAGGTTGACTTTCATGATTAAATTGCCTCCTTTCAAAAAGGAAAAAAACAAAAAACAACAAAAAAAACGTAACTGACCAGTTAGATGGTGTGCCTTCTAAGGAGTCACGTTTACATGGCTCAGTTGTCTATTACACAAAGAAATCTGGCTCTTTGTGGTATTTTTTTTTCCTCCTTAGGCTGAGATATGACCTTGGTTTTCTGTAGGTGAACCATCTTTCACAGCACTGTGCTGGTAGTACAAGGCAGTTCATAGGATGTTTTTTTCTTCCACGGTTAAGAATGCAATACTATAGCAGCTACTAAATCACTGTCTTGAGAACTTTGATAATGTCCATAGCCTATTAAGCGAGGAAAACTAGATCGTATAATTTAAAAAGCTTCCATTTGCCCTGTGATATCTTAGAGCATAGATTGACTGAATTGCTAACCAGCATTTTTCATTCCATTGATGAGAGGAAGAGGGTTACATTGCACTCTGTCCACTCTGACATAACTGTTCATACTATTTTGGAGTAGTCTTGGGAACTTCCTAAATATTTCTTAGCAGTCAGAGTTACTGAGACTTTGTCAGAAACTGGTCCATTGCTGCAAATGCATCAATATACCAGTGAATTGGAGATGAATACATCTACAGATGATCGTTGAACAATGCGGAACTTGGGGCACCAACCCACTCATGCAGTAAAAACTCCACATAAAACTTTTGACTCCCCCAAAACTCAACTACTATAGCCTACTGTTGACTAGAAGTCTTACAACATAAACAACCAACACACATTTTGTATATGTATATTCTTACAAATAAGTAAGCTAGAGAAAACAAAATCGTAAGAGAAAATACACTTATAGTACTGTGTTTATCAAAAAAAGCTGCATGTGTGGACCCATGCAGTTTAAACCCATGTTCAAGGATCAACAGTAATGTGGCTATTTTGACATTACCCACTGTTCTCCTATAACTGCCATGCAAACAAAAACCCTTTCGTGTTTTGTGACCTTTTGAAACTTGAAGATGATGCTGATTTTGTAGAACAAAAGCCATTTTTGAAGAATGTTCCTGTCTAAAGTGTTTGCAGTAAGGGAACCTAAAGACAGAATCTCTGGTTTCAGTTTAAGAAGCTGGCTCGCTAGATCTCTTCCACTCAAGTCCAGCCACATACTTTCCATAATGAAAATGTAGGTCCGGTTTTACAAAAATAATTTAAAAAGTTCAAGATAGTCTCACCTGAGCTTTAAGTCAACTGTGGGGCTTCTTTAGGCACAGGTGCAGGACCAAAGAGCTACTCTTCTTCCAGGCACCCTATAAATAAAGAACGATATGAACTTCACCCTCCTTGGACTTAAGAAGTTCACATCCTGCTCATACAAGCAGAAATACTGAGTACTTAAATGGGGCATGCTATTTGGCAATAATTTGGAAAGAAGAAAGAAATTACCCCACAAATAACAGACCTATTTGCGTGCCTATGAGGTGCTGAGTGCTTTTAGATATGTTATCATATTAATCCTTACAAAACCTCAGAAACTCCATGGCATGTGTGAATATACTACAGATGTCTGCCTCGATTACCTTTAACTTGAAAGGGCAACAGAAAGGATATTGGAAGGAGGTAAGGCAGGCCTCAGTAGCACCTGTTAGGTGAATCAGCTGCACTTCTTGGGTTCCCTGAGGGTTACAGAACCATCCTTGAAACGTTTTAAAAATAAGAAGCCAAATCCCTGCTCAATAAGGGAAAAGCTTACAGGGCTGGAGCCAAGTGTTTTATGCTGCGTGGGTGGGTTTAACCACCTCCATCCCCAAAGGAAGGAGAAATAAAGAATCTCCTGAACAAGGGTTTGTCCTACTCTAATATGCAATGAGTCATGGAGGATCTCCATAAAATGCAGAATCTGACTCTACCATAGGGCAGCACTGGAGATTCTGAATTTCCAAACATGGTTTCAAGAGACACTGGTACTGCTGGTCCAGAGACCATGCCTGAGAGGCAAGGCCCTAGAGGAAACATCAGTCACCAGCCCTGAAATAAACACAGCATAGATATACTATGTAATCACTATTCATGAGGAAACTAATTACTTCCAGAGCTTTCTATAGTCATTCCACGGTTATATCATTTTTAAAGAAGGTGCATTCTATCTTCTTAAAAAATGCGTATCTTTGTACTGAAGGGGAACATTAACAGCATGCTGTTCATCTGTTCATCTTGTTTTATCACTGGGTTATGTAGGCAAATGTGTCTTTTCAAGATTACGAACCAGCCTGCCCTTTTAGTCTCTTCACCCACTCAGCTGTTGTTCTTAGAACAACTCCACCCTCACATCTATCAAAAGTCATTCCTCACATCAGTTCTGAAAACGCCCATCTTGCTCCCCCAAAGAAATTACAAATGATCTCAGCCTTACTTCTATCATTAAGGGAGGATAATTGCTTACTAAATACAATGTCCTACAGCCTCCAGCAGCCCTCTAGAAGTACTGAACCAGGCCATTAAATAAAAGTTGGTAATAGACAAGACCGCCCCAATGACTAATACCTGGTGCCTCTCTGCTGTGTTATTTAGCAAACTCCAGACCTTTTGCAGGTACTGCCTGATGATTATACACATCATTTGTCAGCATATCTTTTTGTGTTTTTCTAAAATGTGAAGCTGGAAGCACTTTTGTTATCAACTCAAAACTTGGTATTAAGAAATAGAACCCTAAAGAAAATTAAAGTAATGGAATGTGACCTTTCACGGTAATGTGCAGCAGTCGGTAGAATTCCTCTGGCCCAGCTCTGGAACATTTGCCCCCTCTCGGGGGATGTAGGTTAGCACAGAGATAAAATTTTGATGAACGGATATAAGTGAGTGGGTTTTGTGATACTAATTTGATTAGAGTTGGGGTAAAGTATGCAAAAGGGGCATTGGAGAGAATTGTTCTTCAAACTCTAACTCTGTCCAAAAACCCTGATTGAGTTGGTGAGATTAGAAAGAAACAGATGAGAAAGGATATGGAGACGAAAACCTGTGAGATACCAATATATAAAGATTTTATTTTCTCTTCTCCATAATAAAGAGAAAAACAGTCTCTGTTCTGAGACAAGTCTCCTGATAAAATGAACTTTCAGGACATCCTTTTAATGATATTTAAAACATCATCAAAGGTTACAAAACCCTGGGATCGTCACATCAGGCCCTTGCCTGTGCTTCCTTGGGAAAGACCATTAAGAGACTAGAAGAGAAAAGGATGTTTCACAGGAAGGAGTCTTTGGTCCATGATATTCACAGGTAGGGCTCTGCAGTGATAGCTCAGTTGAATGTTGTCTTAGGCAAAAGTATGTTTATGCACCACCAATCCGGGTATTCTAAACTCTGAAATGTGTCGTGTTCACAGTGAATGCAGAAACTCAGTTCTTACAGCTTTCCCAATCCACTCTCAGAACATTTAGCCAATAGCTCTCTCTATCCACGATATGTCTTCTGTGAATTGCTTACTACTAATGACCAGACAGAGAGCTGTTGCACAGTTGCTAATTTGTCCCTGAATTTGTACATAAAGCATTAATAAACAACTAAGGCTGAATTTGAACAAGCAACTGTATCTGGAAAAAAAAAAACCATAACTTGTCTCTCAAATCCCCTCTTCCCAAATGCTTAAACTTCTAGTTCACGAAATAAAGTGCTAATGGTGCACTTTGGTTCCATAGCTATGTCCCCTCACACCACTTATTTTGTGTAAAGTAGTGTTTCCCATTAAATAAAGTAATTAAGAATCATTCAGTGGTGGAGGAAATAACACATGAGGTGTGCTGCTAAGGTACTAAATAAATTATGGAGGAATATGTGGAAAGGTAAGACAGCCATGTCTGCTTTACTGAATTTCAAGTGAGACGTACATATTTCTTTTATACTTTTTCACATTATTCTTCAAATAACTGGTCATTTTTATAATAAGACATTGAATACTCAGAATATTTACTGCACACACACTGAGATTTCAGTCATCCATAGTTCACTGATGAACTATAAACCTTAAGAAACATGCATTTCAATCCTAGAGGTTAATTCCTGAAAGAACAAGGCGCTTCTTATTGCATGCTTAATTATTCTGGTAACTAGCACTTATCATTTTTTCTAAGAAGGTTGATAAACTCATAAGTACTTAAAATTGCCTGGAGCTCATTCAGTTACTTTTTTAGGCATTTGAAGAAAGATATTAAAATAACTGAATTTCCATTGATGAATTGGGAAAGGATGGCATGTTGTTCTCTGACCTTGTATACCATAAATCATTTTATAAATTCACATCATAAAATAAAAATTTCAAATAAACTTCATTACGGAATAGTGTGCATATAAATCTAGGAAAGACACAAAGATAGCCGCAGAAGTGAAGACAAGTATTCAGCACTGTGTACAGTAGAAAACAGACTACTTAGCTTAATTTCAATTCCTTTTTTTCTGGTGTGATCTGTGTTTGGGTGACATGTACCAGCTATTACACTGTGATTCATACTACTATAGAAACTCAAAAAGTCAATTGGCCTAGCTCTGTGCCGGTAGACAGCTGGACAACTAAAACCTCAAGAAACAAGATGGCGGCCTCAAGAAACAAGATTTACATAATTAAGACAGTTCTGATTCAACATTTGTTTCTGGTTCTCCTTCACAATGAACAAATTCTTATACCTTGAATTGTTCCTTGAGTTACACCATGGTGTAATTTATCCCTGACACAGAGGGGAAATTCTGACTGAGGAGGCAGGTCCTTCATTTTCCTTACAAGGTCCTTTGTCATTTTCAGGACTAGAATTACAGTCCTCTCTAAATTTTCTTGATTGTTAAAATTCCTAAAAGGCAGCTCCTACATCCCTATAGAGAGACAAACCAAAGTTGAACTTCACATTTCACAGCCTAGTATACTTAAACTTTGAGATGTTGCTGGAGTCTAAAAATTATCTGTATATATAATGCCCTTTAAATGAACAAATGCCCAATAAAGCATTCTAACCATAAACAAATCTCTAATAAAGCATTTTAACCTTTTTGGGAATAATTTGGAAAGGTTATATTCAAAGCTCAGTGCTTTGAACAGTTGGCACAAAATGGAGAATCACTTTGAGGTTAGCTTGATTTTAACCTTGGAGCCCTTTCATCTACAATAAAGTCTATAGAACTAAAAATTCACCTCATCCAGTTTCATTTGCAGTTGTAGAACTCAGCTGCTTTTTTCAATTACTTTGCCAACAATCTTCTGGTTTCCACCTCCCAACACCTTCTACCCATACACACATATTCTTTTCCCACTTATATGTATATGTTCTTTAGCTAAACTCAATTAAAATGTGACAAACATTGGATTGAAACCTCATTTACTAATCTGATATGTTCCAGGAGATAGGCAATATCACAGGAGAGGTATGGTGCAAATGTTTTTGTATTGTTTTTTTTTTTTTCTATTTGTGTTTATCACTTTGTGTTAAAATGAACAATGATAGGTTATGGAGTAAAATACAATGTTTGCACAATTTTTAGGCTAAAACAAGAGACTTCAATGAAATTTCCAGAGGCGGATGTTTACCTTTCTCTGCTTAGGAGAAAAAATAGTGGAAAAGTTTATTAAGTGTTAGGTTCGTTGTGTCATACCTTAACTTTTTCTTTTCAAACAACACACACACACTAATAATTTAAATATATTTACCATGAACCCATAAAATTCAGTATAAGAAAGAACACATAAGATATGTAAACAAGACTTCATATGTGGATGAATTGAAAGCCCTGAAAACTTGAGTGATTTGAAAAAAAATAAATCATACAACTAGATAGCTGAGATAACCACGTGAGCACTACAGCCCTGACTAATTTCTCTTCTTCCAATTGTACCATAATGTTTCACGAGCATATCCATTGCCCTTTGTTTTTTCTTCAGAAATCTGTAAACAAAGGGAGAACTTACCAGAATCAACAGTGATAGAAAGTAGCATTGCTACTGATAGTCTTCCTCTGGAACCTGGCTCCAAAATTATTTTTACTTTTTAAAAAAATTATTTACTTATTTATTTATTTATTTGAGAGGAAGAGAGTGAGTACACACAAGGTGAGAGGAGGAGGGGCAAAGGGAGAGGAAAAGGGAGAAGCAGACTCCTTTCTGAGGAACACAGTCCATCAGGGCCTGAGATCAAGACTTGAGCTGAGATCAAGAGTCAGATG
This sequence comes from Spilogale gracilis, assembly GCA_004023965.1. NCBI lineage: Eukaryota > Metazoa > Chordata > Mammalia > Carnivora > Mephitidae > Spilogale > Spilogale gracilis. The sequence goes on along the minus strand of PITA01000073.1, from coordinate 235,011 downwards.
CTCAATGGACTTTGCCTCCCAGGAACCCCAACTCCAAGATTATTTATGAACAGAACAGAATTTGGGTTGGCAGAAAGATCGCAAACCCCACTGAGAAGGGCTCAGTTTCTCAAGGCCAATTATCTTATCTATAATAGAAATTATAAGATATTCTTAGGTGGAGATGTTTGCTAACCTGGCCCAGGAAGATGATATTAGTGTAGAGGCCCAACGTGTTACTCTTTTAAAGGGCAAATAAATAACAAGAAACATGTTCCCTTCCAAGACAATATGCCCAGTTGTCTTTCCGGAGGCTGACATTTGTTGTAGCTTTCCTGGGTGCACTCTTATTTGATAAGGGGCAACCCTGTCTCAGAATGACAAGATGCTAAAGTGCTGCTGTTTTCTTCCCCATAGCCAAGCTCTCCTCCATGTTGTTTATTGCTGTTTCCTTCAGCATTTCTTCTGTAAATCCTGCCTGTAGTTACCAGAATTTAGTTCTATATAAATCACTGTTTTAACTGCCCTGCTATTTGTACTAGAAAATAGGAGACACTAAAATGTAGCCAATAATTGCTTCTCCAGGGCTTGGGTTTCCTCATATTATAGTTTCATGGCATGATCTAGAACTGCATCAGACTATATGGGGTCCTTTTCTGAAGGAACATTCCCACTCTCAAGACTAAATACTTTGCCTTGAAGCTACTGGATGTTCCATGATGACCTGTTAAAATGACTGGCATTGTGGACTTGAAAAATTCGGGGAGTTCTTATTTTTTGGAATTTGGTTCTACATCAGGTAGATTGTGTTTTTCACTAAGTTGAAGTAATTTCACATTCAGGGTTACTGGTGACAAATATCTGGGATATTATATCGGATGACAGGTGAGTTTGGTGGGTCAATAGAGGGAGCATGATTGTTGAGGAGGTACAATATAATGGAGACAATCATGGGGGATTTTGGAGAGTCTTGAGTGTCACTGTCATCTAAGAACCTCTGACTTTAGTGTATGGGTTAGGGGAAACATAGATGTTTTGGAGTAAACAAACTTATAATACTCCATAGTTGGCTTCCTGAAGATAAAGCTGGTGAAAGGAAAAGGGTGGAGAGATTGCAATAGCACAGAAGAGGCAGACATCTTTAGCCTTTACAATATTATAGCTAAGAAACGGTGATACTCATTCCACAAATGCTTTAGGACCCATTGGGTGCCAGATTCTGTGTTTGGGTTATAGCATGATAAAATAGACTGACATGACTCTTGTCCTTATGGAGCTTACTTTCTACTGTCAAAGGATAGATTTTAAAAAAAGAAGATCTAATAAATGCTGGAAAGAAAATACACAGAATAGAGGGTAACCTAGGAGAATATACTTTAAATAGGTTGGTGAAGAATGGGCTCTAAGAAGTTGGTATTTCAGTGAACGTGAAGAGTGGAAATCTCAACACAACCAATGAGAAGATAACATTTAGAGGGTCAGGATGAAGCTCTGCTTGTTCAAAGAAATCAGAGGAGACCAGTGCATTTGGGGCTCAAATGATGTGGAGAGAAAAACAAGGCTATGGTGGGGAGGGGATTGGAGTGAATAATTTATGGCTATATAAAGGCATGGCAAAGATGGATTTTTTTTTTCCTGAGGGAAATAAACTGCAACAGAAAGGATCATCACAAGGGAGCCCAAGCTTGGATTTGTCTGTTAAGAGGACCACTTCACTGTGGAAAGAATGGTTTGTGGGAAGGAGATGGAGAAGGAGAAACAGGCTAGGAGGTAACTGATGCATGATCTGAAATAGGCTTATAAAAATAGACATGAAAAGTAATTGCTGGGTTTGAGATTATATTTTGTAAAGAAATTGCTGATGATTCAGGGTTCCATGGTTAGAAAAAGGGAGTAATCCCAGATTTCTGGCTTCAGCAATGGAGTATATTTATGGAAAAGAAAAAGAATGGGAAGGACAGGTTTAAGGTTATGCTCTGCCCATATTAAATTTGAGATGTTTGAAAATATCCACAGAATGAGAAGCATCATCACTCATGTGATGGCCAAGGCATGGGAGATCCCATCCCAATCTTGGAGTTGGTAGACACTCATCCAAACCTATACCCAAACAGTTTTCTATGTTCTGTTTAGTGTGACATTTGTTCTCACCTGGGAACCCACTGAATGTTTAGACACTATTTTAAATGTCATATCAAATCTGCTAAAATGAATAGTACAGCAGCATTAGGAATATATCCTGAGGGCTGTGAAGGTTTTTTTCTTTCCTTTGGTTATGATTAAGTGTTTTACAATGTAATGTTGTCATAGCAGAAATTTTATCAACATTATGAGAACTTACATATCCAAACAAGTGCTTTTTCCCGCAAAACAATCTCCTTAGGAGGCTGCATATTTACTCCAGAAACGCTAGTTTTATTGACAGTGTTTCTAGAAACTTCCTTTGGAATTACTTCAGATTTTATAGGATATTTTTAAATGATGATATGTTTTCTTCCCTAAAGATTAATTAATTTTCATAAACAACCAATTTTCAATAAGCAAAGTATGCTGTATGTATACATTGAGGATCAAAATTAGACAAAGGTTACAGAGGGACTATAAATCAAGCAGATGTATTTTCCCATACGGCTCATCACTACCTAAAGAAGCATTACAGAATAATTGAAACTAGTTGTAGCTTCCTATATTGACTCTTGGTTTTTACATAATAGATATTTTCTACACTTGAAATTTTCTTACAACCTTAATACTTTAAAAACACACCAAGTAGTTCAACAGATAACACTAACTTGAATCAATTACTGTGAGATTCTTCACCTACATTCCACATGTCCCTAATAGTGATAATTAATGGTAGCCAGCATCTATTGCAAAAATGTACCTATTTAAATTTATATGAAATGGATAAAGGAAGATGAGCCCTTAGCTAATAGGTTGAGTTCTGTTGTCCATTGTAATAAACAACTTAACCTTGAATGATTATGTGTAGAGTTCTTCGTTTTGCCATAATTCTGAATCTATATTAAACCTGTTGTCAGAGAAGTTGGCCTGTACATTGTGCATTTCATGAGTTACATTCAGACCTGGAGAATTTGACCTTTGCTAAAACTAGTTCCATGATGAAGAATTGCAGCACTGCACCACCTGAGCCCCTTTCCACAACCAAGATAATACCAGTGACGGTGCAGATTTCAGCATGGGTTGCAACTACTGCAAACAGTAATTCTCAAGTTAACTTGTGAATGCTCAAGGGAATGAACCTTAGTCTCAAGCAAGCACCCTTCAGGGTGACCTAATGTGCCATGGATAGTCTAATACCCCAAATTTCAAGATAAACAAAATGTGACATATTCATAGATTACATATTTGGAACCTGCCAAATCTAGCATTGTTTTCTACTCTGTTAAGAAATTTATAAAGGCTTGTCTAAAGAAAAATTTGCCTTAGTCTCATGGTCAACTTGTGTCTATTTCTGCTTTGCTGTCTCTTCTTGTGGTTTTGAAATGTCCCTTAGCCTTGACTTCTGTTTATCTTTCACTGGACTCTAAGGGGTATCAGGGCAGTCAATTACTTTTATGTTCTCAGTGTATGGCACAGAGTAAGTCATAAATAAGTCTTTTTGTTGGACAGAAGGAAAGGAAGGTGGGAGGGTAGGAGGGAGGAAGTTAAGTTTACTAGATTTCACAGGCTTAAAAATACGGTCTGGAATCAAATTGCTGGCATTGAAGTCCACTTTGACATTTACTAATGATGGAAGGAAAAATTATTTTCTCTCATTGAGCATTAATTTCCTCATTGAGGAAATTTGTACCAATCTATAAAGGCTATTTTGTAAGGACTAAATAATACATACAAAGGTGTCAGTATAATATTTGTGTATCATATACTACTTGAACTGTAAATAGCTCTATATATTTTAGCTTTTATCATCTTGAGGGGGTGTCATGAATCCATTTGAGAATCTGATGGGAGTTCATTTCATAATTATATGTCTTTACTAAGCTCTTCAAACCTATCCATGTACAGTATACTAAGAACAATTCACTGAAATTAATCATTTTTCCCCTAGCTACACATCACAAACTCATTATGAGGTGAAATCTACTTATTTTTGTAGGGACTGTAATATTTTTTAATGAAAAAGAATAGAACAAAATAGAAAATAGAATATACCTTATATCTCATTTCATTAGGGTAAGTAAAAGATAGAAATTTTGTGAAACTTTATTTCATGGATGTGTGTGTGTGTGTGTGTGTGTGTGTGTGTGTGTGTGTGTGTGTGTGTGTGTGTATGAGGTTACTCTGTAAAGTTAGAGCCTTTTTCAAGATGGGACTCACTTGTGCATCCTTCAGACCCAAATGCCTAGTCCTCTTCTGAGCCCTTCCTATTTTATTTCAACAGAATATCTTTTATTCTCAGCCCTTTCTGGTTGTAGTTCTACCTTGTCTGTTTAGTTTCTCAAACATCTGAGCACAACAGCCATATTTGCACATGCAACAGACCATAGAGTTAATCATTAAAAAAATGAATTAACTAACTCTGATGATCACATTAATTATTGCATATTAACCCCATCAGCAACATAAATGTCATGTTCAGAAGATAAGATGTATACATATGAATTCCAGAGGTGTCATGTGGATGACTTATATTTGAATGTCATTGTCATACTGCCCTTTGGCTGTGACCTGGGAGCATGTTATACATGAAATAGGTATAGCCAAGTGCTTCTAGTAATTATAGTCTTCTGGATAATACCCAAAATACCAATTCTAGGCCAGGCTTTGTGCTGCATGATGCCTTATAGTGAAATTATAACACATGTGTGTTCCATGTTTTTACAATGAAACTGCTTTAAGCCAATTTATCCACTTTCTTAATTTGAAACCAGAAACAAAATATAGGTCCTGTATGAGTCAAGTGACTCTTGTATAAAAGATAATTTCATACCTGCCTTTAAAATATTTTCTATTTGAATCTTAGGTACCAAGGATTATATTACCCAAAGCCTAAAAGGTCTGTAGGATGATGAAGACAATCATCTAAATTGTCTGCTCAATCACCATTGATCTAATTGTCTTCTTCCAATTGTGTCTCTAAACCGAATTACAGCTGCATTAACTTTATGGTCTCTAACTATAAATGTCTTATTTATTATGGAAGTTTATTAGCAATTAATATACTTAGACATATGGGCATATGGCTAGACATTTCAGTTAAAGAAAAACACATAAACCAACTATTTCTTTATGACATCCTCTATTCTTACATTAGGGATTTTAGAAGGATTCATCAAAAAATTTGCAAAAGTTGAAAGTCATTATTTATTTACTTTCTCTTATTTTAAATATTTGTTGAATGAGGAATGAACTGAGTTATCAAATCAACAAATGAAAACATAACTAATTTTTGTACTCTAACATTACCTGGCCTATTGACTAAATATATATGAATCTTTCATGAAGGTAAACAGCTTTTTTTTTTACTTTAAATTTATTTTATTTTTTCAGTGTTCCAAGACTCATTGCCCATGCCCCACACCCAGTGCTCCATGCAATAGGTGCCCTCAGTACCCACCACCAGGCTCTCCCATCCCTTCACCTCCTCCCTCAAAGTCCCTCAGTTTGTTTCTGTGTCCAAAGTCTCACATGTTTCGTTTCTCTCCCTGAATTACACTACTTCCCATTTCCTTTCCTTCTCCTACTGTCCTCTATATTACCCCTTATGTACCACAAGTAAGTGAAACCATGTGATACTTGACTTTTTCTACTTGGCTTATTTCACTCAGCATAATCTCTTCCAATCCAGTCCATGTTGCTACAAAAGTTGGATATTTATCCTTTCTAATGGAGGCATAGTATTCCATTGTATATATGTACCACATCTTCTTTATCCATTCATCTGTTGAAGGGCACCTTGGCTCTTTCCACAGTTTGGCGATCGTGGCCATTGCTGCTATGAACATTGGGATACATATGGTTCTTCTTTTCATTACATCTGTATCATTGGGGTAAGTGCCCAGTAGTGCAATTGCAGGGTCATAGGGTAGCTCTACTTTTACTTTTTTAAGGCATCTCCACACTTTTCCAAAGCAGCTGCACCAACCTGCATTCCCACCAACAGTGTAAGAGGGTTTCCCTTTCTCTGCAGCCTCTCCAACACTTGTTGTTTCCTGACTTGTTCATTTTGGCCATTCTGACTGGTGTAAGGTGGTATCTCAGTGTGGTTTTGATTTGAATTTCCCTGATAGCTAGTAACGCTGAACATTTTTTCATGTGTCTGTTAGCCGTTTGTATATCTTCTATGGAGAAGTGCCTCTTCATGTCTCCTGTCCATTTTTTGATGTGTTCATCTTCTTTTTGGATATTGAGTTTGAGTAGTTTTATAGATCTTGGATATCAGTCCTTTGTCTGTAGTGTCATTTGCAAATACCCTCTCCCATTCCATGGATTGCCTCTTTGTTTTGTTGACTGTTTCCTTTGCTGTACAGAAGCTTCGGATTTTGATGAAGTCCCAGAAGTTCATTTTCGCTTTTGTCTCCTTTGCCTTTGGAGATGTGTCTTGAAAGAAGTTGCTGTGGCCCATGTCAAAGAGGTTACTGCCTATGTTCTTTTCCAGGGTTTTGATGGACTCCTGCCTCACGTTGAGGTCCTTCATCCATTTCGAGTTTGCCTTTGTGTATGGTGTAAGAGAATGGTCTAGTTTCATTCTTCTATATGTAGCTGTCCAATTTTCCCAGCACCATTTATTGAAAAGACTGTCTTTTTTCCACTGGATATTTTTTCCTGCTTTGTCGAAGATGATTTGACCATAGATTTGTGGGTCTGGACTCTCTACTCTGTTCCATTGGTCTATTTCTCTGTTTTTGTGCCAGTACCATGCTATCTTGGTAATCACAGCTTTGTAATGAAGCCTGAAGTCAGGTAACGTGATGCCCCCAGCTTTGTTTTTCTTCTTCAGCAATTCCTTAGAGATTCAGGGTCTTTTTTGTTTCTATATAAATTTTAGGATTGTTTGTTCCAACGCTTTGAAGAATGTTGGTGGGATTTTGATTGGAATAGCATTGAAAGTATAGATTGCTCTGGGAAGTATAGACATTTTAACAATGTTTATTCTTCCGATCCATGAGCATGGAATGCTCTTCCATCTTTTTGTGTCTTCTTCAATTTCTTTCATGAGTGTTCTGTAGTTCCTCGAGTACAGATCCTTAACTTCTTTGGTTAGGTTTATTCCTGAGTATCTTATAGTTTTTGGTGCTATAGTAAACGGAATCAATTCTCTGATTTCCCTTTCTATATTTTCATTGTTAGTGTATAAGAATGCAACTGATTTCTGTGCATTGATTTTGTATCCTGCCACATTACCAAATTGTTGTATGAGTTCTAGAAGTTTAGGGGTAGAGTTTTTTGGGATTTCCACATAGAGTATCATGTCATCTGCAAAGAGAGAGAGTTTGACATCTTCTTTGCCAAGTTGAATACCTTTCATTTCTTTCTGTTGTCTGATTGCTGTTGCTAGGACTTCTAACACTATGTTGAACAGTAGTGGTGAGAGTGGGCATCCTTGTCTTGTTCCTGATCTCAGAGGGAAGGCTTTCAGTTTTTCTCCATTGAGAATGATATTCACTGTGGGTTTTTCGTGGATAGATTTATGAGGTTGAGGAATGTTCCCTCTATCCCTATACTTTGAAGAGTTTTAATCAGGAACAGATGTTGTATTTTGTCAAATGCCTTTTCTGCATCAATTGAGAGTACCATGTGGTTCTTCTCTCTTCTCTTATTGATTTGTTCTATTACATTGATTGATTTGTGAGTGTTGAACCACCCTTGCATTCCTGGGATAAATCTCACCTGGTCATGGTGGATAATCTCTTTAATGTATTGTTGGATCCTGTTAGCAAGGATCTTGTTTGAGAATCTTGGCATACATATTCATCAGAGATATTGGTCTGAAGTTCTCCTTTTTGATGGGGTCTTTGTCTGGTTTGGGGATTAGAGTAATGCTGGCTTCATAGAAAGAGTCTGGAAGTTTTCCTTCTGTTTCTATTTTTTGATAGAGCTTCGGGAGAATAGGTGTTATTTCTTCTTTGAATGTTTGGTAGAATTCCCAAGGAAATCCGTCTGGTCCTGGACTCTTGTTTTGGGGAAGGTTTTTGAACACTGCTTCAATCTCATTACTAGGTCTATTCAGATTGCCAATGTCTTCCTGTTTCAGTCTTGGAAGTTTATAGGTTTCTAGGAATGTATCCATATCTTCTAGGTTGTTAACCTTACTGGTATATAATTGTTGATAATAATTTCTTATGATTGTTTCTATTTCCTTGGTGTTAGTCATGATCTCTCCCCTTTCATCCATAATTTTATTAATTTGGGTCTTCTTCCTTTTCTTTTGGATTAGTTTGGCCAAAGGTTTATCAATCTTATTGATTCTTTCAAAGAACCAGCTTCTAGTTTTGTTGATGTGTTCTACTGTATCTCTGGTTTCTGATTCATTCATCTCTGCTCTAATCCTAATTATTTCCCATCTTGTGTGGGGAGTTGTTTTAATTTTTTGTTGATTTTCCAGTTTTTTAAGGTGTAATGAGAGTTGGTGTATTTGGGATTTTTCAATTTTTTTGAGTGAGGCTTGGATGGTTATCTATTTCCCCCTTAGGGCTGCCTTTGCTGTATCCCATAGGTTTTCGATCGATGTATCTTCATTCTCATTAGTTTCTATGAAGTGTTTCAGTTCTTCTTTGACTTCCTGGTTGATCCACAGATTCTTGGGCAGGATCATCTTTAGCTTCCAAGTGTTTGATTTTCTTCTGAACTTTTTTATTGTGGTTGAGTTCCAGTTTCACGGCATTGTGGTCAAAGAATATGCAGGGAATAATCTCAATCTTCTGGTATCGGTTGAGGCCTGATTTGTGACCTAGTATGTGGTCTATTCTGGAGAAAGTTCCATGTGCACTCGAGAAGAATGAGTATTCTGCTGTTTTAGGGTAGAATGTTCTGAATATATCTATGAGATCCATCTGATCCAATGTGTCATTCAAGGCTCTTGTTTCTTTGTTGATTTTCTATTTAGATGATATGTCCATAAACAGCTTTAAAAAGCTTCAAAATACAAATGTTCAAGAAGTGTAACTTCATGTATATAATGTGAAGAGCTGAGATGAAACAGCTAGCTCTTCATGCCTGAATTTAAGAGATCAGAAAACCAACCACTGGTGTAATAAATAGTATTTTGTGAACACAAACTTAGAAAATACAATTTACAGGCATGAAATAGAATTTGTAACAATGGCAACAGAAACTAAACAGTCAAAATATAGTCACATGATACAGTTCCTTGAAGAACATTAGTCCACCATTCAGGAAGCCTTAATTTTATTTTTCTTATTGTCATGACTATTCTTGGCTTATTGTTGATCTTTTGAAAGCTGAACATCAAATTATGAATTTGTGAAGCAGAAATACAAAGGCAAGATTCATGTCTGTCCTATTCAAGATTTTATGTGAGCAAGAGGAGACTGGAAAAGGTTTGTTTTGTGAATAAATATAATCAAGTTTTAGCTTTATTCATAAAACTAAAATTTAGGCAGTATGAGTCTCTTCCTTATAATGTCTTAAAAATGAACATTTTGTCTAATTACATGAAAAATTATTTACTTTAACTCAAATGATGAGATTCTTGAGCATAATTTCATAAATACTGGAATAGATCTATTAATTATGAAAAATAATCTCAATTATGTAATATTTAAAAATTAGTACCATGAGTTTTTCATTTCAATGCTGTCATTTATTCTCTCATATGAAAACTGGCAGAATTCTAACTGCAAACAAACTCTGTTATTCTTAAGAGTCACTCAAGTCACTTATTCATTTACATTCATAATGTGTAGTCCATGAAAGACTCAAATTTAGAGTTCAGAGTAAATGTTAAGGGCAGAAAACATGTTGATCTTATTCACTGCTATATCTCTAGCACAGTACCTAGTTGTAGTCCTAGTAATGAGAGTCAAGTTAATGTTTTATTCCTACCTTTTGCATAAATGAAGGAACAAAAACTAAATTCAGGAAAACTAAACACAATAAAAATTATTTGTGGTTTTAATGCAGGAGAACAAAGATATCTACCAGGCATTCTTCCCTATAATGTCCTAATACAAAGGGTTTTACATTTCTTGGGAAAACTAAGTGAACTTTTGTCAATTTATTGTCCGGGAATTTGTAAAAACTCATAATTTTAAGAATTAGGCTACTTTTCTCTGCTGATAGGAAAATCGAGAATTGATTTGCTAAGTCATAAGGTCTTAATACAAAGAAGTTGGATGATACTGGGGAAGTAAAAGCGCTAATGTGTAAAGGACTGGATCCTGGGCAAACCCAGATTCATCCTGGGTAAAATTTTTTTGAAAGTGATTTTTAACATTCCCTGAAGGTATCTTGTCACCTTGAGTCTTTCTCTGTTCTTCCAAGTTATCCCATAATCTTTCATTTGTGCTTCTGTTAAACACATTAGAGGATGAAATGCCAGTTTTTGACTCTGGGGATGATGCACCTGCCTTTCTTTATTCTTTACCCCAGAAATCCCCAAACACAAGTCAATATACTCTGAAGCCTGTGATAACTATTTTCATTATCACAGAGGTAAAATTAAACAATATGAACCATGAAGTGAGCCTTTCCACTAAAGTTGCTTTTGATTTTAAGATCTGTTCTTTATTGAAAAACATTATCTCTTTTATAAAATAATGGTGCTATTAAATGTGGGGTTGTTCTTTCTATTAAAATAAAGTTGTTAAACCTTGTTGTCACCAAGTAAAAATAATTCAAAACATGCAGACTGTTGGAAACAGAAAAACACATCCTGAGATGGAATGAAAAGAAGAAAATGGAAAATGTTGCATGGGTTCATGCAAGAAGAAAACAAGGTTAAAGGAGTAGATTTCAGTAGCTTTATTTACAACTGCTATTGGCTAATGAAGGCACACATTCTAGGAGTGGTGTAAGTGTGGTTTTATTCTGTTTTGTTCATCGTTTTGGAAAGAGTCCAGCTACCTCTGATACTTCTGTGAAGACTAACATTCAACTATATTAAAAATGAAGGGAAAAAGAAAAAAAAATGAAGGGATGCCTTTTTTTTTTAGAATGAAATGGGCCCTTTTTTGGTCATTCTTTTTTTTAAAATTTATTATGACCTAACCAGTGAAATGACCACTGAAAGTCTTATAGCACACTATATATGTTGTACTAGATGAAAAGCAAAAGAAAAATGCCACTTACTCAAAAATAAATAATCCTCTACTTACACAAATGGGTTACTGTCATGTTATATTGGATTGTAAACAACCTAGAACTGATGTGTTCAGTTTGTTTTAAGAGAACTCAACATATGTTTAAGCCTTCTTAGAATGGTTTAATTATTAACATATCAATGCCAAAGTTTAGGGATGCATGAAGAACAATATATTTGCATTTAAAGGATTCTTTTTTTTAAGAGAGGGAGCCTAATGCTACTTCAAATAGGTATGTAAGGTTTATGTGAGTCAGGGAATGGGAGCTTTTACCCAAAGATTATTTACCAAAAGTTATTATATAATTTAAATAACTAAAATGAAATAATTCATGCAAAATTATTATACAGACAATCTAATCATTACTGTTAATAAGTAAATAAATAAACACATAAAACATATCCTAACCTCCCACCATATTCTGGGATTTATAACAGAATCATGGGATACTTATAAAAATGCCATTATTTTATTCTATCAGGCATTAAAATAACTCTTCCTTTTCCTAACAGACACACAAGCTAGGCCTCCTTCTTTTACATTGACAAATCTGGGGGTAAACCAAGTCAATATATGCTCTATATTACCAAAATTGAAAAAATTCTCCTTAGGAGAATCATTGATTTTCAGGCATCAATGAAATTAGTTATTTGATACCTTTAATCAGTTCTATAGGAACATCAAAGAAACATAAAGAAGACTTCAAAATCTTTGCAATCGGGTTTGAGAGAAAAAACACAGATTCAATTGAAATGGTAATATATGAGTCATATAATAAGTATATGCAAGGAAATGTTAAAAACTGGAAAGAACAGAGAAAATATCGAAATCAGGATTGAAATCCTGACCAGGACAGAACTTGGCTTAGTATCCACTACATATCTTAGTTTGAACTAAGTCATGGTCACTCTGCAGATGAGATGCAGGGGATCTTCAAAGCCAAATATTGGGCTGGGTACATACACAAGAATAAGCAAATGAGTGTTACTATTTTTTTAAAGATTTTATTTATTTATTTGACTGAGAGAAACAGAGCTAGAGAGGGAGCACAAGCAGGGGGAGTGACAGAGGGAGAAGCAGGCCTCCCGCCGAGCAGGGAGTCTGATGCGGGGCTCAATCCGGGGTCTCAAGATCAGGACCTGAGCCGAAGGCAGACGATTAATTACTGAGCCAGCCAGGCGCCCCGAGTATTACTATTAATTAGTATTAATAGCATTAATAGTTATGATATTACTTGGTCGTGATCTTTTCTCCCTTTAACATTGCCCTGCCCTGGAAACTTTGTGCTTCTCTCCTGACCTTTACTTTCGCTCTGTCCTTGTTATGTAATGCTCTGCTCTTAGTAAGTTAACTGTATGAGGGCAAGTAGTATGGTTTAGCTCATGGGCATGTCCTCCAGGGCAGTGCTTCTCTACCTTAAATAGCTTGGGGAATCGGGTTACTTACCGTAGTGATTTGATCCTGCCTCAGTAGGTCTGGGCAGGGTTCCAAGAGTGTATGTTTTCAACACTTTTGGTTCCTCTGACTGAGGCCCTACAGCATTTAGACATTGTCTTGCGTATGGAAGACATTCAATAGTATTTCTTGAATTAAAAAAACATGAGACATATGATTTAGATTGTCAAATTAATTACAAAAACAATACTGCTTCTTTTTAAAGATGTTGGAGGAAGGAGCTACAGAAAACTTTATAGAGCCGGTGAGAATTCACTCAGGTCCTGAAGAATTATAAAAACGTGAATGGTCACAGTAGATGACAAGCAATTCTAAAATTGTAGAAGAACATGAGGCAAATTATGGGAGGATCAAAGCATAAGGAACGTTCCTGGCGTAGTACAGCCAGTGTGCCCAAAGCATAAGATTGAAGTTACGGTAAAAGTAATTTGACAATATTGGTTGCTGCATATGTTTCTCTAACAAGCAATGAGCAAATGTAGAAAATATGAGCAATCTGTGAAGTGACCACTATGTTTTAGGAAAGTTATTCTGGATGGTGGTGTGTAAAATGGTTGATGGTGAAGAGAAGATGGGAGGTCCAAAAAGCTCTTAACTTTAGCTTCTAACTGTGTATTCAATTAAACTTCCAAGATTTGAATTTGACATCAGTATAAAACAAACATACATATCATTCCCATTGCTGTGTCAAATAATGTTCTAACTATGCCTGAAAGCAATTAGACAGGAGTATATTTTGGTCTCAAGACACATTTGTTTCATGGCTTCTTCTACCAGTAGAACACATTAATTGTGGTGCAGCTTTCCTGAATTTTAGCATATATAGACTTCTGAGATCACCAGCAACTTTACCACCAGAAAGAGAAAAAAAACCCACAGAAATAACTACTTGAATTCTATTGGGAGATTTGCATCTAGTACATATTATCATTATTTTGTCATATTTAATAACATTGCTATTAAACAGTTAATACATGAAAGTATTAATAACCCATGAAGGGAGAAGTAGGCCAATCAAATATTTTCCCCAAAAGATTAAAATGTAAAAATAGAATATGACATTTCTAATAATGCATTTAGTGATAGGAGGAGTCAACTGTCATGTTTTTGGAAAGCAATTTTGATTTTATTGTAAAAGAATCAACACAAGTTTTGATCAAATTTATGAAGTTCACAGCTGAGAAAATTACTCACTAATGTATATCTGAAAGCATCTAATTGCAATTTTGCCTATTATGTGATTCATTTCCGGGAGGGGGGATTAGAATGAGATTTAGGCCATCTTGTATGGTATTAACATCTAACTATAGTGTTCAGCCGCCATAAAATTAACCCAAGAGTAGCCCTCATAAGTGATGTCTAAGATCAAGTGATTTAGTGTATTGTATCACTTAGAACCAATGAAGCAGAGTAATTGGCAGAAGAAAAAAAATAGTAAAATAGCAAGGCAAGGCAACTGCCATGAACAGAAAAATGTAATGATCTCATTAAAGACATTGCATGCAGTCTCCATTCCAATTTTCACATCTCTGGATTTTTCTCTAGGCTTTGCAAAAATATTATGTACTATCACATAATTTTAACTGTAATTCAAATGTAAAATAGGAATATGTTTTAGAACTTTATTACAGTTTTTGTTCTTAGGTTGCAGTGTTCCATATACAATATCAATGTTTCAGTTGATTTCTTCTTTCTCCTCCCTTTTTTAAAGTGAGATAAAGTAATTCATTTAATTCCAAAAGAAAAGTTCTAAGGCGAGGGCCCATTGATTCATACTGTATATGAGGTAGAAAAATTTATTTTACTTGTGGAAGACTCAATGGAAATCATGAAGAAATTCAAAGATTATTGTAATGAAACATATTCAGAAGCATATGTAAGTTTTTCAAACTGTGAAATCTGACTGAAAATTCATGAGATTAACTTTCTTAGGAGAACGTTGAAGGGCAGGGCGCCTAGGTGGCTCAGTCATTAAGGGTCTGCCTTTGGCTCGGGTCACGATCCCAGGGTCTTGGGATCAAGCCCCACATCGGGCTCTCTGCTGAAAGGGGGAAGCCTGCTTCTCCCTCTCCCACTCCCCCTGCTCATGTTCCCTCTCTCATTGTGTCTCTCTCTGTCAAATACATAAACAAAAATATTTTTAAAAAATTGCTTTGTTTTGTAACATTTTACAGTCTAAAACAAGAACCTATTTTCAATTATTGTAATAATGTTTATACTCCTTTTAGCTTTTATTTTACATTTAATATCACTATTAAGAATGTGTGGTCTGCATTAATATTTAATCATTTACTTTTCTTGCATTTTCTGTTTTATTGCTTCATAAATAAATAGTTTATAAATTTGCCTGATCCATTTTTGTTTCTACAGAGAAAACTGGACCCTAAGAAGAGTCAGTTAATATTGTAGATATGTAATAAAAAATTTATTGAAAACCCATTTTTTTATTACGCATTATAGTGGAGAACATGTAAAAGAAAGGGCATGGCCTCTTCTTTCAAGTACCATATAAGCATTTTGAGACATAGCAAGCATTCATAAAAGTAAATGCCAAGTATCAGTGTGTATATTAGTGTATATATTCTTAAGGAAATGTGAGTTAAAAGAATAATCATTGTAAGGTGGTATGAATCAAGTTGGTTCCTGAGGTTAATGTGTTTTGTATAGAGTACTTGGATGGCTGGTTGTAGTATAAGTCCATCATCAATTAACACTATTTGATTCCACCAACACGCACAAAAAAAAATTGGCACGTGCTTAAATCAGTCTATAGTTAATGGTACCAGCCTCTTCTGGAATACTGGAGCTTACTTAAAAGTAAACATTACAAGGTCTGCACTATGCAGTAAGATGCAACTGTATTCAAGATATGACAGCTAATTTACTTGGGCAAATCACCCCTTTTCTGTTTGTAAGATTTTCTTCCTATTTTTAAAATGGAGATTTTGGTTTCTGCCTTGTGCAACTCATAATGTTGTTCGGAAGTTCAAATGAAATAGTAAATATGCTTTGAAAAGTGTAGTACACTAAAGAAATATATCACAATAAAGAAACTCCTGAAGAAAACATCATGCTTGTTTTCTCATGAGCCCTGTGTTCCCTTCCAGCTCTGTGATATGCACTAGACAACGTTTCAGTCTAATTGAGTTTGGGTAATATTTTATCTGGAGTTGGTCAACATCGACTCCCATTTGTGCACAGTACAATTTTCTTCATACACCACAAGGCTATTATATTCCAATATAACTTCAAGTAAGCACTCAGTATGGCAGGAACCTAGATGGAATTGGAATTGAATTCACTTTTTCCACAAACCCTTATTAAGTATCTGCAGTGTGTCCAGCACTGTCCTTATCACATAACACAGAGAAGACAGTTCTTAGCCTTACAGGGAATTTCATCTAGCTGAAGAGAAAGGCAGATAAACACACAATAGCATCCTACTTCAGTATGATTGTTTAATATGTATAAATAAGGGGCACTGGGGTGGCTCAGTTAGTTATCATTCAGAAAACAGCAGGTCATGATCTCAGTGTGGTGAGATTGAGCCCCACATTGGGCTCTACACTGGGTATGGAGCCTGCTTAAGATTCTCTCTCTCTCATCCTCTGCCTCTCCCCACCTACTCCCTCTCTTAAAAAAAATAAAAATGAAAATGGATAAATGAGAAATTTTATTTACTTTAGGAAAGAGATATTTGATCTAGAAGGTTACAATATGATTCATAACGATTATGTCAACTTTTCAAATAAATATGTATTTTGAAAAGTGGAGTTCCTATTAAATGTTGTTACCCACTCTAGTTTATTTCAGTTCTTTTTTTTTTAATATTTTATTTATTTATTTGACAGAGAGAAACACAGCTAGAGGGGGAACACAAGCAGGGGGAGTGAAAGAGGGAGAAGCAGGCTTCCCGCAGAGCAGGGAGCCCGATGTGGGGCTCGATCCCGGGTCTCCAGGATCATGACCTGAGCTGAAGGCAGTCGCTTAACCAACTGAGCCACCCAGGCCCCCTTATTTCAGTTCTAAAAGAATTTATCTTTGATTCAATTCACTTGTCCATGTCTGTCTGGTAGTCAACTTTATAATCTTTGTGAACTAACCTCTTCTATTGAACAGGCGATGTTTTGGATTATTCCACAGTTTTAAGTGGGAAGATTATGGTATTACCCATATAATTTAATTGAAGATTTTCATGCTTAGAAAAAAAGATTTTTATGCTTATAGAATTGTATATGGCCACTGTGCAGATGGATTTATAATAGATTACATGCAATATTAAAAACTGCATATTAATTTATTATAAATAAGTAAGGAAACATCTAATTTTTGCAGACACACAATAATTACTGTTTTTATTGCCTTTGCTGGAGAGGTCTTGAAGAATCCAAAGTTAAGACTTCAATTAATATATAATAATTAGTGATTTGAAAAATTAAAGAAAAGAGTAAATTATCCCAGAAAGTTTGACATAAAAATTACACAGGATAGTTCCAGGAATCTTTGGCCTTGAGGAAATACAACAACATATTTTTTTTGTAATCTAAGAAGCACTGTGGGCAGCAAAAGCACCAAGATATTGAAAGGAGAAACACCAGACTATAAGACAGCGTTTCATTATAAAGAAGTAAATAGAGACCCCAAATAACTAAGATAACTGTTTGGATTGTTTCATTTCATAAATTGAGCATAAGAATGAAAAAGCTAAAGGTATAAAACCTAACAAATCTGCAAATCGAAAATCTGTGCTATTTTCTGAATGATAAGGTCACCTTAGAGGTGGAGCCCAGGTACTCTTGTTAGAGTTGCTACATCAAACACAGAGTGCGGAAAGCACTGTAAACTTTCCACAATCCAGAAATCAAAGGAATATGTACATTAGCAGACACGGAGGCAATGTTCACTATGATGCTGCCAACCAGCTGTGACTGTCCCCACAGGAAGTCTCCTCTGAGGTCATTTTAATTTTAATGATAGTTTCTTCAGGTGAATAAGTCAGATTTTGAGACGAAGTACACCTGCAGGTCTGTAATTGAAGGATCTAAAATATCATTTCCCTTGGCATGTATCTGTCATAAATAAAGATACGTTAATGAAATCAGAACTAACCATGCCTCAAGGGTAAAAACATTCTTTCCCTCATATGCCTAAGGATTCTAGAGGCTATAGAAGAAAAATTTTCTTTCAGCCCAAGTGCACAGTTCCAGCCACTACATAAATGGATGGCACTCCAGGAAACTTCTATAATTAAATCCATACTTACCACATTCTCCACAGCATCACTTCATGCAGCTTTTCTGAATTAATTCAATAAATTTTTATTGTGTTCCTACTTTGTGCTGTGCGCTGTTATAATGTGCTGATGAAACAAACCACAATGAAAAAAGAAAGTTCCAGAACTCAGGGACTTATGTTCTAAGTCAGAGAATGAAGACAGTAAGTATGTGATGAATAATATGATGAAGCTATTAAGAAAAATGGGCTGGGTAAGGAAGTGAGTTATACAGGAGCTCAAGAAAGAGCTGTCTAAGGTATCACTTCAGAAATGGTTGAAATAAACTAAAGAAAGAACCATGTACATATCTTGTGAAAAGAATTTTCAAAGCAGAAGAAATAGGTTTAAGGGTCCACGAGGCAAGAAACTGCTCAGTCTGTATGAGTATCAGAAGTTTTGGTTGGTTGTCAAGGATGCAAGGAAGCGAGGAAAACAGGATGAACCAAACAGAATTGGGTTGAAGGAGACATAAAGCAAATGAGTTAGACCTCATAAGCCATGCAACAAACTTCTGATTTTGCGTTTAGTGAGGTGAAAATTGACTGAGCACACTTGCATTTTAGATGGATTGTCTGCTGCGGGATGATGAACAGAGTGTAAGGGGTCAAGGTGGAAGCCTGTAAGTCAGAGGCTATTGAAGAATAGTGAGAGCCTTATTGACTTACACTGGAAAGGTAGTTGGCACGGTTAGACTAGACAAGATTCCGGATATATGTGAAGGCTATTGGATGGACGGCAGTATGTGTGAGAGAAGAGTAAAAGATGATTCTAAAGGTACTAGTAGGAATAATCGAAACAGTGGGGCTGTGTTGGAACAGACGGATGAAAACTAAGTTTGGTTTTGATCATAAGAAGTTTGAGATGCCAATCAAGTATCTAAACAAATTGTTAAGTAGGTAGTTGTATATACAAGTCTGGAGTTTAGGGGAGAAGTGTAAATTTGAGAGTCATTAGTTTAGGTATCATAATTAAAGATTTGTGAATGAATACACCAAAGGACAGAAGTCCCAGCACTGACATTTAAGGAAGATAAAGAATGTGAGCATAGAGTGCTGGCATTTCTCTCATTCGGGGGAAGTTCTCAAGGACAGTAGAGTAGCTTTCTTGCAATGCTCAGCATCAAACTCTTTGTGGAGAGGCAGTTGGCAGGTTGTGTTGACTATGACGTGGGAGACCCACATGATACTGACCTCAAGACACTGAGACAGTTCCTCTGTGGCAACACAATATTTTAACATTTTGGAAATGAACAAGGCACTCTGGTATCTTAAAAAAAAATAATAATAAATAAATTAAAAAAAAGGATGGGGTGCCTGGGTGGCTCAGTTGGTTAAGCGACTGCCTTCGGCTCAGGTCATGATCCCGGAGACCCGGGATCGAGTCCCACATCGGGCTCCCTGCTCGGCGGGAAGCCTGCTTCTCCCTCTCTCACTCCCCCTGCTTGTGTTCCCTCTCTGGCTGTGTTTCTCTCTGTCAAAAAAATAAAATCTTTAAAAAAAAGAAAAAGAAAGATAGAAATGTGAGTCAGAGTCTTAGTACATGGGCTGTGATCTGAAGCATCAAAGTTGCTATTGCATTTCTTTAATGTGCAGAAAGGGTTTGTACTTTTTTTTTAAACTACCCCAAATTTTAGGTGCCAGGTTTCATTATTCTGGTTATAGAAATATCCAGCTATGATTCAACCAAGTCCGTTCTTCCAGACATGGATGGCAGGGACTGTTAAAACTAAAGCTCATATCTTTTTAGTTCATAACAACTTATTATAAATACTTTATGAAAAAACTATTCAGAAAATATTTCAATAAAAATACCCTGATAAAATTTCTTCTCATTGTATATATCATTTAGGGAATTCCCAAGCTACTAGAAGAATAACTGTGGCATCTCACTTAAAGGCCTATTGAGTTATATATACTTCTCATAGTACGGTTTTCTGAGTTTTAAAACATCTAGGTTAAAGTTTTACATTTTCATTTGTCATTATGCTAATATGAAAATTATCCTTGCCAGAAGCAGACTACAACAATATTTTAAGGAAGAAATTGAAATTAGGTATATATGCCTGCTAATGTTATGAGAATAGTGCTAACTACATCTGCTAAGTAAATCTGTAAATTAGAAAATCTTTGGTTTAGTGATCACATCAGCCTTAAGGAACTGCAGTTTAAGAGATTAGATGTATTTCTAACAAATGCTTCCCAACGCTGTTGATAGAAAAGGAAATGAATACCTATTATCTTGAGAAATGTCTGAAAATTTTATCGAGGTAATATTTTGATCCTTTTTTCATTCAGACAGCATTAAATGAAACATAGGGTTTCATAAAATACCACTTTTGCAGTTGAAATGATAGTCTTATAATCTATCTACTCAGTCATTATCTGACTCTTTTTTCTAAGTTGCTGCTGTATTTGTCTAGAAGTTACACACACACACACACACACACACACACACACACACCATATGAAGTAGCCCAGGATTCAGATAGTGACAGCATTCCCATTTGAGGCCCAGTGACTTTTAAGATCAAAACTGGTATCTAAAATTACTGAAACTTATAACTTTGCTTAAAAAAATGTTAAAGGTGTAAATAATGTAAAGTCGTAAAATAATATAAAAGACAACATTAAAAATGCAAGCTTTTATATGTAGGAAGATAAAGAGAGACACCAACATTAGAGTTTTCCTCTGGCAGGAAATAAAATTGCATATTTTACTTGATGCATTGCCTTCTAAAACAGCATGCTTAACTATTTTATGGAGTTAGAATGCTGTACAATGTAGGAAAGGAATGACTATTGTTTGGACTACATATTACATTGCATAGATTAGCTTTTATTTCTATAAATAGAAAATATGGAAAAGTGATTTTATATATGCATAATTTACTTAATCAGCTCATAATAAGAACATCAAATACAAGTAGTTCATTATTCTCAATTTAGCCTGGAAATGGGGATGTTAAACTCTTCATTATACAAATGTACAAACTCTAGTTTGATATATTCTTACTAAAGAACAACAGAGAAAGATTAAAACAATCAGTCTCCTATGTGGTAAGCATTGTCCTCATTTTATTCATGTATTCAGTATGTTGTGGCTTCACAAAATGAAATCATTAGGAGACTGTCTCAGTTCATGATGTCAGGGCTCCCAACTCGATTTCAGGTTCTTGTCATTACTCTAAGATCCCAATTTTCTTGGAGAATAAATGGATTTCTATATATTTTTATAACCTCTCTGGGACAAAACATGGTTTCTATATGATTAGAGAAAAGCAATTCCAGTAAATTGTATTCATAATACAGCATCTGCTATTAAAGTCTCTCAATTTTCTATTTCTAAAAAAAAAGATGGTACAGAATATATCATAATTCTGCAACTTACTATCATTAGGATGTAATTTCAGCAGTAAATATGCACACATGCTGAACAGTGGAAAAGAAGGACTTACTTCCAGAAAATAAATAATTCTGTCTTGCATTTGTGTATACCTTGCATCTAAGAAATTGAAAGTAGTTAAAAGAATTTTTAAAGCCAGCGACAACCACCTGTAAATGACAGTTACTATTGTCTTTGGAGAAGTGTAGTACAGAACATACAGAACAAGAGAAGGACTCTCTCTGGAATTATTTGACACGTGAGAAGAACATTTGGAATATAGCTTTTACTACGGACATGCAAAGGTCCGTCCTTTTCATTACGAGGCAAGAAAACACATACTTGACCAAAATTTCACACAGTATGTTTGTTTTATTTTATTCATGTGATTTTACTAAATAATAATAATAACTATGATTTATACTAAATAATACACATGCTACATAGATTAACCCACTACATCCTTTTTTTAAAAAGATTGTATTTATTTATTTGACAGAGAGAGATCACAGGTAGGCAGAGAGGCAGGCAGAGAGAGAGGAGGAAGCAGGCTCCCTACTGAGCAGAGAGCCCAACACGGGCCTCGATCCCAGGACCCTGAGATCATGACCTGAGCAGAAGGCAGAGGCTTTAACCCACTGAGCCACCCAGGCGCCCAACCCACTACATCCTTAAAACATAATGAAGTGTTTGCCTTTTCACAGGTCAGGAAATGGGTGTGGAGAGGTGAGGCAGCCGGTCCCCAGGTCACATAGCGAAAAGCTGGGGTTGATACCCTGCTCTGCTACCGTTAAAGGTAACCTTTGAACTTGATACTAATCCCCATCACAGAGGCTGACATGTACATGGCTGTCTACAGCCTTTTTGCAAAGAGACACCAAGAATCTAGATTAGGGTGGGATCTTCAATCTTGGCGTAAGGAGAGACCAAAAAACCTGCGGCAGTTCTTACCCTATTAGTCACACACCCAGAAAAATAACACCATTGCTAACAGCACAGTGCAAGCTTTATTATTCGTTGTAAACCACACAAATAAAACCTTGATTTATTGTCATTTCGACTATTGAGAGAAACATCTCTTTTCCTTCTCAAAGGAAAGAGGAATTGAGAAGAGATGGGGTTAAGCATGTCTGTCTTTCATTTTAAATTAATTGCCTATTTGTTCACTGTTGGTCTTATAACTGGTTGCAGTTTCACATGAACTGTTTAAAGAAAACAATGCTACTGGTCATAAAGTTTTCATGAGGGCAAACTTGGCAGGTTGGTCCAAAGAGATTAGTCCATTTGGAGTAGTTATTTATCAATGCAGAGAAAATCACTTTTCAAATGGGGACTGTGATATTGAGGCACGACCTGAATCTACAATGGAATTAGAGAGAGATAAACCAAGTCTGATGCTGACATTTGATGGATGGTCAAGAAAGAGCAATACATCTGGAAAAAGAAGATACACTATTTCCTATGGCAGCCCTGACCCATCGAGACTGTAATGAGAGCCAAACTTAAGTACATGTTTATCAGGATTATTTCATTTAATTCTCCCTAAAAAAAAAAAAAAAAAGAATGCATGAGTGTTATCATTTCCCATTTTACAGAAAAGGAAAATGGAGTCTAAAAACTTTAAGTGCTTTATTAAAATTATTTGCAAACTGTGGACCCAACATTAGAACTCAGTGCTTTCATTTTCTAGTCCATGTTCTCAACCATTTTGCTTCTCTGAATGCATCACGTGGTATAGAATGAGAAAGATGTGTAGTTTCTTACAAAATAGCAGCATTTGCATTATGGTTTGGAAAACATATAAGCCTGACCTTATGTCATTTCAGTAATCCATATCCATTTTAAATTGGATACAATAGCAAGGATTTCAAATCTGAGCATCTTGCAAGTATTTTGAATCTATTTGAGTGTAAGGAAAACAAATTTTGTTATGTGCATGAAAAATGTGGTTATAAAGACAAAGTCGACTTTTTAAGTTCTATCTAATATCATCATGATCCTTGACATTTGTAAAATCTTTTCATTTTAGACAGTGTAATATTGATCTAATGCATAGTCTATAAAATTTGAAGCTACAGAGTCGAGGCTTGTATTCTAACCCTGAACAAAAAAAACTTTTCCATTCTCTGAACCTCGGTTGCTTTATTCATAAAATGGGGATTTTCAACAAGCAACAAATATTAACTGAATAATAATACTTAATGTAGTACCTTCTTACATTAACATTTTGTTTACAGTTGTGAGAAAACGTGCTGTGAACACACTAAAATTCGATCCAAGGATGGATGGTCTTATGTGACAACTCCAAAGATTGCTTCCTTTCATGCCTACGCATATGTTTCAAACACATGTCATATTGAATAAAACCAACACTAACTCCTCATTCACCATGTTCCCTCGCACAGGAACTGCTACTAACATTTGCTCAGTATTCAATGCAGAGACCCGAATGTTTTATCTGTGACCTCCCTCAACTCACCTGCCACATCCTGGCCATGAACAAGTCTGATGATTGTACCCCAGAGAGCTTGCAGAGATCCCCATTTCTCAGCATAGCTGCTGCCACTGTCATTTCCCCCCCTCTCCACATCCCCGGCACTTGCAGTAACTCCTAAGAGACCACTCACATTTTCTTTTGCCCACCACCTTTCTATTCTCCACTCTGTAGCCAAAACAAAAATTTTAAAGTACAAAATTGACCGTGTTACCTCCCAGTCTAAAACCCTATAATCACTTCTCACTAGCCTTAAGGTAATGTCCAAAGTCATGATGAGACACCCTCCCCCCCGAACTCTGACTGCCCCCTAATCCCTCCTTACCTCAGGCTCCTCTCCTACTTTCTGGGACTAGACATCAGCATGTTTAGAATTGCTACAGAACTACCTCATACCACCTCTTCCTCACATCTCAGCCACATGATGCTGATCCCATTTTCTGGGCTATTGTTACCCTTTGTTCACTTGGGTGATATCTACTGATCATCAAAATCTACATGTTGACACCACTTCCATAACAAGGACTTTCCCAATTCCTCTCACCAAGTTAGAGCCCCTGTCAGTAAAAATCTCATACCTTTCACTTTCCTTCTGGAAACAGTCATGGCACTTCAGTTTCTTTCTTTTTTTTTATTAAAGATTTTATTTTTTTAAGATTTTTTTTTAATTTATTTAGCTGACAGAAACACAGCTAGGGAGGGAACACAAGCAGGGGGAGCAAAGCTCCCTCCAGGCAGGCTCCCCTCCAAGTAGGAAGCCCAATATGGGGCTAGATCCTGGGACTCCGGGATCATAACCTGAGCTGAAGGCAGACGTCTAACGGCTGAGCCACCCAGGCGCCCCTAAAGATTTTATTTATTTATTTGAGAGAGAGAAAGCATGAGAAGGGAAAGATCAGAGGGAGAAGCAGACTCCCTGCCGAGCAGGGAGCCTGATGTGGGACTCCATCCCAGGACTCCAGGATCACGACCTGAGTCAAAGGCAGTCGCCTAACTAATTGAGGCACCCAAATGCCTCGTGACACTTCAGTTTCTTATTTTACAAGCTTGTCTGGCTTATTCACAGCTGTAACCCTATAGTCTAGAGAAGGTCAACATGCATATGAAGGTGTTCAACAGTTGTTGGATGTAACAGGTAAATGAATGAATAAAATAGCAGTCCTAACCATTTAGTTGCCTGGGATAGGAATCAGTCTATTTCATCTTGAGACCTCTTGGCAGGACTGAGCATTGACTGTGATTTCTACTGCAACTTGTCAAATTCATTAGTGCTTCATATACTGTTCAAGAGTAGGGACAATGCCTTACTTCCTTTTCTCCAGTAGGAGATCCAGTAAAATCATGAGAGCATTGTAGGAACCACACAAATATGAGTAGTTATAAGGGAAGGACTGAGATTTGTTTACTAAAAGACTGAAAATACAACATCATCAGATGAATGTTTGTTACTTCCTTCAGAACAGACTCCCGGGACCACACATATTTATTCCAGGGATACCTCCATCTTTCATGGTATGTGATAATCCTTTTCTAAAAAATTATATTCAAGGTCACAAAAACTTTCTTTGCAATGCCTTCACCAGTTGTAAATAGTTGACTTTCAGGTGTACCTTTGAATTTTTAAACCATCCAAACTTAAGAACTACATAGAGTAAGGATAATTGCAGGGACAAAATAATGTTTTTGAGCTTGAGGGGAAAAAGTAGAAAAACAATGGAACCAAATTGGATGAGTTTTAAATGCTCTAGGAAAATTTCTTAAAGAATTTCAAAAACACTTGAAATGTGGGTGGCTCAGTCATTCAGTGGTAGCCTTCGGCTCAGGTCATGATCCCAGAGTCCCAGGTTCAAGCCCCACATCGGGCTCCCTACACAGCAGGAAGCCTACCTCTCCCTCTCTCACTCCCCCTGCTTCTGTTCCCTCTCTTGCTGTGTTTCGCTTTGTCAAATAAATAAATAAAATCTTTAAAAAAAATAAACACTTCAAACAATGGAATAGGAAGACTTCAAATAACAATATTAATTTGCTTGCTCAGGGATAGGTTTTTTGTTTTTGTTTTTGTTTTTGTTTTTTTAGTCAATCCCACCACCAAGGACACTATTGCTAAATTATAAAACACAGCTATGGCTGTGGCCTTTCTGCTCTAGAAGCTACTATCCTGCGTCTAGGTGCTTCCTGGGCCTCATCTCTAATTTCATAGCTATTTTCTTAATTGATTGGTTTGTTTGTTCCCTGATTGATGCACTTATTTATTCATTTATTTAACAAATACATAGCGATCAAAGATTATGTGTTAGAGAACAGATATATAACAATGTTCCAAAAAAATCTTAGTTCGTGAGGTTGGAGTCAGAGCAAGATCCAAAATTATAACCGCAGACAACCAGAAGTCATATGCATAAGAGTATTTCAGGTTTACTGAAAGGAAGAACTTGAGTGAGCTGCAAATTCCTTATTACTGTTATATAATAAGCACTCTTCCTTATTATAAAATATTTATGTTTGCACTGAAGAGTCTAGAGCATGTTTCTTTGTATTTTAATAACGCTTCATGGACTATGTTTACCATGGATGTTATTATTTTTTGCATAATTAAGTAATGAAGCAATTAGCACAGCAGGCACATGTCAACTAGATAGTGGTTAAAATTTGTGATTAACTAGGATTTTTTCTGTGTTTGCCAATATTCTCCTTCTTACTCAGGGAAGCTGCACTGTTTTTCACTGTGAAGAAACCGAATTCCCTTCCTATCTGAAATTTTGCCCACATAATAATATAACGAGATGAGTCTTAACAAAATGTCTTAGTGGCATGTAAGCATGCACTGGGAGCTGGCTGCGAAGATCTGTGAAGTAAACTATTAAGGATGTCATTTAGGTTTAAAAAAAAACATGTAGAGGCAGAAGCATTTTTGCAGGATCCCTAAATTGGCAGCTTCTTCCTCTACAGCTCACCAAGTATATCACAGCTCAGTTCTTCTGCACGATGCCTACACACCCTCTGCCAGATCAACCACACATACTCTACAGTTAAGGACTTGCAGAACTCAAAGCAGGAAGCCTGGCACATGGAAATTCCGCCTTTGTGGCTCCATTATGTAAACGAAGCCGAGAGAGAAGGTAATTCATCCAGACTCAAGGTCCACCATGTAATTCATTCAACAGGCAATCATGGTGTATCATTCCATGCCAGCACTACATTCTCTGAGCCAAAGATGAGTAAGAAGTGCTGTCTGCCCTTGAGGGACATACAGTCTAGACTAAGTGAGTAACTAACTCTGATTCATAGTTACATCACATTTCCAGACATGTAGCAAGTGCCAATAAGTGTTGGCTACACTTTGAGTTTCAGGAGTTCTTGATTTGAGTCTCTGAGACCTGGAATCTAGCTTTTTTTTTTTTTTTTTTAATAGACTTCTAAAGAAGAGTTGAATTAAATAAATTGATGAACATAGTAAAAAGAGTGCAGACATTAAGTCTGAAGACCAAGTTCATGCTCTGTTTCTGACTTACGGGATAAATTCAAAACTTCTTTGGGGCGCCTGGGTGGCTCAGTTGGTTAAGCGACTGCCTTCGGCTCAGGTCATGATCCTGGAGACCCGGGATCGAGTCCCACAGCAGACTCCCTGCTCGGCGGGAAGCCTGCTTCTCTCTCTCTCAGTTCCTCTGCTTGTGTTCCCGCTCTAGCTGTGTTTCTCTCTGTCAAATAAATAAATAAAATCTTAAAAAAAAAAAACTTCTTTGAGTCCAAAATATGTGGGTTATAATAATACCTGTCCTGCCAAGGCATAGGATTATAATCAGACTCAAAATAGATTGGACGAGTGCTATTCTTTTTCAATTTTTTGCTTTAAAATATTTGCATTTCTTGCCTTTTTCAAGGTGATTGTCCATTTGAGGAATAAAAAACAAGTGTAGGGTAATACTTTCATCAAGACTCAGCAATGCCACACAAACACAGAAAAGATCTCCTTCTATCCACTTCTTATAAGCATTAACCTAAGGCCACAACTGCTCGTGCCATTCCACTGCTTAGTTTGTATGTGGATGAGCAGTTTAACTTGATTTAATCACTGTTTAGGTGAAAAAGAAACCCATCTATGGTGAATTTCTACCAAGTCGGAGTTGGGAAGTATATTCTTCAAATTTCTTAAGATGATTGAAGTGCTTGAAGTGTCTTTATCATTATCAATAGTCTGAAGAACATGATATCCATCACAGAGTCCTAGGCCCAAGTTCGAAGGAGATTAGCTCCTGGGTAGCTTTTGCTGAGAGTTTGAAAATGAAGACCCGGTGGAATATCTGCCTCAAAGCTAAAAATAAAGTATAAAGAAGCAGACCCTGGAAGATAACCATTCTTTAAAAATGCTAACACAAGTGATATGGGAAACAATAAAGATAAACCTCAGAAATGCATTAAAATTGAGATTATAGATGATATCAGCTTACGTAGTAGAGGAGAAATAAAGCGGCTTCAGTCAAGGTAAGATCAGAGTAGAAAGCTGGGCAGGTAAATTTAGGATTAATTTTTTTAGATGTGTGTTGCTAAGGAGGCTATTTCCTGAATGCTAAGCTGTTCTTCTCTTTCCCGTTTTATTGTTTAAGCCCAATACAAATGGAGAGACATCTTCAGGGCAGACATTCCATGACTAACACTCTTCAAGAGATTTGACATTGAACCACAAGCTGACTGAGGGACAGACCTATTCAGTATCATAAATTTAAGAGAACCCCTAAGTACACCTCCAGGGATGGCCAGGACTGAAAGAGGTATCATAGAAAACTAAGTTGCAAATGAGATAATTTTCCCTAACATTTGGGGATGGATTTTGATAAGCTCCCCTAGTTAAAAATTAGATATTTAAGTTTATTCTCTTGAAAGTTAAATTTCAGGTGGATCCTAAAGGAGTCCCATGGCTAGAATATGATATTACCCCATAGGTAAGGAGTAGAGATGACATACATATGGTTCTCAGTTTGATGACAAATAATTTCATTTTTAAAATTCTGGGAATAAAAGGTCCTATTTGTAAATAGTGCTTTCATACTAAGAAGCCTTACACACCTCCCTCTACTTCAAAATGGAAAGTTCTCTCTGGAAATCAAAAGTGTGTTTGTACCCAGCAGGTGCTTCATACATGCCTTGGGCTTGTATAGAAATGAAAGAGACTATTAAAAATGTTAAAGATAGTACCAATTATTTAAAATCACTGGAAGACAGGGAATGTATAAGTGTGTGTGTGTGTGTGTGTGTGTGTGTGTGCATGTGTGTGTGTATGTGTAAAGACAGAGAGAAACTTATGAAAATGAAAACCAAAAATATACAGATTGTCACTTTGCCAGATTCCTCTTCAGTGATATTCTGTTAAGAGTGGTTTTCAGTCCATTTTTCAAGAATGAGTTTTAGAATGGTTTTCCTTCGGTGCTTCATACATATACTTGAGAGAACTTCAAATTCTAGCAGACACACGTGCCTTGGTGTTCCTGAATAAAGCCTGAAGAAGGAGATGCTACAACAACTTAGCATTGGAGAGATCACGGGGAAGAGATCTTCCTGGCATCGGAAGACAGAAAATCCTATCATTTTTTTCTGACTCTATTCATAGAGCAAATGCAAGTGAAAAAGAATAACTCTGGAAGAGAACAGAATCAGGAGGTCTTCTTTTACTGTAGGATTTTGGGGAATTTCTCTTTTCAATATGATACATTTTTAAGTAGCGGGGAACAAAACTTAAGAAACAGTAAGGCTGATCTTTTTATAGTGAGTAAAATGATTCCTTCCGAAAGATGTAAGAGATACAACTGTGGGCCGCGGCCCCTTCACTTTAAAATATGATACTCCCAGGTCTAGCAGGGAGCAGGGTGACTCCACCCCTGGGGAGAAAAGCCGTATTTCTCCCATTCTTCCCGCTGCTGTTGGTCATCTACCACAGCGTGGGCGGAGTGGTTTTTGATACGTTCCTGTCAGTACTTGTCTATCATGCTGAGATATTAGACACGAAGCCAGTGCCAACACAGGATATGGGAACTGTAAGTGGTAGATACAAGTAATGAATGTATTCAGTTCAGCTCTTCCATTCTTAAAACTGAAAAGTTTGCCTGTCTTGTTCGGGCACGTGTTTGGGTCCTAATTCTGTGGCAGCTAGCAAGTGTAGTCGCTGGAACCTAACAGACACTTCACACAAAGAGATTTTTCCACCCCCAGGGGTAGGGTTTGTGTCCAAGCCTAGCATCACTCATACCCCACCATATTTAAAAAATATATTTTTGTTTACTGATCTCAATACTGAAAACTAGAAAGGTAGGCGCTGCATACCGCTCTCATATCCACACATACACACCGCACTACTTCCGACACATTCATTTTTTTAAACTTACAGATAGTTTAAATGTAGCTTTTTTAATAACATTGAATGCTCTCAAAGATTGATTATTCAGCAGTATTTCTTCTTTCCCTCTGTGGTTTTAGCCTACCCTGTGGCATGTGTTGATGAAAAGTCTTGTAATATATTGAGCCTTCACTGAAATTTATTGTTCTTTTTAGATGACACATATAAATATCCTAAATGAAATGTTGGCACCGCCATCAAAGTACTAAAATATGTCATCATTCCTCTCCAGCAATTTCATATTTTACGTGTGTTTGATGTTAATGTGAATGTTATATTTGGGCTTAATAAATATATGGGGAAAAGAAAAGTAAGTGTCAATAGGCTTTTTGAACCCTTTCATTAAATGGTTATGTTGCATAAAAATACATCATAAACATAAGAGGCATTGTAAATCCTGTTTACCAATGTTGTATAGTTCTATATATTTAAATGATTTATATTTGTATAAATGTGCATTTCCATTGAGAACAGCCTAAAGTTATAACACAAATTCTTCAAGAATGTCTTATAAGAGGAAAATTTTTATGTTAGTTGTTTTGTGAATTTGGTTATTACTAATAGCTCGTGATGTAAATCCTTCATTTGGTTTCTTGTTCAGAAACCGATTGTTCATCCATTGGAGAGATCTAGCCAAGGACCAGGTTGGTACCATGATTTGCATTTTTTGCTGCATGAGATACATTTCTCATAGGAGGATTAGAGAAGGAAGACAAGGGAAAGAGAGATAGCTGAGGATTGCTATTTCTACAGCCAGTGTGGGCTGTCTAATTATCCAGAGAATTAAAATGGAATCTGATTGAAGTCTTTGGGGCTTCGTTTAGGCCAGCTGCTTAGTTAACCCAGCAGTTCCAATTACCTAGACTCTGTGTAGATCTGGCATCAGCTCATTCAGGGACTGTCATTTGGGCAACCCCCAGCTAATCCTGTAATGTTGAACTTAAGAAGAACACATGGGGAAAACGAAATGAGATAGTCTTTCTGGAATAGCTATTCAAAAAGGCCCTGTGCCATCCAGAGTCCCTGGAAACAGGCAGGCAAGAAGATTTCCAGCCAAGCTTTCTCCCCACTGGCATGCTTTTAGAGACCAAAATAATCCATGACCTTGTGTAAATCACACTGATAATGGACAGTTTCTCCAAGTGCCTGCCTCTCTTTTCCTCTGGGTACCTGACTCCCACTGACTTTAATTGGACTTCTGTGTGGGTACCCTAGGAGAAATGCCCCCCCAGATGCAATGGGCTAATGGATAAAACTTCAAAGTGTCTCTGCTTAATATCCATGCAATGACATGAAATGAAATAAGACACTATTAATGTCATTATTACATCACTCAATTGGATATTCCTTTTAGAGCAAGAATCTTATTAAAACTTTTCTAAGCAGTTTCCCTTTTCCCCCACATTTGATACTTAAAAATCCAATCATAAAAATTTCCTGGGAATAGTAACAAGTGTTCTGTGTTATGGAACATAAAGATAAAAGATAATGAGAAAGAAAGAAAGAAAAGCACAGCACTCTCATATCTACCTACTAACAGGTGGCCTGAAACACCAGCCATTGTCATTTCCTGACAAGATAAGAAGCCTTGACCTCATGGTGGCTGGGATTTTGATACCTGTTTTAAGTTCATAACAAAAATATTATTGAATCAGAATATAATTAAAATATTGCTGGATGCTTGCTGTTGGGATTCTCTTTGTAAGGTGCCTCATTTTCTCTATATCCTTATGAGAGCTGACTATCGCCAGCTTTTTGTTTTAATCGTTTCCCTATTTATAGCACAAATACATCTCAGGCTCAAACATATTGATCTTGGGGCACCTAGGTGGCTCAGTTGGTTAAGCGACTGCCTTCAGCTCAGGTCATGATCCCGGAGTTCCGGGATTGAGTCCCACATCGGGCTCCCTGCTTGGCGGGAAGCCTGCTTCTCCCTCTCTCACTCCCCCTGCTTGTGTTTCCTTTCTGGCTGTGTTTCTCTTTGTCAAATAAATAAAAAAAATCTTAAAAAAAAAAAGGAAAGAATTTATTAAAAAAGATATATATATTGATCTTGCCC
The DNA here is from genome assembly GCA_004023965.1 of Spilogale gracilis. Taxonomy (NCBI): domain Eukaryota; kingdom Metazoa; phylum Chordata; class Mammalia; order Carnivora; family Mephitidae; genus Spilogale; species Spilogale gracilis. Next base: position 202,695 of record PITA01000073.1, on the reverse strand, counting down.
TCAAAAAGAAACCCTATCCACACCCTCCCTTTCACATAAGAAAATATAATGTTGCTTACACAAATTTTTATTATATATTATATTTTGCTTATAAGTCTTTTATATACATTTCTTATTCTATAAAATATACTACATAGATATAATGAAATGCTTTAAAGAGAAATAAAGATGTTCCAGTGAGTTTAACTGGCTTTTTTCTCTTTTGGTAGATATTCCACTCCTTCAAGGCAAGAACTATGTTTTGTTCTAATAATGAACATTTATAAACTACCTCAGAGTTTATAAAACATCTTCACATACTTTGCTATTTAAATATAACTATGTCTCTATGAAGTAGACATTGTAGATTTTTTAAAAAACTGATTCTTAAAGCAATTACACATCTAAAAAACAAAATAATGAGGATTTTAATCATGTTTCATGATACCAAAGTCACATGCTTTTTTCCACAATATGTATGGGAATTTCCCTAACAAAATTTTCATCGCCTACAATACTCATGGTGCTCTTCAGCTCCCAGAGCACGTTATTCTATAAAATCTATCACAAAAGTTCTTCCAGGTGCAACTGTCCCTAACTGTGCACATAATAAACATGAAAAAAATGTTTGCTAATTAAGTGAATGACCAATTCAGCCCAGCATACAATGGAATCTTTGACAGAGTAAGGTGCTATCTTCTGAAGCCGTTCTTTATTCCGCATATAAATATCTTTTTGTGCTTAAGTCAGGACATAAGAATCTTAGCCATGGGAAATGCAGTTTTAATCTTGTGACATTAACATAATAGGAATAAACCTTAAAAGTAGGCTTCTTATGATAGGCTGCAGTTGGTGAATGTCAACAGAATAAGAAATATTCTAATTTGTGAAGTTAACTTTATCATACAATATTGAAACTTCCATACATTTCTCGAAGCCATTAACTTAGAAATATATAATACTCAATTGTAAAATGCCTTGTGCCACAAGTGCAAATGATTTGATCAAAGTTATAGGTATTTGTATCCCAAACTATATGGTGTTTCATTTTACATTTTTGTGAGGGGTTTTAGGAAAATAAATGGCTCACAGTATTTCAGACTTTGGGGAAAGCATCTCAACATTTTGGAAGCCACAGTCTTTTTAAAGACCAATTATGCTTGGAAGACTGACAAATAAAGATGACAATAACCTCTTTTTCAAAATCTGGTTTTGATATATACAGTGAAACCATTGTATACTTTTTAATATAATGTTATCTTTATCTGTCGTGTTACTATTAGCTATTTTTAAGGCATATTATCAGGAAAACTACAAGTCATCTAGACTTATTTCTTCATATGGACTAACCAAAACCATGTCAAAATGAACTTAGTGAAAGCATGTATGTGTTTAAAGTGAGAGATGGTTAAAGATTCGCATCCTAGTTCTCAAGAAACTGAATGAAATCTCTGTAGGGACACAAGTTACCACATTTGAGAATTTAAGGTATTATTTAAAGAGTAGGACAGGAATTTCAGAATATTCCATAAAGAGATAGAAAAGTGAGAGTGTCAAATAATCATTATATTTGGGAGAGCCATCCACTTCAGGGACATTCCTGTTTTCGAGTCTACTGGAAAATATATTAGTCACACACTTGAACTTGGTTCCATTTCTGAGGCCCAGAGATTCTAGCCAGACAATATTATCAAATAAAATCTGACGATTCTAGAAAGGTAAATACTATAAATGATAGACCTGTTAACTCTACCAAGGAAACTGCTCAGATAAATGATTTAAAAATCAATTTCCAAACCTCTAGGAAAGCATGAGTACCAGGAAATGGCCATATTTAATTTCTATAATACTAAATAATGTTAGCATAAAATATATCAAAGCAAAGAAATCATTAGCAGAGATTTTATTTCTGGTCACAGTGACAGCACCCAGTTTTGTCCCAACTGGATTAAATGTTCCTTGTGGGCAGAAAATTTTTGTCTTTTCCACAAAGCTAGGGATGTACACATCACAAAAATCCACTTAATAATTTCATAAAAGGTTTCAGTTCTGTTTACTGGCAAATACTTGGCACTATCAGAAGCCAGGTCCTATCTTTAGAAATTAATTAAGAACACTTTTACTTAAGAGCAGGGCCTTCTACAGAAATTATATATATGTGTGTGTAATATTTATCCCTTCTTCTATTATATTCTAGACTCAAAATAACCTTTGTCAGTAATTCTCCTAAACTCTCGTAGTTTTGTTTTCTGATTGGAATTTGGTCCTGTCTATACGTATAGGCTCTGTTTTCATCATGTTTGTATTGATGATTGTTAAACAGTATCTGAACTGTCCTAGACTTTGAGTAGATATTCTGTTTTTAATGTGTTGCTGTTTTTTTTTTTCCATGAAGCTCTGCCTCTCCTCAAGCTCTGTGTATGCTCTATATCTGCCTTTAATCTTTCTTTGTGCCTACTGCAGTGATCCCCATTTAGGAGGGCATTTGTTATATGTTGTTAAATGACTCAGGAAATTGGTTTAGTAAAACAGATACACGTTCAGAAGTAGTTTCAGTCCTCACAACTAAATGCAGAGATTGAACAGAACTATAGCCCTGGGCCCCATTGCTAGAAAAGTCTGCCTATTAGCTGGGCACCTGATAAATGGCATGTTAACACACCCTCACAGAGCCAATGGATGGCCACATGATGAATGGCCTGCTAATATAAGATTGTGTGTCTAATGGCCAGATATCCTAACATTCATTTGTATAAAGCCATGGACTCGGGAGACACTTGACAAGTTCTGTTTTCTCTCTTAGGGAGAACTGGACGCCTTCACACTTAGCGAGGTGAGAAAATAGACACCATCACATAAGCATCACCACCGCGGTGTACGTAGCTCTGTGCAGATCTGGGCCATGAGATCACTTCACTTCAGAAGGATAAAAATGTGGCAGTAGGAAATTAAAAACAGATCTGCAGGAATTACTTAGCAATCCAGACATTTCCCTATGACACTGTGACCCAAGGTTTTCTTCCTGCCACCATAAATGACACATTTAACACAGGCCAATAAGTGACTCCCTCATTCTGAATGAGCAATGAGAAGAAACTTGAAGAGCATTCACCCCACAACAGCCACAGGACAGCCTTGGCACCCCTGATCTCTCTGTGGCCTGACTTCTGCCTGTTTCTCTCTTCCACCATGATGGCTTCTTTTTGCTTTCCCAGGGTTCAGACTTGTTCTACTCTTGGATGTAATGATGCCCAAAGACAATGAAAAAAATTTTTCTCTGTTAGTGATTTTGTGGACTGTTACTTATCTAAAATTAGATATGTCATTCAGTTTTGTTCATTGTGATTTGTTGTCTCAGCTCTCATATTTTCCTTTGTTTTGTGTTTGGTCAGATCTCTCACCAAACATCTTTCTAATTTCTGCCCAAACCAACACACAGTGGAAAACATTCCCACTCCAAGATTATATGAATAGCCATATAGCTTTCACTTTATGGGGTGCAAAGGAGGGAAAAAAAAAAAAACCCTGGAGCTCAGTTTCTAAAAGAAAGTATTTTAAGCAAAATGCTGGGGAATTTACAGATCTTACCACTGTGAAGAGAATTAAATAATTTTGTTTTCATCTCAGCAAAGAGATTCAATACCGAATTAGGGCTATTCCTTTAACAAAGAGACAGTGATAAGAAAAGTACATTATCTGCTAACCAAATACAAGCCTCACTTTGGTTTTCAGACATTTCCTTTTGATTTTATTTACTCGAGTGTGTTTGATCTTATGGAAAGACAACTCAAAGAGCCATTTTTTTCTTAAGCTTTCCATTTCCTTTCTCAGATACACAGAGTTTTAAGAAGCAGCCTAAATTATAAAATGTTCACTGAAATATTAGGTTGAGAGTATTTGTTTCATCTGACACATCCCGAAGTAATAATCTCTGTACTACTAGGTCTTGAACTCGGCTCCCAGTGTGATTTAAGGTTTTTCTGTTTTTTAGGTTTATGCTTGTGTACGGTCCTCATTGACCAAATATTTCTGTAACCAAAGACCTGTCATCATCATTTGCCTTACATCAACATCTTATCTACCTTCAGGGCATAGACTTTGCTTTCACTGTACCAGCTCCGGGGTTGCCAGATTGCCCTTGAATCCAGCTCTCTGTGGCTGGCTAGAGCTATGAGGATAATACCTTCAAAGAATTAAATCACAGCCACCATGGCTTTTAGGAAAGGTGGAGTATGTATCACCACAAACATGGCCTGTCTGGACTCCGATTTGACAGCCACCCACGGACTATGTGCCATTATTTTTATTTTTTGGCTGTTAAAACTGTTTGTCTTCTGTGCATCCTATACTCCAAGATTTTCTCATATTCCTCTTTTCCTTTACAAACACATTAATTTTTTTTGGGGGGGGGAGTAACTTAGTCGTTTGTTACCACATTGAAAATAAGGCTGTCTTTGTTTCAAGTTAAGAAGGCAGAATTGTTGACAGATTTGGGTGTAGGAAAAAAGCCAATCATTTTCACTTACGTGACTAGCTTACCATTCATGTCTAATTGCTGTTCAGCAGGATACTGTTAACCTTCTTTATTAAATATTTGCCAGATGAATTTTGTTCTAAGTTTTCATTAGTTTTAATATTCATTTTTGTCTACGTGTGTATACTGTATGGTATTTATAGTTTTATTCTCATTTAACATGGAAATATACTTAGAACTTTTACTACATTTAGCAATAACATTGTTCAGAACAAATAGATTTTTATTCCCACATACATGGTATAGTCATAGACTTAGCTATACACATAGATATGGACACAGTTCTTTTGTGTTTTTCTTTAAATATAGTTGTATAAAGTCATGTTGCCTTGCTCGTGAAGTCATGTCCAGGTTTGTTTGAGTATTTAGTTGTAATATTAGCAGTGGCAGTCACTTTTTATTTTTTATTTATTTATTTATTTTTAAAGATTTTATTTATTTGACAGAGAGAAACACAGACAGAGAGGGAACACAAGCAGGGGGAGTGAGAGAGGGAGAAGCAGGCCTCCCGCCGAGCAGAGAGCCCGATGTGGGACTCGATCCCGGGTCTCCAGGATCATGACCTGAGCCGAAGGCAGAGGCTCAACCAACTGAGACACCCACTTTTTATTTTTTTTAAGTGGATGAATCATTTCATACTTATAACAAAGGATATGATTTTTAAAATCTCCTTTTCTTCCCTCCTAAATACTTGTTTTATTCTCTAATACTTAGTCCTAATGAAGAAGAAACTTAATGGCACATAGCAGAGACCTGATAAGTATTTGGTTAAAAGAATGAATAAGTAAACAAAATGAAAATCACAGATGGAATGAATGAATTTATACAGTGTAGATCAAAAGAAGATGGAAGAATTTTTAAAAATAGTAGGAAAATAGAGACTCAACTCAGGGATGCCGTAGAAATGGAGGTGAAGTAAATTCAGAGTAGCAAGTGGAAGAAAAAGAGAGTAAAATGAAGAAATATGTTACTGTAAGGACATCAAAATGGAGAAGAAGAGGGTGAGAAGAGCACAGTCGTAGAGAGATAGAGAGAAAGAAGAGGGATCCCAAAAGGAGCAAGTAAGGCACAGCAGCAAAGACACAAGTGGAGAGGAATCTCAACAGTGTGAAAATAGTAGGGACAGCTCACTGCGAGAGGAGCAGAGCTGGACCACTGTGCTAGCTCTGTGCCTCCATATGTGTCGATGAACTTCGGTTGATTTTGAATTTCAAATTTAAAAATCTCCTTAATCCTTTTAAAATAACTAAAATCCGGGCCGCCTGGGTGGCTCAGTTGGTTAAGCGACTGCCTTCGGCTCAGGTCATGATCCCGGAGACCCGGGATCGAGTCCCGCATCGGGCTCCCTGCTCAGCCAGAAGCCTGTTTCTCCCTCTCTTACTCCCCCTGCTTGTGTTCCCTCTCTAGCTATGTTTCTCTCTGTCAAATAAATAAATAAAATATTTTTTAAAAAAATAACTAAAATCCGCATAGATTAGGAGACTTGAAAACCCTGAAGAATTAGACCTCCATATGCACTGTATGTTACTACAGTCAACCCAAAACATAATTTACCCATGTATTCCAACTGGAATAGCATTTCTTACAAATGGTTACTTTGTTTCATATAACTTCACTTATATCTTTTAGTAATACTACAAAGTCACTGTAACTGTATTTTAATTTCTCAGAAGTCAATTTTTATTAGATGACATTAATGTAATTAAAAATTCATAAACTATCTAATCACATTAATGAAGGTTTTGCTTAGCAAATTGAACTGCACCTGTTGTAAAAGCAAGTAGCTTCATAGACTCTTTGACACGGGAAGTAAAGATCTTAAAGATAGACTAATCCTAACCCCTCATTTAAATGTTTAGGAAAGTGAGCCTACCATTGTAAAGGGATTTTCTCAGGGACATAGATAAGTAGTTAGTGGCAGAATTATGGACAAAATTCAAAATAGCACTTATTTTCCCTGTTATAATCAAGATAGGTAGTATGGTGGGGTTTTTTTTCCATATAGGTCTATATTATTATCTAAGAAATGCATCATTACTTGCACATTAACACTGATAGGATTTTTTTTTAATTCTATGGCATTTTTTGTAATATGGAGATAGCCAAAAATTGAAATTCATTACAGAGAAGAAAAAATCTGTTAAGATAATTAATCATATTCCATGGATAAACAATGAATTATTTCAAGAGTATCTATTTTAAGTAAATAGTTAGAGTGGACAGGAGGAGAGAGAGTCACACACACACACACACACACATACACACACACACACGGAGAGAAGGACCTAATAAACTGTCTTTTCTCCAAAAGCCAAAGATATTTCATTGAGGAATGAAAGAAATTAATCAACATAGGACTTAGATTAGATTAAGTCTCATGTTTATGAGTACCTAAAAATCAAATAAAGAAAAATGGAATACCAGAACTACACTTACGGTTTCATATACTGAGGATGAATTTTAAGAAGAGTGATAAAAAAAAAAACACCGGAATTTTGGGGGGCTGTAAATATTTTAAAAAAATTTTTGGCCTACAGAAATTATTCAAGATTACTTCTAACTGATATTCTGGTCTACTTCACCTAGCCACATCACAGTTTTATGGGGGAAATGGAATGCCAGTGCATTTCATAGTAGATCTGGCTTCTTGGTCGTTTTGATGGTCACTCAACTAGACAGTTTGATCAAAATGGATTACCAATGTAAGTAAGAATTCAGAATCAATACTTGATTATACCTATACTATATATATATCTATTGTATCTATATAATAATTTTATCTACATAATACAAATTATGTATATAATATATATAATATCTCAATGCTATGATGTACAGAGCTATAATGAATAATACAAAATAAGTATCATTCTGTTACTTTGGTACAACTTGATAGGCTTATATGGTGCTTTCACATTCACTATCTATTTTTATACAACAATGTGTAAGACAAGTAGAATAAACCTCGGGTTTGAAGATTAGGTTAGACATAGGTGAAGTGATTTGCTTAAATTCATATGGTGAGTCTGTCTTGAAGTTATGATTAGGATCCAGTAACCTAATTCCTAGCTTATATATTCTTTTATCCAGGAGAAAATACCTCCCAAGATGACAGGAATTTTTGTCTGATTTGATTACAGCTATATCTCCACCAAACTGCTGGGCACATTGTAGGTATTTAAAAAGTTCATGTTGAATTAATAAGTGATAAATTTACATCATTCTGCTTCTCATCAGTATCCTGTTTCATTTTTCTAAATTTTAAATTTGAGTTCAGAAATCACTTAAAAATAATCAATTATTCAGAGCACATTTCCTCTACCTTAAAATAAGTACCTTTAAGTCTTCCCAAAATGAAAACATTTGGTACCCCATGAATACCCTGCACATTTCTGACTTTATCAATATACTAATGATTATACCTATTTTGGGTGAATAATATGCTTCAATCCAGCTTATCAAAGCTAATGGAAATCTGTTAATTTTAGTGTAAGGGAAATTGCCTCTCTACCCCCAAATTACCCAAAAGCCCATCTATCACAGATAAAGCAAAATAATGGGACAATGGGACAGAGTAGAAAAAAATAATTAAAAGGGTAGAAAGACAATGTGATTCTGCTCTGGGTGCCTTCATGCCTCTTTACTTCAGCTGTCTATATTTCAAGGTCACTAAAAAAAAAACTAAAGAACAATGGAAGGACCCATTATTAACTTATAATATAAAGATTGTGACAGTAGAGATAACTAAGCAGACGTTCAAGTTTCCTTGAGAGCATAGCCCTTGAGAACTATGAAGACTTCTGAAAATGATCCCTTTTTTTTCTTTAAGATTTATTTATTTATTTGAAAGAGAGAAAAAGTATAGGATGAGGGAGAAGCAGAGGGAGAGGGAGAGAGAGAGAGAGTCTTAAGCAAACTCTGTGTTGAGCACAGAGCCCAACACAGGGCTTCATCTCACAACCCTGAGTTCAAGACCTTGAGATCATGACCTGGAATCACAACCTGAGCCGAAACCAAGAGTTGGCCACTTAATAGACTGTGCCACCCATGTGCCCCTGAAAATAATCTTAATTGGATTATAATCTCAGTAAAAGGAGATGAACTTTCTCTCTGTGGTTCCATGAACTAGTTTTAGGTTGGCATTTGGAAGGCTCACAATTTCAAAACCATTGTCCATCTCAACTATAATTTTAGTTCTTTCCACTAGAGAGAGGACACCTGGCACGGGTTGAGTTTGAAAGAAAGAAAATGAGATATCTGGACACCATTAAAAAAAAGAACCTGTTAAGCTTTTCAGATCATCTGTAATTTCCTTATCTTGTTATTACATTGCTTATCCCATCTTCTGTCTCTTGGTGATTAGCAGGAAAACTTTTAGTATATAGAGGATACATTTTTGATAACAAGAACAGAGATGGCTGGAGAAACTTACCTTCTCTGCAACCCTCCTTCATAGAAAAGAACCCCCAGAAACAGTGGAAAAATCAAAGCTCATTAGAAGAAAGATCTGAGATCAAATCTCAGTGATTTTGCAGAACTTGAATAATGATCTAAACTGACCTGAGAGATGTGTTCATTAGTTCATTTGTCTCACAATCCAGAATGGTTGTTGAGATGTCACCAGATAAATACAATACACAGCGAGAAGGGGTGGAATAGAAGTACAACATTGTGGGAATGCCGAAGAGGAAGCCATTAACTTTGGGGAAAGTTAACAAGCAGTAGACTTAAAAATATATGTTTTTGTATACATTCTGTCTACCCAGCTTTAAATCGTGGCTTAGCATAAATGTACTCAGACCATACCCAATTCTGGATTCTTTTTTCAATACTTCCTATGTGGTTAGTGATCAATAAATATTTATTATTTGCAATTACTTTAATGCCCTTTTTCATTAAGTTGTATTGTTTTATTACAGAGAAGGCAGGAGTGGTTGAAATCTCTCACATGATTCTTTAACTGGTTTCAGTAGCAAGTTGTGCTTGATTGTTCCTTCAAATCCTAGAATGACTTCAAGAATTCAAGATATTTGATATTTTCTATAAGAAAGAAATTCTTTTACAGATTGTGAAACATCATATCCAAATTTAGTTAAGCAGGTATTTGACTGGTGATATTGTACTTCCAACATGAAACACTGTCAGTGAATATGAGGAGTAATAGACACTTATTTCCATTGCTGGCTGGCACATTAAATGATATAGTTTATATGGAGAGTGATTTGGAAATAGCAATCATGATGTATAATTCAGAGAATCTGACTCAACAACACTAAATCTACGAATGTATTCTGCAGACATATTGGCCATTTGTGAAGTAACATATGTATAAGGATATCTATAGCTGTGGTTATAGTAAGCAAAAGATTAGAAACCACACAAATTTTCAACAAAGTAGGGGACTGGATTATTGAATTATTAGATAATTTTCAGATGTTGTATGTGAGGTATATTCAAAGAATTACACACAATGAAATACAATTCAACAGCCAGAAAGAATGAGACATCACAATATATACTAACATAATAAGCAAAACTGCAAAGTTGACTATAGTAAGTGTAGTATAAAATCATTAGTGCAGAAAGATATAGATATATAGTTATAAATACAGATGTAGCTTTGGATATGGATATGGATACACACGTGTACATTTATATAATCTTGTCTTTGAATAACTATCCCTAAAAAGATACACAAAACAATAGTCACAATGGCTCCCAGGGAAGGAGATGAAATAAAAATATTCACTTATTATTACATACGCTTTTGTTCTTTTTGAACATGACATACTGTGTATCTATCATGTATTCAAAATGTATTAAATGAGCCAACAGACATACAAAAAGATGCTCAACAGCACTAATCCTCTGGGAAATGCAAATCAAAACCACAGTGAGATGCCCACCACCTTCGACTTGTCAGAATGGCTAGTATCAAAAAGGCAAGAGGTAACAAGTGTTGCCGTGGATGTGGAGAAAAGCGAACTTTGTGCACTGTTTATGGGAACGTAGATTGGTGCCAACACTTTGGAAAACATCAGGGAGCTTCCTCGAAAAATGGAAAATAGAAATACCGTAAACCCCAGTAACTCCACTTCTGTGTATTTACTCCAAGAAAATGAAAACTCTAATTTGAAAAGATACATGCACCCCTGTGTTACTGCAGCATTATTTACAATAGTTAAGATATGGAAGCAAGCAAAATGTCCAACAGTATTATGCTGAGGGAAATAGGTCAGAGAGAGAAAGACAAACCCCCTTGATTTTACTTATATGTGGAATCTAAGAAAACCGAATAAACCAATGAACAAACAAACAATCATAAAGACCAAGAATAAACTGGTACCTGCCAGAGTTGGGGGGATAGGGAAGTGAGCAAAATAAGTGAAAGAGATTAAGAAGTATGAACTTCCATTTGTAAAAACTATAGGGATGAGAAGTACAACATAGGGAATATGTTTATTAATATTGTGATAATGTTGTATGGTGACAGGTGGTAGCTACCCTTAATTGTGGTAAGCATAGCATTGCATATAGAATTGATCAATCACTATGTTGTACACCTGAAACTAATATAATATTGTGTGTCAACTATACTTCAGTTCTTAAAAATGCATTAAATGAGTTAACAAAAGAAATACCTAAAACACAGAATGTCTTCCCAACCATATTTGTAATAACTGTCATGTTGGAAAGTTTTTCTGCAAATTCACAAGAGTTATACTTGCTAATCCATTTTTATATGTATGTAGAAGAAACTTTGAATTTTTTCTAGAGGGAGAATATTTTTAAAAATCTTTAAATTACTTTTTCCCCCAGGAAGTCAATAAACTTCAATTACTTCACTCCAAAACAAGCGGCGTCAGCTATAAAAAAGGGATGAATCCTATCTTTGATAGCATAAATGAGGCATAATAATCAAAGAAAAAACTTTTGAAAAGAAGAATGTGTGAGCTACTGAATCCTTGGGACACCAGCCGTAATTTACACACCATTACTTATTCAGGGTTGCATTCCTAATTACTCCTTGGGAAAAAAAAAAAAGATAATTATTATACTATAGTGATTACTCCTTTCATCATACAAGAGAAACAAAGCTGATATAGGCACATCTTAAAGAAATATAACTTTGGTCTGTTAGTAGAATTGTTTATATATAAAATTTTAAGGAGAATATATTAATAGCCAAATTTCTTTCTTTTTTTTTTTTTTAAAGATTTTATTTATTTGACAGAGAGAAACACAGCCAGAGAGGGAACACAAGCAGGGGGAGTGAGAGAGGGAGAAGCAGGCTTCCCACTGAGCAGGGAGCCTGATATGGGACTGGAGCCCAGGTCTCCGGGATCATGACCTGAGCCGAAGGCAGTCTCTTAACCAACTGAGCCACCCAGGCGCCCCGCCAAATTTATTTCTTAAAGGAGCATTGAGCTTTCCAGTAAACTCTTGTGCTTAACTATTTCTAAAAAAATTTATATACACAAAGTCAATTTGACACTAGATTCTAGATTGTTCATGGCCTACCAGCATTCGTTAAAACACCTTTATAAACTAGTGGAGAGAACACTGCTGAACTGTGTACTTAAAAATTATTAAGATGAAAAAAAATGATTAAGATGGTAAATGTTATGTCATTTTTTAAACCACAATATTAAAAAAAACTAATGGAGGGTTGAGAGAAAGGAAAAGGGGAGGAAAAATTTGCCTCTTTGTTGTGAATAATTATGTACATCCTACTTACAAAAAGCAGAAAACATAAGCATTATTATTTTCTCGCAATTATAATTGAAGTTATCTTGTATCAGTGTCGATCTAATCTAATCAATCTAATTATACAAAGCAGGGTTAAAGAAGTAAGGCTATGCCTCAATTGCACATGTTCAAAACCAGAAACTTTTCTAGTTTTCTGTCAACTTACATTTAGTTCAAATGTTTTTGTAAATAAAGGAGGAGAACTTTTAATATTTTATCAACTCTCATATCTGCTTATAGATTATCTGTATGGTGTATTTAAAACTAATGGCATACCATACTAATATGTATCTCTTTTCATGGTCTGGCTTTCCGGGTCATCAGTTGGGGTCTATTTATAAATACAAATTTTATTAATATGCTAAGCCAAATAAAATTCAGGAGGTGAACATGCAGAAAGTACCTAAGGGTACCTTCTAAAGGCAAATGTGTGTTCATGCTTTTAGATTATGCACATCACTGCCTTCTTACATTACTGTGGGCTAGACTTGACTCATAGGTATTTAACCAAATGAACCATAGAAAACTATTTCCTTTCATGATTTGTCACTGTAAAGCAAATGTCTAAATCTGAAACGAGAGAAATGGATCTCTTATTATATTTTTAAATACACAGAGCATACTGAAATTAAGTATTTAGAATTCATATCCAAGTGTATCTATAATGTGTTTTAATAAGGTCATGAATAATGAAGTAATTTTATGCAATGTGGAAAAGCCGTGAAGTGTACCATTCAAGTGATATTTATCTATGAGGTGTATCCATTTTATAGTTCTCTTTTCATAAATTTCATTTCCACTTGTAGAGTGGTGTCATATGCACACTAATTAATATGACTTATCCTGTGGCTAAGCGGGAATGTTTTTCACTTTTCCTTTATCCTTTCACCTTGTGCAAAATTATTATTCCCCTCAACACCTCATTTATCTCTCCCATCCACCCCAGGGAGTCTCTCGTGCAGAACAACTAGGAGGTGTATACAGAGGAACAACAATCTGGCAGCCTCATCATAAAATGTGATATGTTAGCCATTTCCCTTTCCAAGGGACCTATCCAGCTGAGACTACGAGGCCTCTGGGCCACGCATGCAAATGTAGCAAACTCACATCCCAAGAAAACTTTTTGCCAAAAAGGCAGAGGGAAATAGCTCTTTAAACAGAGCATGCACAATGGGAGTGGGGAGGGGGGGAGAAAAGCCATTGTGTTTTCTGGGAGTTTGTCATGTAGGAGAAATAAGCACTTACAGCCGTCTGGCAAGAGAGTGATTTTTTTAATCGGGCCAGATATGCTTAGGAATGGAGTTCAATTTTCATGCATTCTCACTACTAATTCTGAGAAGACGGTTCATTTCTGATACACAAAGGCCATTTTTTTTTAAATTGAGTAGGCTGCTATCAAAAACAGTAAATAATTTGAGCATATGTTATTAGAAATGGATTTTTACTCATAACAGATGTGAAACAGGTGTTGATAAACAGATCTATCAAATTTCTCTGCTCTTACGGAACTGTCTCTCATTTGAGTCTATAGCTGACTCGGTAGGGAAGAAGATTTTCCTCTTAATTTATGCTCTTTTGGTATGTGCTTGCCTTGTGGCTGGTTTTCCACAGTGGACAGATTTATGTAGGCTTATATTACCTGGGTTTACTCTTAAGCAGTAAAACGCATACTGAGGGATTTTGCTAATATTCATCCTTAAGCTTGTTTAGAACTGAAAAAGCTAATTGTCCTGGATACTGGTTAACCTCATCCCTCATCCATATTTCCATCAGAATTGGATCAATCCCTCTAATCAACCGCAAAGAAAGAAAGCTGCACATGTGTTCTTCATATTTTAGAGAGGGACAAAATTTTTCAAGAGGAGGAGTTGTCTCAGTAGTGATAGTTATAAGCTCCAAACAAGGAGAAATTATTCCCAACATCTTGAATATTTCCTATATTTGTTCCCTTTTGGGGTTTAAATGCAGGATGGTCCTCCCAACCATGAAGCCAAGTGAGTGACTTCATTATTTTTTAATCAAACAAATTTAATCTGTCAAATACTTAACATGCACATATCTGCTGTCTGACATGGGGCTTAGGTATAAATAATAAGCAATTCATCACATATGTGATTGAAATTAACATTATTTTATACAAGCAAATCAGTTTTTTTTTTTTAAATTGATGTTATTCTTCCCTCATGTGACCCAGTGGGGGAGGGCATTTTCACCTTTGGCTGTATTCCCTAATATGATGCGAAAATTGAGTCTTTTTTCATATCAGCAGCACCATCATACATCCCAACATTCAAACCTTAGAAGAAAGTCCTGACTCTTAACCTCTACACAGAGAGTGATTACTTTATAGTGTCCTAGCCCCAACGTAACAAAGACTGCTGTTTCCTTTGCCCTAGTATTCACTACTATTCACTCTTTTAATCATTATTGTAATTCTTTTACTGCCTTTTTAAAAAAATATATTTTATTTATTTATTTATTTGACAGAGAGAGAGCTCACAAGCAGGCAAAGAGGCAGGCAGAGAGAGAGGAGGAAGCAGGCTCCCCACTGAGCAGAGAGTCCAACAGGGGCCTGGATTCCAGTGAGATCATGACCTGAGCCGAAGGCAGAGACTTTAACCTGCTGAGCCACCCAGGCACCCTAATTCTTTTACTGTCTTAAGTTACAATCATTAAAATGCTTTAACTAAGTTGTGCTCCTTACACACATTCATTTCACACTTGTGGAGTACATGATAGGTATTGTGGGATGGGTCTTATAACTGCAGGAATGTGTTGACTACTAGAAAAATACAAAGATGAATAGAACCCAACTCTTCCTTCAAACTAAACACCAGTAAGAGAGGTAAAATATATACAGGGACTGAAACCTTCCTGACTTTGTATAGAAAAAAGTCCTACAAATGCGACTAATGGGGACGCCTGGGTGGCTCAGTTGGTTGGGCGACTGCCTTCGGCTCAGGTCATGATCCCGGAGACCCTGGATCGAGTCCCACATCGGGCTCCCTGCTCGGCAGGAAGCCTGCTTCTCCCTCTCTCACTCCCCGTGTTTGTGTTCCCTCTCTGGGTGTGTTTCTCTCTGTCAAATAAATAAAATCTTAAAAAAAAAAAAATGCGACTAATGGAACGAGCATTGTCTTAGTCCATTTGGGCTGCTGTAATAAAAATACAGTAAACTGGATAGCTTATAAACAATAGAAATTTATTTCTCACAGTTCTGGAGGCTGAGAAGTCCAAAAGCAGATTCGGTGTCTGGTCAGAGTTCCTTTCTGTTTCAGAGATGACTATCTTTTAGGTGCCCACACATGCCTGAAGAGGCCAAGGAGCTCTCTGGGGTCTTTTCTGAGATGACACTAATCCCATTCATGAGGATTCTACCCTTAGGACCTAATCACCTCTTCAAGGTCCCACTTCCAAATACCATCACGTGGCATATTAGCTTTCAACATATGAATTTTAGGGAGACATAAGTGTTCAGTCTGTAGCATTTTTGCCCAGATGAATTTTCTATAAAACAGGAAAACCTAAAATTCAGAGATGGTGAATTTAGGTGCTGGAAAGGGAAAGGGGGAAAAAAAGAAGGGGAACAAAGAACAAAGAGAAACGATCATTCAAATTTGCAAGACTTCACAGTCTCCCTCTGGCCTCGCCAAGTCTTCATCTGTGCGAAGTATATGGATGGTATGTCTTTGGGCTATAGCTCTAAAATGAGTGGGTCTGAGCTACCGCATATCCTACAATAAAGCTGATAGGGGTGAGTTCCCTCTTTAAAACTCTTTACTACCTTGAATCTGAGTCACAACTACTGATATAGATGACACAACCACGTGGTTTCCTTGATCGGAGACCTTAGTCCAATAAACATGGCAATAATATCAAAAGACACCACCTGCAAAGAAGTATTTGTGTGTGGAATTATGTGACATATTTAAATTCTATATCTACAATGGTGGAAAATGACTGGCAAATGCATCATTGCATAGTATATTTAAATTGCAATTGTGAAACTTTTCTTTGATTAAGATGTTGTAGTTTTGATTGCATACCATGAGGAGAAAATAGTAAGTAAATTTGCAACTGTCCTTACACGTCAATCCAATGAGTCATTTATATTTAAACAGAAAACTAATTTCTACAGGCAAATATAGCATGAAAGACTACTTTGGGATTTTTTAGTTACTTCAGAGATCATAAGGAAAAAATATCACCCTTCAGAAATTATGTAGATTTCAGGCACCTGGATGGCTCAGAGGGTTAAGCGTCTGCCTTTGGCTCAGGTCATGGTCTCAGGGTCCTGGGATTGGGTCCCAGATCAGGCTTTCTGCTCAACGGGGAGCCTGATTCCTCCTCTTTCTCTGCCTGCCTCTCTGCCTATTTGTGATCTCTCACTCTGTCAAATAAATAAAATCATAAAAAAAGGAAATTCTGTAATTTACATGTGGGTGAGATATTATGGGTGGTCATGGTTGATATAGGGAACATAATTTGTGATAGACATTTCCCCCTACTGCAACATATGAGCATGACATACTTTCAATTATATTATTCAGATTCAACTACCTTTTAAAAACTTGATAACCAGTGTCCAAGAGGAAAATGAGTTTTGATTCTTACCAGTTCTGAAGTCTTTCTTCTGTTAAAAGCAGTGACCATTGTATATTCAGTCTTCTGACTAAAATGTATATATCCTTTCTTGTTTAATTTTTAAGAGAAACAATGACCGGTCATGTGAAGAAAGCTTCTAATCAAGAAAAATGTCTTTTCCCTAAATAAAAGTAAATGTAAAAAGGAATCTTCAATTAAGAACGGATCATTTTTTCCCCTATACATCATGACCTCCTATTTCTTTCCAGTTGGTTGGATTTTAATGGAAATAACTTTTATGTTAAGTTTGTTTAGCCTTAGTTTGCTAGGAAAATACAAATTGTGCCATTATTATTGATTAGAGAAGCGCTGTCTGCATGGCCTTGGAAAACACATGTTTGCAAATAGGTAAACACAGGTCATTATAATATGAACTAAGGCTTGCTTGCATACAAAAAATATCAATGGTATAGTATAGCCATTAAAGATCTTTAGGAAGAATATGTTCTAACAGGCTCATAGTTCCGGTGAAGAACTTACGGTGCTCTTGAGTTTGATATAATGATGTATTTATAAAAAATGTATTCCTATCATACAGATTTTTTCCACCAAACATTTAAAAAGGAACCATCCCAGAGACCTTTTTCCTAGAAACTGAGAAGAGTAGGAGAAGGAGGGTTGAGTATCATTTTCTTTAAATCCTTTTATATGGGAAACTTTCTCAAATGATATTGGGATAAGGCTTTTTAACCTTCCTACAGTTTATAAAGACAAGTGTGCTCAAAATATCTGAATCTAAATGGTAAGACTGGGGGGGAGGTGGTTGAGGAGGAGAGAGGATTGATTCTCCTAAACCCCAAAATGGGACATCTGTGCAACTCCCAGAAACTGAGGAAAAACCTCTATGCATCCCAACATTTGCTGTCAAGAAGCAGTTTATCATTCTTTGAAATAAAAGATATTATAAGGTGCTGTTAGTAATGATACTCATAGCCACAGGCTGCTGAGGCTCCAAGTGAGGAACACAAAGCAGTAAAATAAGAGGACAGCAGGTCTATGGATCTATGCAAACTTCTGGTGGATGGCGCTTCTAATTATTGTAATGAATGATACCTGAGAAAGTAAAATAATATGGTGAAAGCTTTCTTAATGCCAACCTATCCCATGGCTGGACTTTAAGCTTTTGAGCATTGTTTGAACACGTTCTATGGAGTGTCCATTCTCTGTTACTACAGTATTTGCCATAGAGAGAATTGGTAGATACTCTATACATTTTTTCATTAAAGTTAATTGAATACGCATTATGATTTTCTTCTAAATACCTCTAAACATTTGGAATTGTGTTGCTTTCAGTCAGGTAAAAGTCTTGTTATAACATTTTGGATATCAGAAAGTTCTGTATAGCTAAGTATATCTATATCCCAGCCTATGTCCCAAATAAACAATGCTTCAATGATCTGATTATAATTCTTTCCTTACAGTACCATTTTAGAATGGCTTTTTCATTCTCTTTCTTTTTTTATTATTATTGTTTGCTTTTTCTATTGATTTTTCCAATAATAAATATGCTTTACCAAAAAACAAATAAAACAAAACAAAAAAAAGTGCTATTTATAACATGTCAGGAAGGCAAACAGAGCTTACATATCAAATAGAAATATCTGTTCATTTATTTTATTCTTAAATGAAACTGAAACTATCCTTCAAATTCCCTTAACCTTCCTACTCCAAATAACTCAGCCACCTAAATAAAATGCATTTATATACCAAATTATCCACTAAAACAAAAGAGCCACAAGAAAAGATATCATACCAGAAGGTAAGGGTACAATAGAGATCTGGATCCGGTCCTGCTTTCTGAACCCATCTATTTTCTTCAGTGGATTCCAAAGACTTGTAGCTTACAATGACTACCAGCACATTGACAGATACATCTGGATGCCTTCAGGCTAGGAAGAACTTTTAACAGATGGCCCAACTTTGTTTGTTTCTAAGGGTGACTAACCAGGTATATAGCTAGAACTATTTTACACTTTATCAGAAATCCTTTGGAGCTCTCCAAACAATCTGCAGTCAGTTTGTGGAAGAGCAGTTTCCTGTAGATGAAATCTAATATGTAATATGACTGACAAGGATAAATTTGTGACGTATGATGGTGCATGATATGTTGGAAGTAATCTAATTTCTTCTTCTAATTTCTTAGGCAATTCTCTAAGTACTTGTTTTAGATAAATAGTCACTTATTACTTTTCTTACTTGGAATCCACATGAACCATATTAGCAAAAAGGAGAGGATACAAACAAAATGAGCTTATGATCATATTTCACCAATCAACAATAAAAAGTGCAAAATAACAATGTGATTTTTCATAAAGTGATTTTATGCCTTCTATACACACTTGACATTTAATTACTTTATTTTATGAAATAATGGGACAATTAAAAATATGAAAAGGCCATGATAGTCCTCAAATTTCGTGACAGTTCTGCTAATCTATGATAAATGAAACTTTAAGAACAACTGGAAATTTATGTAAACCTTCAGTTTCTTAATTTACTCAGTTTTTTTTTTATTCTAAGAGCAAAACAGCTAACTATAACAATAAAAATACAATAAAGAATAAAAAAGTAATTATTTCCCCCCCACCCCCAGCATTCTCCAGTTTCATCTCCCTAAGGTAACCAATACTAACCTATGTATTATTTATATTTCCTCACCTTTTTCTATGCTCACAAAAATGTTTACATAACATAGGGGAGGAAAAAATTTTTCTCTACCTTTTTAGGTAGTTTTGGCTGGTCTTTTTAGGTAGTTTTAGCTGATCCGTTAATTAAACTGATGTAAGACAGATCAACAAAAGAAAAACAAATTTAAGTAGGGCAGTTGAGGAATATATGCCACCCTGAGCTAAGAAGAAGAGAACATAGGGGTCTGGGACATCAAAGAGAAGAAGATAAATCATAGGAAGACCGGAAGAGCAAAAGTTTGGTAAATACATGTTTGTGGTGCCACAGAGAGACAGCAGGGCACAGAGAGGAATTTGAACGGATAAGCTGAACTCTCCCAGCTTGACTTGTAGCTCTCTTTGGTGATAGCTCTCTGCCTAGACCAGGCCATCTACCTAAATTCATTTAGGCACTTAGGAGGGGAGGTGAAAAGCTCTTCCTGAGACTTTCTGGCCTTGAATCTCTTCAGCTCGAAATAATCCACATGTTAAAGTGGCACGTTCTGGGCCAGCCTGCTCTGAACCTCATCAGTCCCTTCTCTGAAACTTCCCTAGACGTATCATATAATAACAGCTGAGCTGTAGATTGCTCCCTTATTTCATTGATTAATCTGCTAGTCTTGAAAATAGGTTGGTTCAGGTAAACAGTCGTGTCTCATTTTAGGAGATGATGATGCACCTGCGCTTTTGAAGTTAGGCCTATATTGTGCAATAAATCAGTTATTTAATAAAGAATTTCTATGTAAACAAAAGAAAATGAAGATTCATGATTGGAACAAATTATAAACCAATTTTTGAGCCCAGAGAGCAGATAGTCAAGATTTCTAGATGTCAGGATTGAAGCATCTTTTATAGTTTGAATGTCTCTGATGATATCATCAATGTTCAGGTAAATCTTTCTGAGTGGCCCACATAGTAATAGGCATGAAGATTGTCTAAACATGAGTTATTGTGGTGCTTTCTCTGATGTTTATATCAAATTGTTCACATTCATTTTGAGAGACTTCAGGGAAAGGGCAATTTTTTTTTCTTAGTTATTCCAAGTCAAAAATGGTAGAAAATTAGAAGTTTAGAGATTTGTAGCCAAATATCAGAAGAAACTAGAATTCAAGATCAAGTTGATTTACAGGTAGAAAACAAAACCTCAAAGACAAGTAACAACACTAGCATCTGATATCCATAAAGGATGTTTGAAGTACGTCAACTCTGCCCTAATTTTCAAACCAAAGAATAGCAGAATGTTTGCCAGATTTTCATCTTACAGTCCCAGACCTCATACCCAGAAAAAAATAGAAGGCTCTCTGTACGGAGATACTGAATGTCATATTTAATTACAATTTGTTCTGCATTATTGCTTTTTATTTTACAAGATCCATGAAGCCATGTTTTAATTAACCAGATTTTAAAACCCAGGAACTCAAATACTGATAATCTTTCTAGAAAAGTTGAGTTTTGTGTGGATGGCAGTGGCACTCCAATTCATAAACCAAGTTACTTTTTGCCACTCAGGTTAGAATACAAACAAGTAGATATTTAAGAGGATGATAGGAGAAGAGAAATCATATTTGTGTATCATAACCATAAAACAAACTATTGAGGAATAACTGAAATAATATGACTTTATGAGTTGGTTGGTTGATGAGTTGATAATTGTGTCTTTTTGTACTTCTGCATTTAAAAACGACACCAGGTATTTCAGTTAAATGTGACACATCTACCTCTCTCCTGGGCCATCCCCAAGCTCGATGTGTTTTCCATGCACACCTTTACTTGATATATCAATGCACTTTTCATTATCTTAAATTGAGTTCATTCCTCATTAACTAGTTTTATTTTACTGCGTTTCATGCCTATATAGCACAAAAAGAGATTCAAGTTCTCTATTTCCTTCCAAATATTGTCAACAGCTTTAATTCCTTCAGGGTATGGAGGAGAGGTGTTGTGTAAGCCTTGGACTTGCTAGCGATAAAGCCAACATAAAATTAGTTAAGAAGGAAGAAGGGGAATTGGGAGGCTTTCTGTGCTGCTTTTACTAATCTAAAAGAAATCACTGGAGTCATTTACTTTCCATTCTCTTTACGATAATTGACTCACACAACCCATCTCTTTTTCTTCAAATAGTTCTGCAATGATCAAACTAGATTGGATCTTTCTGTGGTGGTGTCTTTTATTTTATAAGCACAATTATTCAAATAACAAATGGGAAAATTATCCGTAAGTGTGCATACCCAATCAAGGATACATCTACAATTGTTACATTAGTAATTACAAACAGCATTTCAAATATGGCCCTTATTTTTGCAAATAGCTGAACATAATAAATATTAAGTTCTGGATTGGACAAAATTTCAAATTAACCAGAATATAATACCAGAGAGGAGGAAAGAATTACTAAGAGAACTATTATTGGGTAAAAGTCTCTTGGAAATTTGAAAGGATTTTATTTTAAAAGCTCAAGCAGGTTTGATAATTATCCACATGTGAGTGCCTAAAGACATGCAGCATTATATTGTGAAATACTTTTAATCGGACCAATTTGGTAAATTGTCAGCCATAATTCTAAAGTATGCCAGTTTTGGAGAAAGAGGAGGAACAACTGAGATGTAGGGAACATTGTGATCCATGACCTTGAAAATCAAGAACGAAGAGAAAGACCACAATCAGCAAGGGGGATAAAGTGAATTCCTACCATATAGAACTAAGAAATGTAGTTAGCCATTTTTGAATACCTACTAGGTGCCCTGTATCCAGCTACTTTCTAAAAATACTAGGTAAAAGATGCAGTTATTTGACTTAAAAACATACAGTTTAGTACATACTAGAATAGTGCAATTCTGATAAAACAGGGCCACAAAATGTGAATGATATCTTAGGTTACGCTTAGGAACTTCAGATTAGAGTTTTGCATCCCTATTTATTCAAGGGTAAAATAATGTATGTGCAAGAGAGAATGTCCCCCACTTTCTTGTTCATTGTCCAATTGTGAGGTATGTATAAGCTCTTGCAGAAGCATCCCAAATGCCTACCATCTGGACCCAACCCAGAGTTTTCTAGGCTAAGTTACCACAGTTAGCCTGACTCTTAACCACTAGGTCCTTCCACTGTATCCCAAAACAAACTCCATCAAAGGATAATGCTTCAACTTGTCCCTTTTTACCAACTGCTTATATGTGGTTCTCTAGATAATTCAAGAGAGGGTGTGGATCTCTGATTACTTAGGGCATTAACAGTAAAGAAATTTTAGGGCCAAATGTATGCAATAGGTCTCTGATTCATTCCTTTTAGCTCCACAGAGGAAGAGAAAAAGGACAACTAAGGAAAGAGTGGGAGGAAAGGAAGGAAGAAACACAAAGAAGTGGAGAAAAAGAGAGAAGGCTGCTTA
Organism: Spilogale gracilis; assembly: GCA_004023965.1. NCBI lineage: Eukaryota > Metazoa > Chordata > Mammalia > Carnivora > Mephitidae > Spilogale > Spilogale gracilis. The sequence goes on along the minus strand of PITA01000073.1, from coordinate 179,741 downwards.
AGTCCTACAAAAGACTTTAAAGAAAGGCATCTGGGTGGCTCAGTCAGCTAAGCGTCCAACTCTTGGTTTCTGTTCAGGTTTTGATCTCAAGGTTCCATATGTGGAACCCTGCATATGCCCCATAATGGGGGCCCCCTTTTTGGGCCCCATGTCATGTCCCCCCTCCCTGTGCTCGGTGCCATCTTGTTAAGTCTTTCTCCCTCTCCCTCTGCTACTCCCCTACCTCTGAGCATGCACATATGCACATGTGGTCTCTCTCTCTCTCTCTCTCTCTCTTTCTCTCTCTCTCTCAAATAAATAAATAAATCTTTAAAAAAGACTTTGTAAGAAAAAAATACATCACAAACTGGACTTTAATCCATGATCTATGATTTAGGCAGAAAGTAGCAGACTAATTATAAGCTTAGGGTTTTTTCCCCCTAGTATAATAAGACTTACTCTAGCAAAGATAGGCTGTGATTTCTCATTTTAAATTTGATAAGGAAAACCTGGTATGGCTGTTAGAGTAATATGGTCCTTTTACAAAGATTCTTAATTGTGGGGGACATTTAAGTAGACTCACACCCAACATGGAGTCCAATGTGGGGCTTGAACTCACAACCCTGAGATCAAGAATCTGACATTTAACCAACTGAACCGTCCAGGCGCCCCCTTTGGGGCATTTAAAGTTCTAGTAAAAGCTGTGGACCACCCCCAGGAAAGTGTAGATGTGCGTCCAAACAAGACCTTTGCAAACAGCTTCAAGGTGGTCCCTGAATCCATGCAGCCATCCATGGATCCGGTTTGTGTTAACATGTTGTCTGTCTTAGTTGCATTGCCAGGTCATTATAGTAATGACAAAGAAGAAAAATATGAATTCTATGCTTTATATACATAAAAACATAAGAAGTAGCATACTGGGGTCAGAATAATGCATGCATGTAATAAGAATGTAAGAAACAGCATGCTGGGTAAGATTAATGAGTCTCCAGCTCTGTATTCAGTTTCTAAGAGTGGTCTTGAGAAAAATTGGAAAGCATGAGAAATAACTCATGATTCTCATTTTATCTAAAAATATTAGAGTTCTTCAACTAAATGTATCTAACCTTCTCTTAGTAAACCAATTTCTGTCTCTACTCAGCAGACATGAATATACCCACACTTGTCTCTTTCTTGAACTTCAAAAAAGGAGAAAAAAAGAAAAAGTGAACAAAGAGACAACTGGGCCAAACACATCCCTCCACTTTGACCTCAGCTTCTTTCCCTCTTAAGTACCACAGATCCTCTTCTCAGGTGTGAGAAGGTAAAGATGACATGTAACGCCAAAGGAACTGATTGGATACTGACAGCCCCATAGAAGCACAAATATCAAATTTTAAATATCTCAGCAGGTAAAAAGTTTACTACTATGCCTGAGAGACCAAGAGGAAGAATATACACATTAAAATATGTGTGCCTCATATCCTCCAAATAAAATCAAAATTCACTGAAGCTCTCTGAAATAATGGCTCACTGGAGGAAAAAAAGAAATGTGTCAAGAATAAATTTTTCATGGGACAAAGTTTGCATTTAACCAGTGTGCCTCTTATCCAAATGAATGGATTTTCTTCTTTGAAAAATTTCACACATCAATGGTAACATAAAGTTCAGTAATTATCTTCTGTCTTCTATATTTCTAACATTGTGTGATGCAGTAATTCTTCTATGTCAAGATGTAAAGCAGCTGGAACTTGAACAAAATTAACACACACATTTCCTGTTGGTCATGATCTGAGAATATCATTTTTGCCTAAGTGAAAAGCACTGGGGGTGGGGGGTGGGGAAGGAGGGCTTTCCTGAGAAAGGAGAGGTGTGATATGATAGGACTTTAAAATAATTATCCCTGCACTAAAAATGCCAACAAATACATTTATAATAAATTTGAATAGTCCTTTTAAAAAGTGTTTCTTGCTTTTAAAATGTTTCTTACATAACACAATCAAGATGGCTGGAGGAATAATAAAATTACATTGTATCTGTTTCAGGGTATTAGTTCAAGTCTAATAAAATGTTAATAGAAATATGTTTGATGACTAACTGCTGAATGAACAGTATTCTGCAGGATTTGATAGTATATGACTCAAGAAAAGATTATTAAGAAGACATATAATACACTTTTATAAAAGATACTTGCAGGAAACCATTAGATGATACAGAAAATCAATAATGCCCTAGTGCCAATTTCAGCAACATTAAAATTACAGTGCTCGTTGATATTTATGATGATAGAGCGGCCAAATCATTTCATTTTTATCTTTCACCACATTGGCATTTTTCTTTGTTATCCAGGACCAGTTAGTAATTTTGATCAGTTTCTTTTAAAAGTATTTTATGATGATCTTGTTCCTAAGCAGCTCTTCTCAGGGAACTTTAACAGTCCATTCTTCCTAATTTAGTGTATAAATGGATTGGTAAATCTCTGCCATTTTTAGGGAAGCCATAATAATTGTAAAATATTAAGACATTCAAAATGGATCCTAGCAGAACCAAGTAAATAGGATTTAATAAATGGAGTTTCCCAGCCTCCTTTATTTCCATAAGGAAAAAAAAATAATGATGGTCTAGCCTTGTTATCTCACATACGTAGAACTGAAGTCCAAATAGCGATGAATTACCAAAGAGTAGAATTCCATATAGGGTGCAAACTAATCTCTTGAGTTTCAACCATGTCCTTCTCCAACGCCACCCCAAATTATCATCTCACACAAACGGGAATACAGGGCTTACATTTACTTTGCTTCTGAAGTAACTCTGTGATTTTTTTTCTTAATCTGCTAGAATGTCATTGCCAGTGGAATTAAGATAAATTCAGAGAACTAGAAGAGAAAATAATGGATATGGTGAGATACTGTTTCTACAATTTGCTGCCTTGGTTCTCTGGCTAAGGGAGAACAGAAGGTAGTTCACTGCAGCCCTTGGTTACTAGGCTTCTCCACAGGTAAGGAGATGCAATAAGACACCATCCTGGAACACTATCCAGGATTGCTGTCTCCTTTTTGAAAAGGATAGGAAAAACTTTGATGATTTCCCAAACCCTGAGCCTCTCTAGTTGTAGAGAGGTTCTAGTCTAGCAACTGTCAGAAGCAAAGTCTTTTCACTGATGGCTTCCATGAGCTAGGAAGTCTACAGCACTGGTAAGAAGCAGGGAAAAACCTTTCACATCTTATCCCATATTGAATCTCCTGCAAATCATCCTTTTTCCATAGAAACCAGTCTCATATACACTAACACAGGTAATAACAACAGCAATAATGGAGGATGAAGGAAAAAATTCACATAAACTCCTAATGAAATTTGCTTCCAAAGATGACTCTACTGCCCATAAAAATGAAGATATGCCCATAATATATAAGGATTTCTGTTGAACCGTAGTCCTCTAGGGCTCTGAAAGTCACAGGTCATACTGCATTTTGACAGAAAAATTTTCCAATATGCTGTTCCATCCAGACTATTTTATCATTTTCTATATATATATACATATATATGGAAACTATATATATATATAGTTCCCTGGACTTTATCTTCCAGGTCAATCCTGAGAGCCAAATATAATTTTTACACTCTCCCTCGGTGATCCTTTCTATTGTTATGCTTTTCAAGCTAGCAACTATAGCCAGTAAGTCCCAAATCTCTCTGTAGATCGGATCTGTTATGGGCTGAATTGGCCTCAGAAGAAACCAAATCTGGCAACTCCTTGATCTTGGCCTCCAGGGTGATGAGGAATAAATATGTGACATTTAAATCATCCACTCACTCTGCGGTATTCTGTTATGGTAGCCCTAGCAAACTAGTACAATGTTCTCCTCAGCTCCAGATCCATAAATATAACAGCATTCTAGTTATCTCAAACTGCATGTTTCATAATTTCCCAAAACCTAACATGTTTAAAATTAAATTTACTTTATTTCCTTCAGAATCTGTTTCTCTTCTTTTAGTCCTATACTGATGGTAGGCATCTATATCTGACCAGTTGCTGAACCAGAAATCTGGGAGTCTTCATTGATACATTCTGTTTCTTCAGCCACCGTTCCTATGTGGTTACCAGATAGTCTTAATCCTACAGATCTCAAGCCCATCCTCCTTCTCCATGTCATTATTTCCCACTTAAGTGCTTCATCAGACCCTTGACTGGTCTCCTGTCTCATCTTGCTCTGCTCTAATCAGTCCTTTGCGCTGCAGCCAGAATGAGCTTACCAAAGTGAAAATCTTATTATATCATGTCCTTGCAATAAATCTTCTAAGGCTTCCTCATGGCCTTCAAAATAAAATCCAAGTTTTCATTATGGCGTGAAATGCCCTCCATGACCTGTGTCTTCTGCATTCCGGCCTTCCCGAATAACATGGAGTGTTGGCACATTAACCGCTCCTCCTTTCATGCCTTTGTCCTACCTTCCCTTCTTCACCTACCTAATTCTAATTTTTCCTTCAATAGTTGCCACAGATGACATCTGTAAAAAGCCTCACTTAAATGGCCTGCCACAGCCCAGCCCTATTCTACATGCCCCTCAAATGAGATCCAACAGCATTTTATTCATATTAGTCCAATAATAGACACTTTTTCTTATGAATCTAAAGTACTAGATTTAACGTCTTTGAAAAACCTTGTCTTTGCATCCTGAGGGTCTCGTATGAGTTCAATAAATGTAGATTGATGGGAGAATAAATTGAGGAATGAATATATGAGTGCAGGTTTAGACGTGTTAAAACTGTATCTAGAATTTCCTAAGGTAAAGTCATTAGTAGACCTGGTTATATTCTATGTGTCTGAGAATTTTTGTAGAGAGATATTTTCAGATAAATACTCTAATCCCTCCGGTTATTAGATTTTCCCTTCTCCTATTAAAAAATTACAGCCACATCCTAAAGGTAATTTATTGATATGTCTTCCTAGCTCTATAGTTTCATAAACTTTTTCTAGCTTCATGGTCAACCACATGTGCCCCCAAGGCCCAAGGCCCTCAAATTAATATTACTGCATTTTACTTATATTGCACCTAAACTGTGTGTGTGAGGTGAGGATTCTTTGCTCAAAAAAGCTAAATAGTAAAGTATGCCTTTGAAACAAAATTGATTTCAAAATAAATATGCCTTCGGTGTACCTCTCTTTATAAAGTCCTGGACTTTTGCAGAATCTTTATAAGGACCACTTACTAAAACTTTATCTTCTCCCAGCCTTGATTAATAGTTAAAAAAAAAAAAACTTTTACTACTTGCAGCTTTTTTTTTGAAATATGACTTTGTTTACCTGTCTTATCTTACAAGTCTTTCATCAAATAACAACTTACTCATCTATATGATTATCTAGGATCAATACAAATTGTTCAACTCTGTTCACACTACTGAAGCTTGCTAACTCCTGGGTTTTTAACTTTATGATTCTTTATTGAGTTTTCCCTGTTTTTCTGTGGTGAATGCATGCTTATGTGCAGCATATGTCTGAGTTTCTGGAATATGTATAAGAATGAATCGTAGAGAGACTACCCATCTGCCACATACCTATTTCCATCTCAGGCCTTTATGCATTCAGCTAGAATGTAGATGTCAGGATGAGAATGATCCCAAATGTTATTGTGCTCTCATAACACTTTACTTTATTCCTCAATGATCTCACTTATCATAGCATTATAATGTGCCATATAGCTATTGACCCCTTGGCTAGTTTGTAAATTATCTGAATGTAGCATCCACTGGCATATTTTCTATTCCCAGCACCAAAACAACCTAACACTTGTAGATCCTCAATAAATGGTTACTGTATTGAATTGTTTTGGCTAGATACTTTTCAATTGCTATTGTTGAAAGGATTTTCTTTTTTTTTTTTTTTGGTGGAGTCTTTTTAAAAATTCTCTCCCTTTTTTTGCAATTAAACAGAATTTTATCATTAACTGGAAATGCATTTTGAGTGTATTTCACTTGGTTTAAGTGCAGTTTAGGCATTACTTAGTCCCACTGTGCTCAGTTTTGCATCATTGAATTTGACTGCACTAACTTTCGCTTCAAGATGTCTTTACATTTTGGGGTTGTTCATTTTTCTAGGTTGTAGCATTACCTGTGGCATTTTCTGCCTCTGGCTTAACACTACATTCACACATTGAAGAATACAGGAATTCTATATTGGTCACAAACTCATATTTCTTTAATAATGTGTTGAATATTATAATCTGATTCATTTGAAGATAGATGTACTTCAGGATATCATTGATGAGTTAAGAAGTGAGATCAGTGATTTACATTTCTTTTGAGAAATAATATTGTGTATATTTGCCATGACAACCAGGCTTATTTTCCAGTTTTCTTATAGTATTTCTTCCCCTTGCGTCTCTGGCTATTTCAAAATACAGTGACAGAGATGCTTACAAATCCAATTGTTTGGCGAGTCGTAATAGAAAGGAGAAAAGAGGGATCTGGGTCCAATTGTTTGGTGAGTCGTAATAGAAAGGAGAAAAGAGGGATCTGGGTGACCTCAGTCTACATAAGAACTCAGAATAGCATCCTTTTTAAAAAAACTTATATGAGGTATCAAATTTGCTCTGTTGTTGAAAGACAGAAACCTGAGATCATAAAATCATAACTAGTGAAGTTGGGTCCTGATTAAATAAGTATTCTGTTGATTCAATGAGTAATCACTATGGAAAAATCAAACAAGTGCCTGATCACAGTAAGTTGAAAATTGTTATTCATAACTTGGAGACTCTGGTAGTGATCAAGCTGTCAGGATTTAAGATCAGAGGGTGACTCTAACAAAGTCTTTGGAGCTGAATAAAGGCAGAAACACAGGTACTGGACCTGGTAGAATTTTTTTTTTTTAAGAATTGATATCTGTAACAATAAGGAAAGAGCTACATGACTGACATCAGAGGGTCTGTGAGTAGCCAGTCACCCTGGAAAAAAATAAGTTCCAGGCAAGAGTAAACCAATAAACCAAGAAATTCATAAGATCCAGAAAAGACTGGTGAAAGTTACATGAGAGAGACCATTTGCAAGTCCCCCAAACTTGCTACCCAGCTAGTCTTTGTGAAATACTTAAGTATAGAGGTGAGTCTTGTATTGAGTTGAATTTCCATGACTATCTACACTTGGTGGTGAGAATGCAAATATACATAAAAGATCCAATGCTGATCGAAATGTTACAGAAATTTGAATATCCAGAAGATGAAACGATGGAACGCTTACTTCCAGAGACATCAAGAGCATACATTAGATGAGGTTCATTAGCCTTTGGAACAGCATCTCCAATTATTATATGTGATGTTAGTACTTTCATTTTTGCCTTCAAAATGCTAAGATATTCCAAAGACTAGTTTCAGTAGAAAAAGATTGCAGTATGAATGAATTCCTTAATTCCTAAGTTGACTAATGTTGGCTTATGTTTTAAAAGGAGATTAAAGTGTATTTCTAGGTCAGTAAGAATATGTATAGTAAGTGTTGTGTTAGGGTTCATGAAACTAATCAGCAGTCCATATAACTCAATCGGCATTCCATCTATATATTGTATTGGAAATATAATCATTAATTTATGAGCCATTTTTGTTGAATTGTCAGTGCAATAGATGCCTTTAGTGAATTGAGATTGAGGCTGATCCTTCATGCCATTTCTTGAAAATGAGCCTTATCTGAACAGAACACATGCAGTGTGTTAGCATGGATTACATTTAAACTTCATTATGATTTCTGAATATTAACTCTAAGATAGGGGAATCTGACCTTAGCAAGAACATTGCCTACATTTATACCAGAAGCTAAAAAAGAATTATGAATTTCTAATTTGTATTGCACTAAATTGCATAGGACCTAGCACCACAAAATATATATATATATATATATATATATATATTTTTTTTTTATTCCCTAGAACTCTTATAACACACACATATATTATTTTCTCTCATACTTATTTTATGTATTTTACATATATTTATATTTTCTCTTAGCAAGGACATATTGTGATACAAAAGCCCAACTTTGGGGGTGTTTGTATGTTTTAGCTTACAACATAAAAACTTCTGAAACTTGACCCAATTGTACTTGACTTTAGAATTACCCTTCGAAGGTAACAGTTCTTTCTAAAAAATGTATATTGTTGTTCAACAGTAAGCCCTTAAGAAACACTAAATGTGGTAGAGAATATATACAGAAAACATGCTTAGGCAGTTACATAGCTTACATAAGCAGTGAAGTTTCCATATTTGTATATATTTCCCTCCTGTATATATTATTCCATCTGGTATCCTACCCCGAGGCTTCATTTTATCCCCCTACTGGTCCTGTAAAGTTTCTTGAGATTTTTATTGAAAGAAACAATGAAAATGCAAATTAGTTATATTTTTCATCATAATCTTTTTTTATACTGAAGGATCCCTCTCCCTTTCCTATTCCTGCTTCTGTACTCTACTTCCAATGAGTTTCATTGCCCCAAAGCTATCATTTTTAGGCTTCTAATATTGTTTTCTGTTCACAGGGCTTAATAACTACTTTTTAATGGATTCTGTTTACCTCAGAGGCAGGCATTTTGGAGAATTCAGCTTATATTAGGGCAGGATTAAAAACTTCTATGTGGCTTTGGGGGCTTCTTCCCTCAGAAAATTAAAACGGCTTAATCTTTTGACTGAAAAAGGGACTGAAATGATTCCTTCTAAAATGAGACACTTGGGACTTGAAAGGGCTCACTAAAGAGACAGTCCTGCATGTAGTTAAAAGCATAGGAGGCATATTTTACACACAGAATTATTTAAGTTCTTTTAATTATTATTATTATTAATTATTATTCTTTTACTTGCTTAAAAAAAAAATGGCAGCCTAACCAAGCACTGGAGGTGGCCATTCTATTGCTCCAATAAAAATAACTATGGAATCCAAGTTGTATAGTCCTTTAAAAGTTTCTTTTTAGACTTAAAATTTTCTCATTTCTTTATTCCCTTCAGTCATGAAAAGCCCATTTGATAAATGATTTAAATAATGCCACATTTAATTTCCAAGAAGATATCCTTTCATTTATTCATTTGCTCAAAACTTACACATACGTTGCTCGTGCGTCCCTAATACCTGCATAGATTGACAGGGGACACAAAATCTCTTCCTGCCGTGAGAACTGATAGATTAAGACAGAGGAAGAAGTCAGGAGACGGTTGAAATTTGGGTAGACACAGATAAGAGAATTAAAAGAAAAAGCTGCCTTTCATTTTAGACATGATTCATTTACATGTGAATACTTGACCCCTACAAGGCAATTTAAAGGAGAGCAGTCACTAAGTGATAGAAGAAACAATAATCAGAGAACAGTTGGCATGATCTACAATAAACAAGGCAGGCGCTGTGCTACAAAGATGAGGTACAAGGAAGAAAACTATCATTCCTACCTCCTTAATATGTCGCTGGGAATACAGGATTAATACAAATAAGTAATCTTTTCATTTTCTTCCCATGTTCCAAACTCCCTGGCTCTTTACCATGTTTATCTTCTACATTTACCATTATCTGCCTTGTCTTAGTTATTCCTACGTATGCATGTGAGATCTCTGATCCCAGACTGTGAGTCCTTTGAGTTCAATAACCTTGTGACTATCTCATCCAGGTAACACGCCTCACAGCAAAGGACACATAACAATACTTAATGAATGAATAAAACAAATGATAAAGCAGACTAACACACGTCAAGTGCCACATACATCGGATCTTCAACTAAACGTATTAGAGAGGCTTTCCCTGGCCACACAGTCCATATTTTCCCCTAGTCCACCACCTCTCTGACCACTAGCATTTGGTCATTTGCAAGGTTTTAATCGCTGCCTTTTTTAATTTGAAATATTAATTTATTTTCACTGGAATCCAGTACTACATAACTCCATGGGAAAAAAAGAGAAGGATCTGTTTTATCTAGTGCTATGAACATCCCTTCCTTTTAGAGCACTACCTGACACAAAGAAGTACTCAATAAATGTTGAATCAAGAAATGAAGAAATAAAGTCATAGGAAATGGTGATGAGTTTAATTTTAGATAAAATGGACCTAAGGCACTAACAAGTTATCCAGAGTTAATAAACACCCAAACACTAGATCAAAAAAGCAGGCCCCCTGTGGTGCTGAGGGCCCTGACATGCTAACATGTAGTAAATGATGCTTTAGCTGTTGGATGATCAGTAATATCATGCTAATTAGTATTTAAGGTGAAATCCCATAGTTCATATCCAAGCACTGAGTTCTTTGGGTTTTTTTACTTTTGTTTTAGTTAGTTTTAGTTAGTTTTTATTTTTTCTATTACCCAGTCATCCTATCTTGTACCCACCCCCAGCAACCCTCAGTTTGTTTCCTGAGATTAAGAGGCTCTTACGGTTTCTCTCCCTCCCATCCATCCCATCTCGTTTCATTTTTTCCCTCCCTACCCCCTACAGCCCCCTGCCCTGCCTCTCAAATTCCTCTTATCAGAGAGATCAAACAAGCACTGAGTTGTTTTAACAACTTATTTATATGTAGTGCATCTCAAGCTATATAAACGAGCAATCCTCCAAAGGGGACATTTCAAACTGGCATTTGGTTGGGATACAAGACCCCTAACAGTTGAGCACCCCTAAGAGTTGAGACTGCTCAGAAATAATCATTTCAGAGAACTAGACTGAAATTAAGAGTTCAGGACCTCTGCTACTACCAAATAATCAAGGAAGCTTGGATTTGTGCGTATCAATCCTCCCCTCCCTGAACCCCTCATAGAGGTAAGGGGCATGTGGAGATGGCATGCATGGATTAAAAATTCTGTCCAATTGTAATGCTTCCAGATTCTAGTATCATCAGATGGAAGGTTTTGGTAGTCAGAGGAATGGGGAAGGTGAAGGAAAAAGCAAGATGATCATGTTCTAAATAAATACATTTATTCTGCAAGCACCATTCTTCACCTGTGCTGACATCTGGTGACATTTCTCTTAGAAATATTTAAAATGCATCAGTAACAAATAATTTCTACACTCACTCTATAAAATGAAGGAGTAAGCATTATTATTTTAGTAGAAAGTTACTAACCTTCTTTCTACTCAATTTTCATCAAACTAGAGCAGGTTCATAAATAGGTTTTGGGCTTATAATTTCTATCTTCTGGTCATAACGATTCACATTTTAATTGCTGAATATCAAGAAGCCCATTTGTCAGCAGAATTATAAGAAAGAAATAGGTAGAATATGTGAATGCTGGTTTTATATTAGAGATTGAGAGTTATTTTTAATAATATACATGGAAATATCCTTTGCCGAGAGTATCCATATACCAGTATTTTATTTATTGCATAATAACATAATTAGGCTAACTAAGCAGCTAATACTAACTTAGAGATAATTAAATGAGACTCCCAAAAAGGCACAGTTAAACTTTAAGTAGATAATAGTGCCATAGAAAAGATACTGTTTAAAAACAAATGATAAAATGCAACATAATGTAATGAATATAAATTAATGTTAATTATACTTTATTGTCTCATTTTCAAAAACACAATTTCCAACTCTACTAGAACATAAGTTATCATAACTTAAAGCAATTCATTTCATCAGGGCAATAGTAACCTTCCCTGGTTTTCCTTTTTCCAAATTAAAGAACATAAACATAATTTCACTAGATTTCTGTATGTTTCCCTAAGTGAAGTTTATTTTCATTATATCAATTATTTTCCTCAGAGATATGTGGAGGAATAAAAGATAATATTAACAAATATTAGAGTAATAATACATCTGTTGATGTATATAATAAGTTATATAATCAGAGCATTTAAAAATTTAAAATCAGCAATCTTTTAGATACATTTTCAGTAATGGTCACTTTTCCTAATTGATAGAATACAGAATAAATTAAAATCTAGGACTGTAAATTAAACCAGGATGTAAAATGAGTTGAGGTTCATATGGTTTGCTGTGCTTTTCCACAAGACACCAATACCTACAAAAAGCACAGACTCTATGGAACCAGCCAAAAATTACCCCATCTCTCCACTAATAGTATAAAAACTGGTCCTACTGATCAGCCATTTTAATGATTACAGGAAGACACATACCACTCTCTCTTTTATAACAGCATTACACAGCTAAGGCTGAGGGAAGGTTTCAGAAAGGAAGCAATGACTCAGGATTACTTAAATAGGGAGCATGGTGGTAACATGTATCAGTTAAGATTCTTTAGCTACGTGTAACACAATGCTCATCTAAAAGTACTTAAAGAAATAGTCATTTACTGTTTCTTTTTTTTAAAGATTTTATTTATTTATTTATTTGACAGAAACACAGCTACAGAGGGAACACAAGCAGGGGGAGTGAGAGAGGGAGAAGCAGGCTTCCAGCAAAGCAGGGAGCCCGGAACGGGACTGGATCCTGGAATCATGACCTGAGCCGAAGGCAGACGTGTAACGACTGAGCCACCCAAGCGCACCATTTATTGTCTCTCTTAACAAGAACTTTAGGGTTAGGCAGTTTCATGGCTGATTCAGTAGCTTAGTAATGTTTGTTCCATTTTTCTGCTCTAATATGGTGTGTTGGTAATATCCCCACTTAGGGCTTTAGGATGACTATTGCACCTGTAAGCATATCTTCCTCAAACAACTTCCAACTGAATAAAACCTTCCCACGTGTCAGGGACTTCCAGCAGACCATCCCCCCTCCCCCACCAGCTTGCTAGCCAAAACTGTTTCTCATGTCCAGTCTCGTCATTGGCAAACCAGTCACTGGCCAAGACAATTGGGGTCACCATGACCGACTTGGACAACATACTGGTTTATCTCACAAAACACTGGTTGGATGCCATTTTTTCAGAGGAACACACTATTCTTTACCTGAGAAAAATGGGACTTCTTTTAAGGAAAGAAGAAAAGGATGTGTCTGTGAGGAGGAAAAAAAAAACCCACCAGTAACGGCCCCCAAAACTGAATATGAGTACAATTTTTTCATCTGAAAAATACGATTCCATTCTGACTTCTAACCAACCCTGAGAGTAGAGAGAAGCTGAGAAAATTGCTTCATGCCCCCAGGAATCAGAGCCAAGTTCTATACCAAGCACCAAGCATAGTGCCTGTCATTCAGTGCATGTTCATGCATCTTCATGAAGAAGTCCTTTCTCTGATGGAAATCATTGTTGATTTCCTTTCTCTGATGGTTACCCTGCAAGTAGAGATGGAGGAGGAACTTTAGTCCATGGTGATGTACCAGTTGGCATTTCTTAAACAAGGCAGAAAGATGACACACTAATAATGAGTGTCCTGAAGACTCGAAGGGGACATTGTTAAAAGTAGTCAGTGGAACTCACACGTGCTTTATCCTCTGCGCATCAAAAGAACTAATTAGAAAGATATTGGTCATGTTTTTATAGTCAATGCAAGAAACAAACACCCAAAACAAATGTGAAAAGTTCTGTTCTCTAAGATACTTAGCAAAAGGAATAATTATTTAAAGAATACTATAACTAGCACTTAATATTTGTATGATTTGAATACATATAACACACTTTGGGCATTCCAAGCTCAGAGAAAAAAGAGAATTAAGGAGCAGGGAAATTTGAGGATGGCACTGTAATCAATGAGCAGAGCAGACTGGCATAGTCATGACAAAGGCAAGTTCTAGGTCAGAAACTTAAGTAAAATACGAATGATATAATCTGAATCATCAAAATGTCAAATCCCTTTTATTTCTTTTTAAGAAGAAAAATAGAGCAGAAGTGGAACTCGTACTTCAGAGACAGCAGACTTGAGGTCTGAGAACTTATATAAAGATAGGATAACGGTAGGCATGGTGGAGTAAACACAGATGATTCCATTGCAGCTTATATAAAATCATCATGTTCTCTCTGTCTCTGTCTCTCTCTCTGTCTCTGTCTCTGTCTCTCTCTTTTTAATGTTTTTTCTGGCTTCCTACATGAGCCATTGGGATAATACAGGCCATCTCCAAACAGAGCCTTTATGTAGTAAAATAGTTGTAATAAGAAAATGGAGTACTTCTTCATCACCTAAAAGCAAAAGGGATACTGCTGATTAACTAGAAAGCCTCTGTCAAGACAAGGCCTAATTTTGTACAAAGGATTGAACTCTGTGCATGCTGGCGTGGAGTAGCCTAACACCTGGGGCCTTCAAATATAGCAGGTTCATCTTCGCTAAAATACATTTCATGCAGTGTAAGTTAGCACGCTGCATTTCAGCGCCTCGAGCCTCGTGGCTTAAGCAACAAGTACAAGTCATTGGCAAGGAGACAAAGATGAATAATAATAAAAAAATTACAAAAGCACTACTGAAATACAATGCAGGGTATGTGAAATTCTTCTTAGATAATGAGGACTATGGTGGATTTGTAAATATTTTTCATTATTGCCACCAGCTTGCATTTTAAGTCAGAGGTTTTGCACTCCAAGCCAGTTTTCAGCCACAAAGGAAGTTACGCACCCTGGTTCAACCAAGTGTCTCTAGGTAATTACTCTGGGTAGAATCCCCTAGACAAGGCTATAGACCCTACAGCTCAGAAGCAGTTTACAGCAAGACCCAGAGGTAGCAACATAGATGAGTACAGATAAAGGTGGAGTCTCAGTGTATGTCTATACCAAGACTAGGAGAAAGAGGAGACTCTCTTTCTCCACTATAAGGAAGAGGTCCACTATTAGATTTGGTAGTTGTCTAGGCACTAAGATCATATAAGCTCCAAGGATTCTACACAGTCATTAGACCTGTCACGGTCCAGTATATACCCAGACGTAGGAGTCTGCCCAGGTTCTCACAAATACTTCCTTGTCATCAGATTACCTGTATAGGGACAACCATCTGATAACGTACAAAGGAACACTGTGCTACTAGGAAGTTGATGTGATGATATCAGATGCCACAGCGTCCGTTGGCAGAATTTGGAACTCTGAGATAAATGCATGATCACACAGCTGAAGACAGAAATGTACGAATTCAAGCATCGCCAACACCTGTTCTAGGAGCTGCTTGTCACTGCAGAATCTAGTTTTCATTCAGCTCCACAGTGTCAATTCCGTATCTGCTGTCACGAAAGCAGTTAAATTTCTCCTCCACGGCTTTATTTGAATCCTGATAAGATGTTTTGTTCTGCATAAGAGAGAAAGCTCTTAGAAAAAGCAATTTCTAAGGAACATTCTGACCAAGCCAATTTTTTAAGAAGTCTCTCTTACTAAGAAAAAGTAAAAAGTGATACCATTCTAATGAGAAGGAAACCTCATTCTTTTCCACCCACCACCCCTCCACCCCATGGTCACGAGTTGTTCCCTTAGAATCTGTTGCTACTTTTCTTCTGAATCCTTTATAGGGAAAAGAAGCAAGAATTCCTAAATCTCAAGGAGCATATTCAAGATTCATCAGCCCCCTCTTCTACAACACTCTTCTGTACATTAAGCAGAAAGTAACTAGAAAACCTTTTCTCGAGCAGTGTCTAGACATTGGTCCTTGGGAGGTATATGGAGGATCTTCGCATCAAATATACCTGCATTTCTGGAGCCCAACCTATGAATATCTTGACTCTAAATTAAGGTTAAATGGCAGGGGCACCCGGGTGGCTCAGTCATTAAGCATCTGCCTTTGGCTCAGGTCATGATCCTGGAGTCCCAGGATTGAGCCCCACATCAGGCTTCCTGCCCTGTAAGAAGCCTGCTTCTCCCTCTCTCACTCTCCCTGCTTGTATTCCCTCTCTAGCTGTGTTTCTCTCTGTCAAATAAATAAATAAAATCTTTTAAAAAAAAGATTAAATGGTAATTTGCTATTAGCAATATTCTAATCAAGGTGTTTTCATGAGATTAAGGGCACATAAATACACAGTCCTTACAGTTAGTGAAATACAGGTTGAAATTTACCTTTTAAAATAATTCACCTTTTAAAAACAGCTTACTTCTTTCAAAAGCATCTCTTTCGTTATTGAGGTTCAGCTATTTCATTGTACTTTTAATAGTAAAATAAGGATAGACAAAGGAATATGGAATATTGCAAAAAGTATGGAACATATTTGGCATCTAGTCTGGACTATGAGTCTGAATCCCTACTATAACCTGGAGAACACTTCCTGAATCTCAGATTCAATCAAGTACATGGATGAAAGTGGCTTTCTTAACAGTAAGGGCTGCAAAAACAAAAGCTATCCTGTGTAACAGATGCATTTATTCCCAAATTTATATATAATATAAAAAATCACAAATGATCTATGTGCCAGTTTAAGGAAGAGTTGTATAAATTGTACAAGTCCACAAGCTTTTTCTGTAAAGCACCAGATAGTAAATATTTCCAGCTTTGCAGGCCATCGACTCTCTGTCAAAACTACTCAGCTCTGCTGGTGTAATGTGAAAGCAATCACAGAAAATAGACAAACAAATGAACATGTGTGAGTTCCAATAAAACTTTCTTTATAGGCACTGAAATTTGAATTTCATACCATTTTTATGTGTCATAAAATATCCTTCTGATTTTTTCAGCCATTTAAAAATTTAAGAGTCATTCTTAGCTTGCAAGCCATGCAAGAACATGAGGCAGACCAAATTCGCCCATAGGCTGCAATTTGCAAAACCTTGCTCTACAGATGGAGGTCTTCCTGGGCCCTGGAGATGTTACACATAACAATGAGTAATTCATTGTTCTCATCTTGGAGCTTCTGAAAATCATGTCTGTCATCCTTAGTCTTTGTTTCAAGACTCCATCTTGATTCCATAATCTTTGAAGAAAAAAAACATAATCCTTAAAGAAAAAAGATTTAAAGCCTAAAACTCACGCCTGTTATGATTTTAAAAATAAAGCTACCTGCACCATTCTGAAAATACTTTTGTCTGTATTTCCCAGTGTTACTGTTCCCAAAAATAGATCTTTTTTTTTTCTTAAGACTGAACACAGGAAGGGAAGTCTTATCTCCTTATGCCAATAGCTAGATCCTGAATATAAAGAAAAAAGTTTTTTGTGGTTTGTTTTTCTTTTTTTTTTGTAGATGGAATAACTCCATGATGGATCCAAAAGCAGACTGCACGTAATCAATCCCCTCTTCCAACTGGTGTCTCTCTGTTTCACCATCCCTCCAGATGCTTCAGAGAACCTTATCACACTTATAATACACACATAGTGTCACTATGTTACAGCCTTATCTTAAGCAAAACGGGAAAGTGGGTTGAAAAATGCACAGTAGAGGGCCTAACTCAGATATTCACTAGAAATATCACAAGCATTTTCACTTCTGGACAAGAAAAATGGAACATAGAATACAAAATTAAAACATTGAGCAAGCACCATACAGAATACGAGGAGACACCAGTATTTGCTTTATTTCTTGTCACCAATTTTGAACCACAATGAATAACATTGCAAACAATTTTTTTTTAATGTTTGTGCCTTGGATATATATTGAAATAGGTGTTTAATTTTGTCTTTGAACTAAAATGTTTCTGATTCAATAATCTGATTTTGTAGTTTGCTATATTTTTGTATATACAGAATGAGTTAAAAAAAAAGTGAGTTAAAGTCACCATCTGTATCATTTCGACCTAATATTTACTTGAAATATATATAATAAATCCCAAATCAGAAAATTTATGATGCAGGTTGTCCCTCATTTTATTTTTGGATCAATACTCTGGTTTAGTAATTATGATTTATATGAAAACTTGGTCATAAATCATCACTGTGCTTCTTTCAAAAACAACTTGGATAATGTACTCGAAAATTGCAATAATGTGCCCCTTTGTAGCATGGAGTTTGTGTAGGTCGACTTCATTTTGCAATCCCATTTTTTTCTCCTTAGAAACAAATAAATAAAATGAGGGTAGGAGACTAGACAACTTTTATCCTGGGACTATTCTCCATTACATAATTCCCCACAGCATCTTCTGGCTTAGCAGCAGGCTTCTTGGTCCTCTGTATCATTATAGGAGACTGGGAGAGCTTAGAGGATATTTATTACTGCCCAGCTCTTAAATTCTTTCTACCATCTGCCCAGGGGTGTGTATTTCTAGTCAAATCAACAATATTGCTTGATACCTCCTCATCTTCTCCTTGGCACCTTGCAGTAACAGCACAAATCTTTCTATGTGATCCTGACATTAGAAAATGTTTCTTTTTCCAATGATAATTTTTTGGAAAAATCAGAAATGTTATTTCGGTGATAGACATTCGCAAACAAGTATATGCCTTGGGACTTGCCCATGAAGAACTAATATGACAGGTATGAGGCATGCAGAAAAATATCTTTCTTACAATGACTTTGAAATTTTAATCTTTATTTTTAAAGATTTTATTCATTTATTTGGCAGAGGGAAACACAGCTAGAGAGGGAACTCAAGTAGGGGGAGTGAGAGAGGAAGAAACAGGCTTCCTGCCGAGCAGGGAGCCTGATGTGGGGCTCAATCCTGGAACTCCGGGATCATGACCTGAGCCGAAGGCAGATGCTTAATGATTGAGCCACCCAGGTGCTCCATTTTTAATCTTTTTAAAATAAAAATATGTATACTCGCAAAGATAGTTCTATTACTTTTTATATAATCTTCTTACAAAGTAAATGAATCCACAAAGAACTTCCAGAGAGGACTTGACCCTCAACATTCATTTATCTATTTTTATCTGAGTATAGTTAACATACAATGTTGTTAGTTTCAGGTGTACTACTTAGTCATTTGGCAAGTTTATACACTATGTTACGTTCATCATAAGTGTAGCTACCATCTCTCCCATTACATCACTATTAGGATATCATTGGCTATATTTCTTATGCTGTGGCTTTTACCCCCATAATTTATCCACTCCATAACTGAAAGCCTGTCTCTTCCTCTCCTCATCACCCATTCCCCCCCCCACCTCCTCCCCTCTGGCAACCACCAGTTTTTCTCTGTATTTATAGGTCTGCTTTTTGTTTATTAGTGTTTTTTTTTAACTCCACTTATGAGTGAAATCATGGTATTTGCATTTCTTAGTCTTACTTATTTCACCTAGCCTAATATACTCTAGATCCATCTGTGTTGCCTCAAAGGACATGATCTCATCCTTTCTTAGGGCTGTGTAATATTCTATTATAAATTACATTATTTATTGCATACATGTATATATGTATATACACCACATTTTTCTTATCATTCATCCCTTTGATTGCTTCCATAGCTTGACTACTTTGAACAGTGCTGCAATAAACATAGGTGTGCATGTATCTTTTCAAAGTAGTGACGCTCAACATTTATTTGTTTCCTGTTATCATTGGAAGAGTGACCTCAGGGTGGCAGGGAGAACCATGTGCTCACACAGACATGCGGAGACCCCAGAGCTACAAGCCCATACAGTGACATAGTGCTGTTTGCATCATCCACACCATCACTATTGCCTACCCAACCATCCAGTGAGGATGCAGATGCTAGAAGAGTACATGAGAAGAAGATAGGAATAGGAAAGTAGAAATACATTAGACAGGGTGAGGATTCATTTTAGAGTCACACATAATAAATTTTATTTCTGACAATCACCTTTGTCCAATTGAGAAATATTTGTTGATTACTTGCATGGGCCAAGCACTGTTATAAGCTATTCACAGTGGTGAATAAAGGAAACAAAATCTCTTCGGTTCATTGGAGCTTATTTTTAGTTGGGGGGTGGGTGGGGAAGGCAGATCTAGGCAAAAATAAGTAAAGTAAAATATGTGGTGTGTTAGAGGGCCATGCAAGTTATGGAGAGGAAGAAAATAGGAATGAATATAAAGAATATTGGAAAGAACTGTGGAAACTGAGATTTTAAATAGCGGCATCAGGAAAATCCACACAGAGAGGATGACATCTCAGTGAAGACCTACAGGCCTTGCATATCTTGTGAAATAAAACTCCAGGCAGGTACAAAAGCACCAAGGCAGGAACACGTCCTGCGTCTGCGAAGAGCACCAAGGAGGCCTGTGAGTGGTGCTGGCATGGAATGAGGTAAGGGAGTTAACTGGCTATCAGATGGTGCGGCCTTGTAGACCATATTCGACGGCTCCTTTTATCCACAGTGAGATTAGAAGCCGATTCAGGGAGTTAAGCAAAGAAGGAACAGCTGTAAGACATTTCTAACATCTGCTTTATCAGGATCTCTCTGGCTACCAGACCAAACTGGTTTGTGAGGGACAAAGCACAAGCCCAGAGACCAGTCGGGGGGCTATTACAATAATCTGGGAGGAAAAGATGGTGGCTGGACCCAGGCTGTTGGCAGAGGAAATGTAGAGAAGAGCTCAGACCAGACAGTATATTTCAATGTTGAGCTGACCTGGTTTTCTGACAGTTTGGACCGCACACATCAGAGAAAGAAGTCTAGGATGGCTCTGAGTTTTTTGGCCTGAACCAAAAATGGAACCTTACCTCTAACTAAACTGAGGAAAGATAGAAAAGCAGTAGATCTGGAGGTGAAGATGAGGAGTGGAGTTTTATCATGTCAATGCTGAGGTGCTTACTTGACATCGAATGGACATGACACATGGGCAGTTGGATATGCGAGTCTGAACTCCAACAAAAAGATCTAGCCTGGAGATACGCATTTGGGCATGGCCCGAATATAAATGTTAGAAAGCTGGTCACGGGATATGATCACCAAGGGGGTGAGTGCAAGTAGAAGAGATGCCATCTAGGTGCTGAGAGCTGGAGACTCCAATGCAAATAGGGTGATGTAGCCTGGAGACTGAGAAGCAGAGGTCGGGCTGGGAGAAGGAACACCATGGGAAGGCGGGACCCGAGAGCCAGTGAGGAATGTGTGCAAAAGAGGAGCTTTTTGTCAGCTGTGGCAAATGGGTCAAGTTACAGAAACACTGTGAATTGACCTTCAGCTAAAGCAATTTAGAGGACCATCCAAGGAGCAGTTTCGGTGAAGGATCTAATTGTAACACAATAGGCACACAATGAATGAGGTGATCAAAATGGCAATACTTTTGAGGAACGTTGCCGTGAAGGGAAGGAGTGAAATGAGGTGAGAGCTAGAGACAGAAGTGGAGCCAATAATTTTTCTTTGGCAGTGGGCAGTGGGAGAAGTAACAAGCGTGCGTGTGTGTTGTGTGTGTGGTCTATTACAGGAAGGCCAGTTCTAAGCGCAACAATCACCACAGCTGACGGGCACCAAGGGTGACTTCTGAAATGACAGTCCTTGACCACGGTCCTTTGTGAATCACTTACCTCCAAATTCTCTATTACAGATTTCCGGTAGCTATCTTTTATTTTTTTCTCTTCCAATTTTGTCCATAAAATAGTCACTTACGATAACAACAGGAAAAGCTACACTAGATTATATTTATGTGACATAAACACACTGACAGGACCCAAACTCTGCAGCTTCGGCAGGCAGGGCGAAAGAGGAAAAGACATTTCCCAGGCAAAGTCCTTTAATAAAAAGTTAATTTTATCCCAGACTCCAAGGCCCCCTGCAAAGAAACCATCCCTTCTAGGATTAACAAGAAGAGAATTATTATCCAATAAGAGAGTGTCTTGCTGTTTGCGACTGCTGACTTTTGTCACCTCGTGGCAAGAGTTCTTATGTAGACGGGGACTTTGAGTTCTCCATTCTGTCCAAGCCACGGGGCTCGGGAGAGGCTTCGGCCTCCACAGGGCATTCCATACTGTGAGGCTGCCTCAGCTCTATTCATTACGATGAAACTCCTATGAGGAAAGAAGATTTATTTTCTATTGAGTGCTTGTAATGCGAACATAGAGTTTTTGGGCAACCCACTGTTTTGAATTCCAGGGTACATTTTTTCCCTCAAAGGAAGAAAGGGATTGCTATTCATTTAAGCAAAGAAAGAATAAAACCCATGAAAGTCCACTAAAACAACTACTCATTGAAAAAAAGAAAAGACAAAAAGAAGCATAAAATACAAACATGAAAATGAAATATTTTAGGTTGTGAACTCTTTTATTTGACTTCCTGATTCCAGAATGTCAAAATATAGAAGTACCAACAGTCATGTATTTTCAAGGTCAATCCATCAACGCATGTAAATATTTACATTGCCTATCAATTTTCTAGGTTCAACTCTCCCCTAATAGGAGGAGAAAAGGCAAAGATATTAATAATATAATTAATTACTCTCATAGCACCATATACTTCTGCTTTATACAGTTATAATATTCCATATTCACTACGTTTGATTAACGTTTGTCTCTCTTATTAGATTGTGAGCTGATAAGAGCAGGGATTATTTTCCCTCTTCAAGGCACTAATTTATCCTCAGAGCCAGACATAATCCTCAGCAAATGGGAAGTGGTTAAAAATATTTTTCAATGGGGCACCTGGGTGGTTCAGTGGGTTAAAGCCTCTGCTTTTGTCTCAGGTCATGATCTCAGGGTCCTGGGATCAAGGCCCGCATCAGGCTCTCTACTCAGCGGAGAGCCTGCTTCCTCCTCTCTCTCTGCCTGCCTCTCTGCCTACTTGTGATCTCTCTCTCTGTCAAATAAATAAATAAAATCTTTAAAAAATATATTTTTTTCAATAGATAATCAATAAAGAATGAGAGAAAGGAGGCAAAGAAAGGAGGGATGGGGAGAAGGAGAGAGAAAGTAAGGAAGAGGGATTTAGTTCTTAACCTATTATTGAGTACCATGATGCTGAAAACATGACAAATCATAATTATGTTTTATAACAATAAAAAACAGGAAAAAAGATCAAACTATACATATCCCAGAAGTCTTCTTTCGCTTTACTTTCATTTTAAGAAAGAGCAAGCATAAGCAGCAAAATTATGTCTCACTCTAATTATAAAGACAAGAACATTTCACAATAGAAAACATGCTAAATTTAATGTTTTGTATTTTCTTTGTTGATGAGACAATGCGATTTCCCACTTTATGTCACGTCTTTTGTTAGAGAGTGACAGTGTAGTCTACCACACTATCTGCTGCTTTTTAAGTAGGAGAGAAATCGGGCTTGATTTAAATTAGCACAATTTGTTTTACAGTGAAGATTGTTTAATTAAAATTTGTTGCTTAAAAATCCAGATCTCTTAGAAATTTTATGTGGATGATGTCAGAGTGTTTTAAAAAAATGGTGAACTTGGGGCACCTGGGTGGCTCAGTTGGTTGGGCAACTGCCTTCGGCTCAGGTCATGATCCCGGACACCCGGGATCGAGTCCCACATCAGGTCCCTGCTCGTGGGGAAGCCTGCTTCTCCCTCTCTCACTCCCCCTGCTTGTGTTCCCTCTCTGGCTGTGTTTCTCTCTGTCAAATAAATAAAATCTTTAAGAAAAAAAAATTATTAAAAAAAATGGTGAACTAAGTACACATTCATTTATAGGTGGAAGTAACTGGGAAGGGGCAGAATATAATACTCTCGATACTTATATTTAAAAATTACTATTTGTAATAACTAGAATATTTCTTTTTCCAGTGTTATTGAGATATAATTGACATATGACCTTGTATACGTTTAAGGTGTACAATAAAATGATTTTGTATATGTATATATGGTGAAATAATTAGTTAACACCCATCTCCTCATAGTTGCAAAATTTCTTCCTTGTGACAAGAACTTTTTTTTAAATTTATTTATTTATTTTAGAGAGAGAAAAGGGGGAGGAAGGGCAGAGGGAGAGCAAGATAGCGTTCCAAGCAGACTCCACACTGAGGTCTCCACCACACAACCCGGAGATCACAACCCAAGCAGAAACCAGGAGTCAGATGCCCAACTGACTGTGCTAGGCACCCCTGTGAGAAGAACTTTTAAGATCTGCTCTTTTAGCAACTTTCAAATATATAATATAATATTGTTAAGTATAGTTATCATGCTGTACATTATATCCCTGAACTTATTTATCTTATAACCAAAAGTCTGTACCTTCTGACCACCTTCAGCCAAATCTCCATGCCCCACATCCTGATTCTTGCAACCACCAATCTGATCTCTGCTTCTAAGAATTTGAGGGTTTTTTAGATTTCACGTATAATGGAATCATACAATATTTGTCTTTCTCTCTCTGACTTGTTTCTTTTACTATAATTCCCTCAAGTTTCATCCATGTTGTCACAAATGGCCTTCTTTATTATGGCTGAAGAGTGTTCAATTTTAGATATAGATAACATTATGTATGTTATAATATTATACATAATATATACAATATATTTTTATCCATCAGTGGACAATTAGTTTATTTCCATACTTTAGCTATTGCACATAATGCTGTAGTGAACAAGAGGGTACAGATATCTTTCGGACATAGTAAGTTCATTTTCTTTGGATATATACCCAGAAATGGAATTGATCAAATAAGAATACTACTTTGAGTTTTTTGAGGAACCTATATACTATTTTCCATAGTGGCTCTATCAGTCTACATTCTCACCAAGAGTGCACAAGGGCTCTCTTTTCTCCACATCTTCACCAACGCTTTTCATCTTGTCTTTTTGATGATAACCATTATAACAGTTGTAGAGTGATAGCTTATCGTTTTGATTTGTATTTCCCTAGTGATTAGTGATATTGAACACCTTTTTATATACCTGTTAGCCATTTGATAGTTTTTCTTGGGAAAATGTCTATTCAGGTCCTTTGTTCATTTTTAATTGGATTATTTGGGGTTTTTTGCTATTGAGTTGTAGGAGTTCCTTACATGTTTTGGATCTTAATCCCTTATGTGATGTGTGGCTTGTAAATATTTTCTCCTGTTCCATAGGCTGCCTTCTCATTTTGCCAACCATTTATTTTGCTGTGTAAAAGCTTTTTAGTATGATGTTGTACCACTTATTTATTTTTTATTTTGTTGCTTGTGCTTTAGGTGTCATATCCAAAAAGATCATTGTCAAGGCCATGTCAAGGAGGTTTCTTCTCTCTGTGTTCTTCTAGGAGTCTTATGGTTTCAGGTCCTACGTATAAGTCTTTAACTCATTTTGATTTAATTTTGCGAGTAGTATAAGATAGAAGTCTTGTTCCATTCTTCTGCATGTGAATATTCTATTTTCTGAGTACCATTTATTGATGAGACCATCTAAATTAGCATGCTTTGATAATGTTCAACTGTGTATGCCTTCAAGTGAAACCATAATGAAGAAAAACAGAAAAAGGCAAGTGTATGCGTGACTTGATAAATACATTTATTAATGATGATAATGATGATGATGATGATGATGATAGTAGAAATGGAGATTTTGTTTTCTTCTGCTTACCTACAGAGCCCTCTACTTTTTCCCCTTTGCATTTAAAGGCCTTGATTCATTTATTTTTAGTAAAGTTTGAGATTATCTAAGACTAATCAGAATACATATAAAGTATCTCAGAGTAAAAGTACACTGAGTAGTTTATGGATGGAAGTTGATTGATTTGCCACACTGCCATGAGTTGATTTCAAAAAGAGGTGTAAAATGAAATGCCAAAATAAATCAAAGAGCCAACTAATCCTCATTCAAAGGATACCACTGACTGGAGTTCCATATCACATCAATCCTTTTATTTAATAGTCTCAATGGAAACCACTTCTGGGAGCATCAAACAAGGCAACCAGCCAGAAATGTCATTATCCCAAGCAGCATTTCTGTTGCGTAAAGCTACCTAACTCTAACTAATGTACTTTGAGAAAATCTGGTTTTATTTTTCCTGGACAATCACTATGATGTTATTTTACATATAGGTTGCAGACATTCTTTGTTGGTACTGAATGGGTAAAAGGAAATTATTTCACTGTGTATTTTTTTCCTCAATGGAAAAATATTTTTGCTGAACTGAAAGCCAAGTTAGCATTTTGTAAGAGTGCCAGAGCCAAGTTTAACTTAGCCATTCCCATTGCTAACTAGGAGTGGCCTGCAGAGACCCCACCCAACATACTTCACTTTGATGGAAGTATGTTGCGAACTCTTGGGTCATTTTTCCACATTAAAGTGGTCACATTACAAAACTGTATGGATTGAACTTAAACCCTAAATTATCTTGCTTGACCAAGTCAGTAAAATGCTTATAGATTTTCAAGCAAGTATAATTACTTAAGTGTTTGAAAAACTTAGAGTTATATATATTTGCAAATAATTACATTATCCTTTTCTTGACTCTTGAAGACATTCTATTTTATATAGCTTTGAACTGCTTAGTCAGTGAAAGTGTTACCATTTTCCCAGAGGAAGAGAGTGTGTTCAGGGGATCAACCTTCCCTAAGCACTGATAAATGAGTGAGTTTGCATTCTAATTACAGATATGGTTTATGTGTTTTCTCCCTTCAAATGAGATTACTGTGCGGTAAAGTAATCAGCAGATAACTTTTTATACTGCAGCCAATAATTTTTGCATTACTTAACTAAGTGTTGATTTTTAGAATGCCAACCCCTAAAAAGTTAATAGTTTTTTCTGCCTAAATGGATAAAATAATTCCTTTTTAGATTTATCTGGGAGTGAAAGGAAGTTTTTATTATAATTATTTGTTTTTGGAGTTAAGAAGAGCTTGAGGATATTTAAAATGAACACCAAGATACTTCATAATAAAGAGTCCCTAGTCTGATATGCTGAACAGGTTTTTAGCTTTTGCAGAGTATAAATTTTTCCTGTATACTCTAATATGTAAGTCATGCGTGCAGTGATATACATATTATCCTTTAGAGAGGTTTCATAAAAATGTGAGAGCATGTAAAATTGAAAAGAGTGAGGAAGCGGTAGATTTACCCCAGTGGACTGACCGCCAGAGAGTGAAAACTAGAAGCTGAGAGGCTAATCACAGGATAATGGCAAGAACAACAATCAACAAAGGTGTGAACTACAGTTAAAATGAAAGTAGCTTGCCTGAACAATGAAATACACTCGGCAGGACCCGAGATTGCAGAAATCGTTTTAACGTCCTCTGTCAGCTGCTCTCAAATAAAATTGCTGGACATTTTAGAAAATAATAAAGAGCCTTTATTTATTGTTCACCCAATCGTGGTTGTGGATTTTTAAATATCATTATAGTTATACCCTGAAAAAATGTCAAGGACTGATTATTTAGATCCCCTGTAATCCTCATATTTTAGGCAGTTATATTCAGCTATATAAATTTACTTTAAAAATATAATTGGAGCCCCTTTGTCTTTTGCAGAATATTTAAGAGCATGCAGGCTGGAGCCACACTGCTGGTCTTAGCATCGGTTCCACTCTTTGCTAGTGGTGATATTCTAGACAATTTATTAAACCTCTCTGGGGCTCAGTTTCCCAATTTCTTTAAGGAGAGCAATAATGATAAATCTATCTTATAAGCTTGTTAGGAGGATTAAATGAGATAATACATATAAAATGGTAAGAGACAGTGCCTGGCACATGTTGTGCTCTCAGTAAGTGTCAGGCATTCATGATTACCAAGAGTTATGAACTAATCCACATATCATATCTCACCTTGAAAAATAGATGAAGTTATTTGTGCATAAAATCATTCACCAAATATTTAGTGAGGACCTACTGGGACCAGACTGTAGATCAAATGACCAGCGTTTAGAGTGAATCGTCAGACCCCATATGGAGGCTAGGTTTCTAATCACAATTACCCTCTAAGAGGAATTTAGAATCAGAATCATTTTTTATTATTATTATGTTATGTTAGACACCATACAGTACATCATTTGTTTTTGAGGTAGTGTTCCACGATTCATTTTTTGCATATAACACCCAGTGCTCCATTCAATCTGTGCCCTCCTTAATATCCATCACCAGGCTCTGACATATATTTCTTCCTCACTACCAAGAAACTGGCCATATTCTTTGGGTTCAAAAGATGGGGAAGCAAGAAAATACAACTATGATTCTTTTGCTGTCCTTTCCTATACACATAAGTATTTTTTAATGTAATCTAAATTAACAGGATTAACATATAGTAAAAGAAGACTAGTTGAGGTGGAAGATGATTAAAGTCTAGCAAATGAAAGATGAAAGACGGGGTGGAATCAGTGAATAATGTATTCAACTATGGCTCTATTTGCAAAGGTTGAAGAAGCATTCATTAATTCATTCAAGAGGATTTTTTGAGCTCATTTATGTGAATCACTACTGAAGATCCTAAAGACACAGATATAAACAACGCAAAGCTCAGCTCAAAAGGAATTAACAGTGGAGTGAGGTTGATTTTAAGTAACTTAATAATAGCAACTCAAGGTGAAAATATTAAACAGAAGTAAGACCTTTGTGTTATAAGGGTGAAGAGCAGGAGCACGTAAGAGGGAAAACTCCCGTTAAGGTCAGGAACATTTCCAAGCAGAGAAGAGACTTGAAATTAATCTTAAAGGATGAATGAGTTTTCCAAGGTAAAGAGAGATAGACAAGGAAAATGATGATGCCATCACCCAAAAGAGAATACTGTTGGATGAGAAGGTGGAGGCAACAGCTTGACATTTAAGTGGGTGAATTCAGTCTTAGATTTGTGGATTTCTTTTTAACGATTACAGAAATACAACTCTAAATTTCAGGAAATAAAATGTACAGTCATGAGTCATCAGAAAATAGGTGGTATTTGAAGTGAGAAAGAAAGAAACTCAAGATAGAATCCTAAAAAAAAATAAACAAACAATACTTTAGGCATGATGGCAGAAAAGACACAAGTGAATGAGAATGAGGGGTGGCTACTAAACTGAGAGATCCAGGACAAGAACTCTCATGGAAGCTGAGAATCAACACAGCTTCAGTGATGAGGTTTAGAACAGTGGCAAACGCCAGAGGTTGGTCAAGAAAAAATAGCTCAGAAAAGCTACATAAACGTGAGAGTATAGAGTGAGTTTCATAAAATTTATCTCCAAAGAAAATGAGATAAGTAGGACAGTAAAGAGGATGGATATTGACTAGTAAGAAGAGGGGGTTTTTTTGATGGAAATATTTTGATCATGTGTATTTCCTGGAAATAATGAGCGGGTAGAAAGGGAGAAGCTTCTTATGGCTAATTTATATGAGGCTAATTACACTTCAGAAAAGAACACTTTCAAAGTTATCTGTATCATTATAGTTTCCACCTAGTAAGACTGTTTCTTACTGAAGTTATATGCGACATTATCCCAAAATGAGAGATAGCTTATTTAATTTACAAAGCCACGTTTTTATTTCTGGCCATTGGATGAAACTCTGACATGATAAATAAGCTGTCTCTTAGTTTTTCCTTTGTTTCAAGTCAATATTCCATTTATGTATTAACTTACAACCATGAATAAATCATTATTAACACATTATGGCCCCTCTTACCACACAAACTTTTGAGCACTTGAAATAGAAAAATTTATGTGTTAAAGGTTAAAACAATTTTAATCAGTTTTGCAAAGTCCTTAATGAAGCCATCACTTTTTTAAAAGGATTTTATTTATTTATTTGGGAGAGAGAGAGCGAGAGAGAGAGATACCAGGGGAAGTCCAAAGCGGGGAGGAAGAGGGACAAGCAGACTCCGTGCTGAGCATGGAGCCCAACACAGGGCTCAATCTCACGACCCTGAGACCATGATCTTAGCCGAAATTAAGAGTTGGATGCTTAACTGACTGAGCCTCCCAGGCACCCCAGAAGCCAACAAATTTTTAAATAAGTTTTCTCAGTTATGTAGCTATAGCCCAAAACTGCCCTAAGATGGTTAAGATTCATGTGCTCATTAAATATTTATTGAATGTGAAAGTACGGAGGTTTCTGCCAAATCATGAATCCAAAGACAATAGCTAATAAATATGATGTTAAACTTCCATAAAGTCCATTATGATCTGTCTTATGATTAGTTTTATCATATAATTTAAACAAGATAGAAGTCTATTTGATCCTTACATAAAGGAATAAAGATAGGAAATATATGGCTGATATAGAGATTTCATAAAGTCTTGAGGGACCTACACTCCTTCCAGATCATTGCTCTACTCTCCTTAAACTCTGGCCCTTATCCTCATGACAAAAAGAAGGCTGATGGAATTCTTTCCACCTACTACATTTATGTTCCAGGCAATGGATGGTAGAAAGGGGAAAAATAAAGATGTTCCCTTTCCTTTTTAAGAAAAGTTCCCGGGCGCCTGGGTGGCTCAGTTGGTTAAGTGACTGCCTTTGGCTCAGGTCATGATCCCGGAGACCTGGGATCAAGTCCCACATCGGGCTCCCTGCTCAGTGGAAAGCCTGCTTCTCCCTCTCTCACTCCCCCTGCTTGTGTTCCCTCTCTGGCTGTGTTTCTCTCTGTCAAATAAATAAAATCTTTAAAAAAAAAAAAAAAGAAAAGTTCTCAAAATTCCTTCAACTTTTCTGTATGTATCTCACTGGCGAGAGCCTAGACACATGGTAATACCTAGCTGAATTAATATGTAGATGGATGGCTACAATGCAGAGCCAAAAATCAGGGTTCTAGTTCCATCCTAAGAAAACTATATATTAGCTATATTGGCTATATAGCAATTTCTGAGACATGGTAGCAGCTTAGACCACATGGTTCCATTTACCCTGAAGGTTTAAAGT
Source organism: Spilogale gracilis (assembly GCA_004023965.1). NCBI lineage: Eukaryota > Metazoa > Chordata > Mammalia > Carnivora > Mephitidae > Spilogale > Spilogale gracilis. Next base: position 149,399 of record PITA01000073.1, on the reverse strand, counting down.
TTCCCAGACTCCCTTTCTACCTGATAGGGAATGAAAAAATAAGTGAAATAGCACTAGGTGAATTTAGGATGGAAATTAAGATGGTTTTTTTGTCATGTTCTAAAGGAATGTTCATGGGGCTCCTGGGTAACTCAGTCGGTTAAGCGTCTGCCTTAGGCTCCTAGGATCGAGCCCCAGGTCAGGGACCTCACTTAGTTGGGAATCTGCTCTCCCTCTCCCTCTGCTTCTCCCCCCTGCTCACACTTGCTCTCTCTCTCTCTCTCAAATAAATAAATAAATAAATACATACATACATACATACATACATACATGTTCATGTTCATCTTCCTAAATCAGTTCCTAGTTGTATTAGTTCAGTTTGTGATTTTTCGTTGTCTTAGCTCTGTGTACACAATTCCAATGTGCCCATGAAAAGAATAGAAAACTTAGTCTTAAATGTGGAATATATAATCTAGATGTCCTAATTTGTCCAGTGCTGTGGGGGCTAAATTGGCATTATTGAGAAACTCTTAAATTGCTGCTGTCAAAAACAGAAAGTATCTGAACATGAGTCAAATTTTCACTCATGCCAATTTTCACTGGCACATGAGCTGGATACAACCATCGCTGCAACCAACTGCCTATTAAATTAACAGCAAAATCATAGCTGCTTCTACCCTTCATTAGCAACTTCCTTCGGGAATTATCCAAGGTCAATGCTCTTCCATCCTTCCTTCTCATGATGGGAGTCAGCACTTAGCCATCACCTTCCAGATGGTGATAGTCAAGACCTTGGCAAACTGCCTTTCAAAGGTTGTGAATCCTAGTAGAGAATAATTACCTGGATATTGAACTGATTTTTCACCCTTCATAGTTAAAATAATTGGGAGAAATGTGGCTATGTGATGGAGTGTATGGCAGCCAATTTCTCCTTTTAGATAACTACATGTGGAAAATGACATGAGCCCACTCATCTGCTGTAACACGCAGAAGAGCAGTTGTCACACTAGAGCCTAAATGGGAGCCCTAAGTTCAAGAAGAGGAGAAAAGAAAGTGCATCCCAGAGTGAGAAATAGGATATTTATTAGAGGTATGTGGCCCTTTTTGGAGAAAAATTGCTGATCCATTGCGGGTGGCACTGGCCACACGGTGGTGTCAGCAGTGTCGCATCAGCAGGTCACATAAAACTTGCACAGTAATCGACAAGGGCTCTGACATGGCTGGCACAAAGCCAGGTGCAAGCCGAATCCCATTTTGTAGCTACATAAAGCCCTTTATTTCATTACTGGCCTAGCACACTCGGACGTCTCATGAAACATTTGACAAAATGCTATGTTCATTCTAGGAAGTCATCCACGTCTCTGATGGGTTCCCTGGCATCTTTCTATAGCCCAATAATAAAAATAGCAATAGCTAGCACTTACTGAGCTTTCAGTATATGTCAAGCACTATGCTAAATTTAGATTCATTTCATCTCAAGTAATAATGGCTATTGGCCGAATACTATCCAGTCCTATCTACTTTCCTTCTAATAGAATCCTGAGGGAAAATGTTTAGATGAATAATATTACCTTTCATAACCTCTGTCTGTTTATTCAAGAAAAACAAAAATCAATATCAGTGTAATCAACCATAACATAGCCAAGAAGGAAATTTTAGAGAGAGATATTTCTAAAATACCAGAATTTCATAATAAATTCTGCTTTATTTTGGGGTGATACATTATGCAGGATGGTAGAATTCCTAAGATATTTTTTCCCAGGGGCCTAAGTAAATCTTCTAAATCCTTGAACTTCAGTTTAAAGTACAAAAGCGATTCTTAAATCTTAAAGTGCTGGTCAGTGAGTTGTTTTTCTTATAACATATCTTTGTTTCAAAGGCTATTTCTGCTCAATGAGAAAATCCACAGCCCTGAATATTTATGTACCAAGGTTTCCGTTGAAGGAATATTTAAAAGCTATTGACCAGATCGTTGATTTCAATGGCAAGTCATAATCACTTCACAGATAGTAAGAAAAGAAACACAAAATAACAAGGGCATAATATAAGTCATGTCTAAATGCCCAAATTTTTAATCTCACATATGTTAAACTTTAACAAAATTGGTAAAATATTTGCTATTTGTAGTCAACCAAGAGCTGGGTTAGATCCCATTTTGCCTCTTACCATTTGAGTGGCCTTGTGTAGGTTAGTTAATTTATCTAAGTTTCATTGTTTATATGATATTACATTATGGAATAGTGATACAGTGCATGCTATTGATAATAAATATTATTGTCATTTTTTCTAGTTTTTAAATAAACCAAATTACTTATAGAGTAAGTCTATGAATAAATACGTGGAATTAAATTTAAAACCTTTTTAAAGGAATTAATATTTTGGTTCCTTTAATATTGCCTATTAGTGTTCTCTTTTGAAGTAAAAAATGTGAATTATTAGATGTGAATTTACCAGACACAAAGAGTTTTATTCAAGCAGAAACAGTATCAGACTATGTCTGGGATTCTCACATATTCTCAGAATAGTTCATTCTTAACAGAAGGAACCCACAAGACTTCTGTTCTTGGTTCCACTTGGACACTTATTCTGGAACCTTGAGCAGTATCACTTGTAAGACCTTAGTGGCCTTAATGTAAAAATGAGGGGTTAGATTAGATTATCTGTGCGGCTTCCAACATCCAGCAAATCGTGTGTTCAAAATCACGTATGAAATTCCGTCAGGCAGTATAGTATAACAGAAATGATGCACAGTTTGGAATCAGCCAAAGCTGAGTTCCAATCCAGGTTGGCTTTTCAGTTCCATGACCCTTAGCAAGTCACTTCCCTTCACCGAGGCTGTCTTCTCACTTGGAAAATGTTGATGCTAGCTGCCTGTTGGGAATGTTGTGAAGATTAGAGATGGTATAGGTATTCAATGATATGGCTGGTATTCAATTAATCATAGCTATTATTTTTCAGAGCCCTTCAGTAAAATGCAAATTCATTGAGAAGGATGACTTTTGAGGACATTTTTGGATGCCAGGAATAGAGAGCCACTCAAATCCCAATAAATGAGAGATGTGAAGCAAGGGTGCTATAAGGTTGTAGATAGTTCCATGGATATCAGGACACAGATGGTCTGGAAGCGGGAATTGAACAAAAATAAAGTTCTCTCTGCTCATGTGATGTGGATCTTCTATCAGATCATCTGCGCCATTTCCCCCTCCTTTCTCTTTCCTGCTTTAATGCCCTCAGCTTCCGTCTCTCTTATCTCCACACAGGGTCCTGATTTACCAACTTCTACTTCACTGTCAACAATCAGAGGGTGGGGACATGTAGTCGACTGTCCATTTCATAGAGTTTGCTTGTAGGAAGACCCTTGGGAATGCGTACAGAGCAGAGACTAATACTCCAACGTGGAATTAGTACAAAGAGTAACACAAAATGCTTGTTCCCATCCTAATATTCACTTTCTGGTGATAAGATATATGAAGTTGGATTCCAGGATGGGTACAGCTTATATGGATCCTGAAGCTTATATAATTTTGAGGCCCCTCTTTAAGACAAAAAGTATAAAGGTATGAGTGCAAAATATAGGGAAAGGTAAATGTTTTTAGAATTGGAAAAGGAAGTATAATAAATTATATATTTTGAGGAAGTTAATGTAAGTATCAAAAATCCAGTAAATATTTCCATGAATTAACTGCTCAACACACGAATATAATACATTTTCCTACATTTTTAGGTTGCATACTTGCTCACTTCTTTGTGTAATAATATTTGTAATATTTCTTCTGAGAGAATGTAAGCAGTATTTTCTAGAGCAAGGTTGATCAAAATTTGGCTTTATCTAATTGATAGTTGAGATCCATAAAAACAGACCTAATTATTTTTTGCTATATAAAATCAGGTTTATTTCCTAAAAAGACAAAAATTCTATCTTTCTAGAATCATACTGCAGTTCAATTCTACTTTAAAATTTCCATTAAAAGTACAGGATGCTGTGTACCCTGCATTATCTATTCTATCCCTGACAGGAGAGAATTTGTCTTTTGACCTGGAATCAGTTAGAACAGAAGCTTTTGCTTACCAGTTTACACAGATGAGGAATACAAGACTTTTTCTCAGACCAACTTCAGACTAGTCTGGGAGAAACCTACCTATTTCCAGTGCCAGCTGATTTCCAAGACATTTACGTATTGATACAGAGTCTAACCTTATGCCTTTGTCTCAGGTACAGGGAGATAGGCACAGAAGGTGGTAGGTGTATTCTTGGAAACAGTTCCTACACCATGCCAACTATAACAAAAAATAATTACTCAAAGGAAATAATAAGTGTTGGTGAGGATGTGGAGAAAAGAGAACCCTTGTGCACTGTGTGTGGGAATGCAAACTAGTGCAGCCACTGCAGAAAACAGTATGGAGGCTTCTCAAAAAGTTAAAAAAAGAACTATGATCTGAATATCCTATGATCCAGTAATCATGCTACTGGGTATCTTTGCAAAAAAAATACAAAAACACTAATTCAAAGGGATACATGTACCCCAAAGTTTACAGCCGCATTATTTACAATAGCCAAGATATAGAAGCAGCCCAAGTGTCCATCAGTTGATGAATAAAGAAGAGGAGGGACACACACACACAGACACGCAGGATGGACTATTAGTCAGCCAAGAAAAGAATGAAATCTTGCCATTTGCAATGACGTGGGTGGAGATGGAGAGTGTAATGCTAAACAAAATAAGTCAGAGAAAGACATGTATCGTGTGATTTCACTCCTACACAGACTATATGAAAGAAAACGGAAGACTGACAATAAAAGAAACAAACCAAGAAACAAACTCTTAACTCTTAACTGAGAACAAACCAATGGTTGGCAGAGGGGAGGGGTGGGGGAGGGGTGGGAGGGGTGATGGGGATTAAGCAGTGTGCTTGTCGTGATATGTGGGAGGTGCCGAATCACTATAGTGTACACCAAAACTAATATTACATTGTATGTTAACTATACTGGAATTTAAATATAAATAACAATAATAATTATTGATGGAAGTGCTTCAAATCCCATGAATGTACCCCGTTAAACAAGGCCAAGGTTTATCCAACATAACCTTTCAGCCAGATCCCAAAATGCTCCCACGCTCTCTGAGCATAGAGGCAATCTGAAGAGAGAAAGCTGAAGTGGAACGAGCAGCACTGATTTGTACCGGTTACAATATCTGACTTAGGAGAATTAAATATTTAATTTAATGCACAACCTTGGGACCAAATTGGCAGACCTTCTCTCAGAGCCTGAAGTTCACGCTTCATTAGGATAAATGAGGGATTTTCAAGCACTCAGGATGCTATAGAGGAAAAACTAGCCAGGCACGTGCAGAAAGATACTATTCTGTCTATTCCGTCACCTCGAGGGTTCTGGGTAAGCAAGGAAAGAAAGCTTGTGATGAGGTAGATGAAGTCAGAGCAAAACTAACTTAGTAGTTTTTCTAGGGGTAGATTTACATTTGCTAACATCTGCCACATGTGTCTGCTTTAGCAAGAAACCGGTTAACTTGACCTCAGACCTGGGGTTTCATCAGGCAAGAGGACACAGGAGGCTGTTTGCAGATAAAAGAGGCATATGAGAGACACCAATTCCATGACTGGCAGAAAGGGAGAGACAAAAGTGACAACTTAAAGAGAGGAAAGACTTTTTTTTTTTTCATTTTCTTAACAGTTGTTAAAAATCAATGACAAGTAAAAGATGGGAAAGAAAAGAAAGGAAAGACATTCTTTCATTAGCTTTCTTAAGTGAAGTGCTCTTGTGCCCAAGGGGAAGAAGTCTACTCTCACAATACACTGAAGCAAGACTGAGTCCCACAGCATAACCATTCAGACCCTGAACTCCGGGTCTCCCAGGTAAATTCATCAGAAACCTATATATATGTCTTTAAAACAGCTCTACAAGGAAAGAGAATTACCAGAATGGGATTGTATTATGTGCTCAAAGGTCAGCTAAATATCATTAAATGAGTGACTACATTGCTAATGAACTTTCTAGAAAAATATTTACACATACATTGCCTAATATGAACCAATGATGAGGATAGGCTAAAATTCACTTAAAGACTGACTAATATCAGCCTTCTGGTAATGACCAAAGCTCCTCACGCCTTCACTGTTAGTCAGGACTGTGCTGTTTTCCATGTGTATCACATAAGCCTCACAGATTCTTTGTGAGATAGGTATTTTCATTTCTTCCCTTTCCCGATGCTTTTCCCAGTTATCTCCTACTCATCTTCTGTGTCTCAACTTAAATATTTCACCACCCAAAATACATTGTCTCAACACCCTTCCTAGCTTTTTTTTTTCTCCCCAAATAGCCTGGACTTTCTTTACAGCACTTATCATAATGTGGAATCATGTAATTATTTTTTGTTTATTGGTATACTTTCCATCTTCCACTTTACGAAGTAAGGTCAGAATATACCCAGTGGGTTCAATGAATGCAAGTTGTTTGAAAAACCAAATGATGGGAAAACTGAGGCTTAGAGAAGTGGAGCCATGGCTAAGAGGCAGAACATGAGTCAGATCCAGCTCTCTGTGCCTCAAAGACTTTGAAGCACTGTGTCACCCCACCCATGCCAGCCAGGCTGTATAATTGTCAGGGCTCCGTGCACAATAAAAATGCGAGCCCTTGTTCAAAAAGCAGGGGGAAGGCGCCATTGATGGTATTAAAAAATAAAGCTTTGTTCTTTCTTCCACAGCTCCCCTTCACTTAACATTTTTTTTTGTTTGCTACTGAATATGGTTCTAAGTTAAGAAAACTTAAAACTCTAAATCATTACCATGAAATTTACTGTTATCTTGATATAGCGCAATAGCAGCTTTAAATGCAAACCTGAATATTCACCTTGTAAGCAGAATTCTCACGCATGGAGAGTCCCCAGAATCTGTGCTCCGGGGACATGTGGAGTACCATATGCAAACGGAGCAGAAAGGAACAGCTGACGCAAGTGCCATGTGCATCTCCTCTGCTCACACACATGCGCCATTGTCCCACAGGATTTTATTTGCAAAACAAAAAACAAAGAACTATTAAGAGCTTCAGTAGCAGAGTATTAAAGGAAGCAGGGGGTCCTGGGAGCACTTGGTCTGGTGCTACTGCAGAGGGTACACAGACATGAGACATGCCCTGCAGCGTGTCTCAATCCTGTGTGTTGCTACCCTGTGCCCGATGGTGCTGTATCCAAACTCCAAATTCACAGCAATGAATCATATTATAATAAGGTAAAGATACCTGATTTTAGTACTCTGTGAGGACGATGAAAGACGACAAATAGCTCCCAAGTCTTTTTTCAGACTTCTGTTGTAACTGGTGAAGGAGACAGATACATATGTTTGCACACCAGGAATAAGGAATTATTTTTATTTGCAGACATTTATAATTGCTTTGCCATTGACTGGGCTATTAAGCATTCAAATCTGAGTAGGGAGCAGGTAATTTAGTGCAACAATATTTCTCCCCTGCTTCATTATTAATATTGAGTAAAAAGTTAAATTATGCAATAATGAAATTGCAAATATTTTAGCCAAAGGGTCACCATACTCTTGGTCTTTTTTTTGGAGAGAGAGAGAGACAATTACAAAGGTCATCCATCCTCACAGTTCTTTGGGTCGGGGCTGGTTTTGCATTTTTCTCCAGAAAAATTTTGCATTTTTCTGCCATGAACCCCTGTTCTAAGGATATATGCTCTAGCAACCATAACAAAGACAAGTTTTTCTTATTTGCCATTGCAACTTGAGACTGTCTTGGCTTAAGGATCCATTACTGAGACTGTATCAAGAAAATTAACAAACGGGTTTTCTGGTCTGTTGAACTAATGAGAAAACTTAGTCTCCTAAAAGTTGAGGAACTCACACAGCTAATAAATGACAGCATTAGAATTTGTACCCAGGGATGGCAGAGTATGCCTTGTTACCTAGTTCTTTCTTTCTCAATAAGCTCACTAAAGCCAGGGATCCAATGATGGTAATATCTGCATGATTCTCCCAAATTAGAGTTATTGTATCCTTTACCCACTCTGTCTCACTGTTTAAATTTACATTCATCAGCTCTCTTATGTTCTTATACAGGAAAGTGTACATTTTTTTGGTCTGTCTATGCACTTTCTTGCATATTTTTTTTTACTTTTCTGCCACTATTTATCTGAAGATGTAGATGTAAACACACAGCATATTTCCTTAAACTATACTGCAATTAGAACCTTTTGTCCTAAACTTTTTCCTTAGTCTTCATATATCTATGATACACAAAATATAATGTAGATTATATATTACATTTTATTTACATTAATGTATATTATATATGATTTACCAGTGGTTAAATAAAATGACAGAGTAGAGTCCTCAGTTATCTGAGAGATGTCAAACTCTCTCATGGAAAATACTGATTTTAGCATTTGATCAAAGCATCAAAGGCACTGATTTCATTGTTATATTGCCTAGCTACATTGAGATCTCTAAGTCTATGTTCCACATCCTGTACAGCAGTTACAATTTACTCAATCTGGAGGTTAGTTTCTGCAAAGCAGCGAATGCAACATTGTATTTGAATGACTTCCATTCACTTTACCAGGTTGTGTGAAACAGTTGGATGTCTGATAGCTATGAAGACTTTCTTTGTCAAATTCAATTTTTAAGTACCAAAGTTGGGGGTAGCTCAGTTATTTAAGGGAATGGCTTCTTTTTTTTTTTTTTTTAAGATTTTATTTATTTATTTGATAGAGAGATCACAGGTAGGCAGGGCGGGGAGAAGCAAGCTCCCCACCAAGCAGAGAGCCTGATGTGGGGATCTGTCCCAGGACCCTGAGATCATGACCTGAGCCGAGGGCAGAGGCTTAACCACTGAGCCACCTGGGTACCCCAAGGGAATCGTTTTTGATTTCTGCTTAGGTCATGATCTCAGGTTCATGAGATGGAGCCCAGCCTCAGGCCCATGCCGGACATGGAGCCTGCTTAAGATTTTCTCTCTCCCTCTCTCTCTATGCCCCCTCCCCTCAATCACCACCCCCACCCCACCCCCGATCACATGTTTTCTCTCTCTCTCTCTCAAAAAAAAAGTACCAAATGCCCCCACTGAAAGATGCTGTGTTCTCTTATGAAAACAACTAGAGCCAGATAGGCCATGGAGAGGGTCATGCCCAGAAAAGGAACCCAATAGGGTTACCTGAGTTAGATGGCATTAAGGAGATAGCCATTCTTGTCGCTGAGAATTTGACATGAATTCTTTGTATTTCTTTAGGAATAAGTAAAAGACTTCAAATGTTTTTTGTGTTTTGTACAAATTCTGTTCAGCATTAGCTCAGAGAATATTCTAGTTCTACTCCCTGAGGCTTTGGTTTCTCGGCAAAAGCAGTTTGGGGATGCCTGGATGGTTCAGTCGGTTAAGCGTCTACGTTCAGCTCAGGTCGCGATCCCAGAATCCTAGGATAAGGCTCCCGGCTGAGCAGGGAGCCTGCTTCTTCCTCTCCCTCTGCCCCCCACCCGCATGCATGCATGAAATGTATTTTCTTAAAGATTTTATCTATTTATCTGACAAAGAAAGACACAGCTAGAGAGGGAACACAAGCAGGGAGAGTGGGAGAGGAAGAAGCAGGCTTCCCGCCGAGCAGGGAGTCTGGTGTGGTGCTCAATCCCAGAACCCAGGGCCATCCAGGTGCCCATGAAATGTACTCTTTTAACTTAGCTTTAGAATCTAGGAAAAATATCAATGAATCAAAGAGCAGTAGGCAAGGAGCACAAACAGAAGTCCATAATAAAAAGAGGAAAGCAATTCAATCTAAGAAAATAAACTTAATCTGATTTTAAAACAGAAGGAAATGAAAAGAAATAGTAATCTTAGACTGGAAGTTCAAAAACCAGCTGCAGGCCCCTAAGTGATAACTGAGCCTAAATTTCATGAACAGATTCAGGACTGATCACAGTTTGCTTCTGGAAAGACTCTTATTTCTTTGGCAAGACCCAGAATGCCTGGGCTCCAATGTGGCTCTGCCATTAATAAGTCTGCACAGCATCTATCTGTGCAGTTTCATTCGTAAATCTTTTGACGGCACGTGAGCCGTTTGAGGAATGTGAGGTCAGGCCCACCCTAGCTCCTCTTGCCTCTCTTGTGTTTGTCCTTGTAGGCACCTCATCCCATTAAGCCTCCTTTCTCTTATTTGCAAACCAGATGGAGTAACAGTACCTAACCTCATGGTGGGATTATGAATGTATTATAGATGATTTTTCTATATAAGATTCTCATCAGAATGTTTAATAAACACATTTACTATTTTAGCCAAGGTAGACTAGAAATAACCAGCACCATGGATGCTCATCCCTTTGTCAGGGGAGCCCCTCAGGAGTCTCGGGGGACTCCAGACACCAACTCATGTCAACAGCAAAGAGTCCATGTGGGGTTATAACCTCCACACAAACCAGGACACAGAAAGGGTGAATATGCTCATCCCCACACTTTATAGATAAGCAAAGAATTTCAGGTTAGATTATTTTTACTCAACATCACAAGGCTGGGAGGAGACAGAGCTGAACTTGACCACAGGTGCTCTGGTTTCATGTCTTGTTAAAATTAAAGCGAAATCACGGACAATCATGTTGCTTCAGATAAAATGCCTTCAACTGGCAAACAGTAACAAGGGGCATAGTATATCAGTAACAGTAGCCTTTTTTTTTTAGAGGTCACAAATCTGGGCAAGTGTGCCATCAGAGATGGACATGAATAGTGACAAGTGCCTCTACATAAAACCCTCATTCAAATGAACCTGTCATCTCTTGCTAATCTGAAATTCAGTTGCATTAATTTTTCCCAAAACACATTAATGTGCCAACTGGGACTTGCAGATGTCATTGTCATTGGGAAGTTTTGCTGTTGTGTTATTAGTTATGTGAGTTGCCCAGTTTTAAAGATGAGGGTAGGGACTTCAGAAGGTCTGGATTGCAGTGACATACTATTCTTGTTTTGGTTTGGTTTAGTGTTTTTGGAATATCAGAAGCAAATTCCATACATAGCAGTAATAACAGTGGTGATGGCCAGTATTTTCCCCTGCAAAACAGCTTATTTCAGGAGAGCTAGAGAAAGAAAAGAGGTTTTTGCTCACATATGGGGGATAGTACATCTTTTACAGTGCTCTCTTGAGCACGTCAATTATTATTTAATCCCAAATGCTAATAGATATGGAATTACTACAAGAAAATCAAACATTTGATATGAAATTCTGAGCCCAACAGCCCTTTAGTTTTCCTAAATGAACTCACTTGTTTTCTTCATTAAAAAAAAACAAAACAAAACAAAACAGTCATTTCTTTCCTACATGCTTCTGCTGAGAGTGGTACAAATATGTTCAATCACTGAGAATTTTAATTTACAATTTAAGTTGATCAGATAAAGCTTTCTTTAGATGATAAGGAAGTTCTGACCAAGAAAATAAATTACTGTTTTTATCTGATAATGTAAGTAAAAACATGTGTTGGTTATAGAACACAATGTAATTAACATATAAAAAGTGTTCTGCTAGAATTCATAGATTTGTTTGCACTACAACACAGGCTGAGCCACATTGTGCTTGCAAATAACTCTCCATAGATACAACTGATCACACAGATGTAGTTTACCAGTTATTTCTGATCTTTGAACTTTTGTTCCCAGAATCGTATATCAATTTGGTATCACAAGAATTTAGTCATGTTCAGATACGTTTTGTCTGTTCTTTCTGTATCATCCTGTTTGAACACATTTACTATTTATGGCATTTACCTTCCCATGGAGGGCAATACAGCATAATGAAATCAAGAATAAAAATAGAAAATCTCATTACAGTAGCCATCCGTAGCCTTTGGGAATGGGATGTCCTTCTTTTCAAGTTTTGATTTTATAACATACACCCATTTTTTAATTAGAGAGGAGAATTACATATATATACTCTTCAAGTGAATTAGACATAAACTAGATTACAAAAAAAAAAAAAGTTTTGGGAAATAGTCAATAGCCCTTGAGATAATTAAAGACTTATTGGAATACCAGCAATTGATGAGTGTGAATCAAGAGCTTCAAGATAGCGCAGACCAGATATCCCCAATATACCTCCATGCATTTCTCTGGCTTCCTTGGCATTCATCCTCTGAGGCATTGGGATAGAGCACTGTCACTGCTGATCAAACTTGACTGATTAAAAAGGATCTTGGCTGGTAGAGGCGGCTGCTGTAGGTGACTCACGTCTCTACTTGCATATGGCAGGGCTCTGGTAGGGTGTTCAAATAACATTGTCTCTGATGTCCCCAAGGTTCGTTTTGTTTTAGTTTGTTTTAGAGATGGTACAGTGAGTCTTGAAAAAGAAAAAATTATAGTTGCATAATGGGTAAGGTAAGAAATTGTCCAAGGGTGATTTTCTCTTTTAAAATGACTCCAATTTGATATATCTAATTGATGAAAGCAAAGAAAATATTTCTATACTTACGTTTTTGCTTCCAGTTAACAACCTTTAACTGCTGGCTGCTTTTCTTATCTGAATCCATGACTCTATGGGAGTGAGATGTTCCTGCTCCTGAAGAAAACATTGCCACGTGAAGGATGCTTTGTACACAAAGGTGCTAACAACTAAAACCAACTAAAACTAACCCATTTAGATTATCCTCAAAGTCATTTACCTCCTATCAGTACCTGAGAATCATAATTAGCTCAAGATTACTTTTGTTATTGAGTAGGAAAGCTGAGATATTAAAACGGCACATCACAAATCATGAGAAAGATCACAGGGCTTAAAATTAACACATATCACCATGGTCCCACATCCTCTTTAATTAATGGCACTATATTTCAGTAGGTATATAGAGACAGCTCTTCACAGGAACCAAAATGTTTTCTGACTATGTTAAATGCAACATGTAACTCTCTATCTAAGTTCTCCACTTGCTACCTTTCCTGAAAACCACTTGTAGATCCATTTAACTTTTGTCATTAATTAAAAATTAGGGAGTTAAACTTGTATCCATGCCTAATCAGTCTAGTTTAAAAAATAATTTTCTTAAATGTGAAATTTGTTTGAGATCATTCAGACAAATTATCAACTAAGAGAACGTTCCTACTTCTTACTTTAGTAAGCCTAAGCAAAATTCCATTCAAAATTAATATGTTTCTAGGATAACAAGAGTTCATAATTTGAAATGATTCACTCAATTTGAATCTAGACTCTTTTGGGATGTTTCAATAAGAAAGCTGCACAAAGGCAAAAAAAAAATTACATTTTATTCATTCTAAAATATGAAATAATTGGCAGCGTACTATGTATAAGTGGTAAGGCAAAAAAAACATGAATAAAGTTAGGAAGTTATATAAAAACCTGCTTTTCTTATGACTTCGTATAACAGAGTTTAGTGTAAGAAAAACAAAACCTGTTGGCTACATGCCCCTTTGACTACCCTACATTAATTTGTTTATTAGATTCTCTGCTCCCTTCTCCACACAGAGCGAGGTTTCATAAATGCACATTGACATGCCCACTGTAGGCTTATGTGGAAAGGAGAATTAATCCTCCATTGTGTAGCAGTCAAGTCCTATTTAGTGGTTTGTCTGCGAAGATCAATACAGGGTCTCTAAGGCATAATGGCTGGCTCCGTTCACTCTTGCTAGACAAACAAACGCCCTTTTAAAAGTCAGTTCACGAAGGAAGCTTTTTCTAGGCACAACCTAGCCCTGAGTAAAACTTTAAACAGTCCAAGTTTGCATTTCAGCCCTGCATCCTTTATTTCTGGGCCCTTTTCTCTGCTTTGAATGTGACTTCGCAAACCTCTCCCCATTAAAATCTGCCTTCCAGGAAATAATTTGACATATAAATTCAATCCCAAAGAGATACTAAAGAGTTCAAAGGCGTAATATGTTACCACTCTCAAGAATAGTTGTATTTACGGGGCGCCTGGGTGGCTCAGTTGGTTAAGCAACTGCCTTCGGCTCAGGTCATGATCCTGGAGACCCGGGATTGAGCCCCACATCAGGCTCCCTGCTCCGTGGGAAGCCTGCTTCTCCCTCTCTCACTCCCCCTGCTTGCGTTCCCTCTCTGGCTGTGTTTCTCTCTGTCAAATAAAGAAAAAAAAAATCTTTAAAAAAAAAAGAATAGTTGTATTTTAGGAAAGACAAGGATTCTCAGGCAGAATTAGTCTCTCACTGTGGAATTTAAGTCATTCAAAGAGCATGAGAGAACTTATCAGAAGTTATTTCAATATCCTCATAGACAGGGACTTAACCCCACCTACTCTTAAGACTATCTCTGCAGCCAAGAAGTTGCCTGCAAGCCTCTTTACAACACACCCTTTCTCTTTATTGTTTGGCTAACTCCTTTTTAATCTTTTGGATTCAGTTCAAAATTTGCCTCCTTCTGGAACTATTCCCCCAAGTACACTCAACTCCCAAGAAGCCCATAATCTGTTTCTATCATAGGAGTCATCACACCTCACTGTTCTGTCCTATGCTGCCTCTCTCCCCGCTAGAAGTCATGGAGAACAAGTGCTGCTGCCTTTAATCTCTACCTTCCCACACAGCACCGTGTTTGGCACATAACACACCCTTCCCTCCCTGCCCCCACCCAATCCGCAAATTACGTAGGAAGTAGACAACACCAGGGCAATCAGCCCATTCCCCCGTTCATCTGTTAGGTGCCCACTGACACCAGGCAACCCATAATGGCAGAGAGAGCAGTAGAGGAAGAGGTTGTTGAGCTGAAATACAGAGGCTCCCCTATCCTCTTTTCCCTAGGATGTACATTTCCTACAGATGAAATATGTTTAACTGTATTGAGGTAACATTTTGTTGGATGGCTTCAAAATCTTCTACAGGAAAGCAAATGTTAACCTTTCCAAAGTGAGTTGGTCATACCGAGAACAGCCCCTCTAAGTCAGAGGTTGGTAAACAAGGACCCACAAGTCAAACACAGCCCATCTCCGGTTCCTGTACTGTTATGAGATCTTAGAAGAGCATCTACATGTTCAAATGGTTAGAAAAAATTATCAGAAGAATGATTCCTGACACTTGATATTATATGAAATTCAAATTTCAGTGTCTACAAATAGTTTTTATTTCTTTACGAACACTGACATTTTTATTGGATGATAGTCATCCTCATTCATTATGGAGTATCTAGGGCTGTTTTTGTACCACAACAAAGCTGAGTAGTTGTGACAGAACCCGGATGTCCTGCAAAGCCTAAAATATTACCATCCTGCCTTTTACCAGAAAAAAAGTGCTCTAAGTGAGCATATTGGGAACAATAAAGGCAACCTGATGACACTGGTTACATCTTTTTAAAAAAGTAGTTCAGAAAGAGTTGGGCCTGAGGCAAGGAGATTCACTGAGGGTTGAGGAGACTAAGCCATTGGTGCGATCCTCCTTACAATGAATAGCATAGCAGTGTAAACAAGATAATTAACCATTATTTCTAGTAGAAGTTAGATGGGATAGAGCACAATGTAAGCAATAACCTTAGGCATCTTGGAGATAGGAGAAAAAAACCATAAATATATAGAAACCTGACATCCAGAGAGTTCAGTTATTTATTGCTTTTACTACCTTGCTTAACTGTGAGATCTTTTTCGAGGAAAAAAAGAGAACCAAGTGTTAGATCTATTATCAGTATGAAAGTACCTCACTTATTATTAGAACTAGATAAAATCTGAGGAAAGAAAGAAGAGATGGAGTAAAGAAGGAAGGAAAATATATTCAAGAGAAATATTTGCTTTCAGCTTTTATCATTTACTTTAACTTCTTTTCTTTTTTTTTAATATGTGGAAGTTCACTACTTTAAGTGCTTTTATTCCAGCAGGTAGTTTTATTTGTATTTATCAAACCAGCACATGTTTTGAGGGATATTTCAAGGATGTTTCTTCCGCTGTTTCAAGTTTAAGCCTTGTTTTCTCATAATGAAAATCAACCACCAGTGATCCCATAGTGACTGTTCTCGGAGGTTAAGGCGCTGTGTTGTGAAGGCTTTACCCGACAACTGTAAATAAGCCATTATCATCAGCTCTCATTAGTAGTAGAAACATCAAGTTGTCAAACAAATTTTAAAAGAGTATCCTAGCTATCCATGTTAATGACATCTATAATGGAAGCACAGTGCTCTTTCTTGTGTTTAATTTAAAGCGCACATTATGTTTTCATTTTATTGCCAAACTCTCATCCACCGTCTTCTATTCTCCTTTAAACATAAGAATATTTTTTTCTTTATTTAAATTTATAACTAACAGCCATGCTCTGGAATATTTAGCTATAGACTTTCATTACTGTAATAAAAAACAACAACAAAAAGAAAAACTCCTGCATCGGGTTGCCTGATGGTCATGAGCAATGGGCCTAATTGTGGAGCTATGTTCATTTTAAAAGGCAACTTAGTTTTACATATATTCACCTGCCCTTAAAATATGCTTTAATTTATTACTAATGGTATTCTCAACGATCTGTTGAAGGATACAACTCCGAAATGATTTATTCTAATTAAGAGGCTCTTGCCAGCACTTAGTCACCACGAGGCTCAGAAGCCCCAGGGACCAGCTTTTATTATGCACTGTGCCCATTTCATACAAGCAGAACGTTTCACAGTCATCAGATCTAATGGGACATCTTTATACTGTAGCTTCCCATTTAGCATTCTTCTCCTCACTCTGTCAAAACAGATACTTTGGTTGTTATTTTAAATGTACAACGGACTGAAATGCACTTCCTTGACAGAAACTGAAAAGCCTTGAGCCTGCTCTAGAAGCCCCAGCCGTCTCTCAGTCCTACGCAGGTTTCTAGGCTTGTGCTGTTTCAAAATACAGGATGACGTGACACCCAGCACAGATGCCCAGAGAGGTCCTCTCACTCTCACTACCGGGATTCTAATTTGGATCAAATGTAATTTTCTGCTTTTAGGAGAAGGGCTGGAGTCTGTCCACAAAATAACAGCTCTGCATCTAGGTCATAACATCTTAGGCCAGAAAGACCTTAGCAGGGAGCTATGGTGTGGAAGGCAGAGCCCAGGTTTGGGGCTAAAGCCCCGAGTCCCAGTTTGGTTATGCCTCTTACTAGCTCTCCAGACTCCAGCGGGCTGCATTTCCCAGGCTGGCTTGTCATCGGATTTTCTGCCAGTTTGGACAAAGGGAGCATTGGCAGGAGATGGGAGGATAGAGTTAGGGGGGAGGCACCAGGGTATTTTGTTCTTTGCATCTTCTAAGGCAGCAGCTGACCCTCTTCAGTGGCTCTAGTTCCTTCCCTAAAGACTTGGTAAAGATCTAGCTGCCACCCGGGACCCCCCCTTTGGGTTCCGAAAGCTGTGTGCTTGGACTGCCACATCTCCTGCCTCATCTCTAGCCCTGTGAGGGGCTGGCCTCTCCGTGACTCCAGTGCCACACCCAGCCCCCCTTCCTTCTCTTCATTAAGTCCATGCTGCTGGTTGAACTTAATTGGAGTGGTTTCTGTTTTTCTGCTTAGACTCAGAATAGAGACAATACTATTACCTTAATTACCCTAATAGTAAAGTATTGTGACTGGAATATCTCATTTCCAGAAGGTGTAGATAGGAACATACAAAGAGGTGTAAGAAATTATGCATTTTATGTGCCTGGACTGTGGGATATATTCTGGAATTTTTTAAATTCAATTTCTAATTTCAATTTATTTTCACCTACTTTGTTTATTCTTCTTCCTTAAAATGAAACATCAGGAAAATAATTCATTTAAGGTGTTTGTTTTGTTTTGTTTTAAAATTTTATTTTTAAGTAATCTCACACTTAATGTGGGGCTCAAACTTACAACCCTAAGATCACGAGTAACATACTCTACCAACTAAGCCAGTCAGGTACCCCAAAAATAACTTTTTAAAAAAGATTTTATTTATCTATTTGACAGAGAGAGACACAGCTAGAGAGAGAACACAAGCAGGGAGAATGAGAGAAGGAGAAGCAGGCTTCCTGCTGAGCAGAGAGCCTGATGTGGGGCTCGATCCCAGGACTCGGGGATCATGACCTGAGCAGAAAGGCAGACGCTTAACAACTGAGTCACCCAGGTGCCCTCCCCCTGAAAATAACTTCTTTATAGAAGGTTCTTTTTAGTTCACTTAAGTTTAAGCAGGTATACTTTTTTGTTTTATTTTTATTTATTTCATATTATTATTGCTATTTTTTAACTGATACAGTCAGAATCCAGCCACAGGAGCATTTTCATATAGGAATCTGACCAGTTACAACTATAAAGGTAGAGATATGAATTTATTTAAGACCCTCTTCATTATGCTTATTTGGGTATGCCCTAATTTACATAGTTAATAAAAAGAATGTCAAATCAATGCTTAATTGCCTAAGAAGAGGCAAAAGAATCTAAATATAAAATGCATATAATATCTTCATTTAACTTTAGGAAATAACTTTGTCTTATATTGAACAAAATAAAATTGTTCTCCAAAAGCATCTCTAATGTAAATACAGGCCATTGGATTCTCATCAAAAACGAGTTTGTTTAAGGATATAGAAACTTTCTAGGTTAAATTGAGGACCTGAATTTTAGTAGAAATACCTGACTGACTTTGAAAGGTTAAATCACAACTCTTCTGCTCTGCTTTCCTTTTGTATTTAAACAGCTGTGACTCCTTACATGAAGCATAATCACATTAAATTATTTATGCCTAAAGAATTTTAGAATTTATAGGAAAGAAGTCCCTAGTTAGGGACTAGGCAGAGCCATGCATAAATGAAGAAGGAACCAGGCGGGTCTACCACCTGGCTGTATGTCTCGTGAGAAACTACCTTTGATGGTGAGCTACAGACTGGACCCTCAACTCCACCACAAGATAACAGGAGCCCAGGTTCTGCCCAGGGTGGTCAGCTGAGTGAGGGGTGCCAGGACAGTCATGGGCTTGCCATTAGATCAGGCTATTGACTGAATATTTGTGTCCCCCCAAATTCATATGTTAAATCCTAACACTCAGTGTGGTGGTATTAAGAGATGGGGCCTTTGTGGGGGATCGGGTCATGAAATGGAACCCTGAAGAGTGGGATTAATGCCCAGAGAGCTCCCTTCCCCTTGCTACCATGGGAGAACACAGTGAAAGGACAGCCCTCTATGTACTAGGAAGTGGGTTCTCATCAGACACTAACTCTGTGGTGCCTTGACCTTGGACTTCCAGCCCCCAGATCGGCAGGAGGGACACAGCCTGCATTTGGGTCTCAGTCAGCCACTGCTGCTGTTAAAACAGAGCCTAAGTCCCTCCCCTAATAGAGGGTGAAGTCTTACCTCCACTACAGTGAGATTTTTGTTCATTCTTTTCTGTAAAGTTCAAAACCAGTGACAACATTATCAGGCCTTCCTGGGCAGGATTAGAGACAAGAGATGTGTTAGGTCATTATTAGATAATCTATAAGTAATTTAAAAAGTACAGTCCAAAATAAAATAGGTAAATACTTAGAGACATCGTAAAGGTGTCTTGAGGCCTATAATGGCTAATGGGTTTGAGATGTGTAAACTCAGGTGGAAAGAAATGAAAACATCTCCACTTCATGCTTTGATGCTGCCTAGCTGATTTCTTCCCTAAGACTGGCACTGCGCACATGACTCTGGGGACTTCTTCCCATGGCAAAGGCACTTAGTGGTCTTTGAATGGCTTGTAGGCGGTAAATAATTTCAGTGGTATCAGCAAATGATATAGGTGGCTGGTTATAAGAAAGCAAATTTAGGAATAGAACTGGTGAAATGGTGCTGGGATTTGTCTCCTTGGGTGACCGCCTGCAGGCAGTAGCAAGGCAGGGAGCTTCCTCCAACAGTTACCATTTAACGGATAGGAAGAGAGGAAGGGGACAGCTGCAGGTAACTGAAGAAAGCCCCCGGCATGAGAGTAGCTCTGAGGGCATTGGAGATGAGCCCCCTAGGATGCAAAACCAAGATGGGCATCCTGTGAAAGCTGCTGCCATCTGCCCAAAGCCAAATGACCAGGCACTCACAGGGCCCCTGATATGCTTGATGGATTAATGTTCATCTGAAGGAAGACAGGCAGACCTCCTCCAATATACTCGCAGGGCATAACCAGAAAGGACCAAGGTAAGAAAAATGGACAGCAAACAATGGAATTTTCAGAGAATTTCTCGTGCTCACTGTCTAAGAATAGCAGCATCTTCAAGAAGATTAGGGAGATATGGAAAGGTCCCAGCTATTTCCCAGCATGATATGTGAGATTCAGAGACCCAGAAGTCCTATTCATTCATGTTGCTGGGCATTTGAGGATTGCAAAATCTGTCAAATTTGGGAGGATTTGTATTTTGAAATTCTAGCAGGGTACACATTGTTTAAGCATGTGATAATGGAAAACAAGTAGGAATTGGAAAATTGTCAGTTCTCTCGACTTCTCTGTTCATTTAAAAATCATGTACATTAAAAATGATTTCTCTGGGTATAAAAAGTGGGATCAATTGGCAGTGTAGAACTAGGTTATTCTGGGCATATCATCTAAGTATCCAATGAGGAATTTAGACAAATTGAGGAAAGGATGTGGTGCCAGGCTTGGAGAAAGAAAGGAAATCTGGTGAGAAGAGAAAGAGCAGTGGGTATGTATTCCCCTTCACTCACTCCATATTTATTGGTTACCATCAGACCTCTCCCTGGACAATTTATTTTAAGCAGTAAACATTTATTGGGTTTCAGCTGTTTGCTCAGCTCTGGGCAAGGTCTGTGCTAGACTTGGGCTTATAATGATGACATGATCCCTGACCTCTTGGACCTCCCAGTTTGGAGAGAAAACAGACCTTTAAAAGAACTAATTGTACTTCGTTAGTCGAGAGCGGCATTGGGGGCAGTGGTGAGGGAAGACATCACTCTGATTGGACAGAGATAAAGCGGTAAAGAAGTTCATCAAATAAGAACTGATACTTGAGCTTTATCAATATAAATTAGCAGATCACCTGAAGGATTTATGCAAAGGGGGGGTGGTCTAGGAAGAGCAGTATACACAGAGGCACGATGGAATGGAAGGACATAATACACGCCAGTAATTGGAGGTGATTTGTTCCAAATGGAGAGTAGGGTATACGTGGGTGAGCCGAGGAAGATGGGATCACCAGGTCATGAAGAGCTGTGTCTGTCATATGAAGGAGCTGGAGCTTTTTCCTGCAGGCGATAGAGCAACAATGAAGGCTTTTATGCGAAAGAATGACATGATCTGACTCTAAGCAATGTGAGGGTGAAAGGAGAGCTCCAGGCAACAAAGACTAAAAACCCAAAGCAGGAGAAAACAGTTCCGGAGGTCCTACAGCTGGGAAAGTCAGCTCCCACTGTTTTTAGAATGTTGTGCCTCACAATAACCGATTGTACACGTATTTTCATTACCTTGTGAAAAATGAATAAAGTAGATGTTGCAAATGTAGGCTCTGATTAGCATCCTTTGAAAATAAGAAAACACCCTTTAAAGGAGACTATAAAGACTTCTATTGATGAAATTCATTTAGGTAAAAAACACTTTATTAGGATATCAGGTCATAATCATATGTTGCATTTATAACCTTTAAAGCCTCACTTGATCATATAATAGTATGCAAAAAGCAAGAGAAAAAACAGGAGTTAGAAAAGACTTTGTTTTAGAAAAAGGCACAAGCTAGAGGCACACAGTTAGTAAGCCCGACTGAAATCTAACGTTGAGAGGTTAGAGCATAAATGTGAGTAGATGTGCTAAAAGCATTTTGGCCATTCCTCAATTTTCCCCTTCTCTATATGCAAACCCAGTCCTTTCATTTCCCCTTTCACACTAAGGGTCTTGCTTAAAGGGCTTCTTGTTTAAAATTATGCTTCAGTGATATCTCACATTACAGAAATGGACCTATTTTGCTGAAAAAATGAAAATGCTGTCAGAATTATTTTGCATTTTTGGAAACATCATGAAAATAGATAATCTATGAAGTTGGTGAGGCTTTGTCCTGCTCAACCATTTCCAGAGAAGTAAGATTCCCAAAATATATCCTAAATATTGGATGTGTGTAGGCAAAGATAAGGAATTGGTACAGGCGACTTACTGGAAATACTTTTCTCTCAGCTTAGGAAAACCAAAAAAGATCCTGCTTGGTTTCCAAACTTTCATTTAGGTTTTTATGCCCCCTAGCGGGTATTTGGCATTTCTGCAGTTGTAAAATAATGGTGTTAATCTTTACAGCATTTCCTTTGGGCAATATATGTGCAAGTATTTATAGCAACAGTATGTGACATTGATTGACATATTCAAACCAAAGTGTTTAACATTAGTTGAACCAAAAACTTTTGATAATTTAATAAAAGTTCTGAAATCTTTTAGGAAAATGCCCATGAAGGCACACTATCATGGAGTTCTCTGACCACTTGAATTTTATCCATGAATTCCTTAAGAATCCTTCAATTCCAGGTTGAGATCCTCTAATTGAGGTGGGGCATCCTCTAGCTGCCCCCTTCTTTTAGTAGATGCTAAAATTAGTAATTTTGAGACAGTAGGAAAAGGAAAAAGGAAACATACACTTTTAAAAGAACAGTAGCTACAAATTTGGCTTAAACAGAAGAGAACACAGAATACTTTCAATAAAACTATACATGTGAGATAATCCAAAAAAAATTCTGAAGCTTTCAATGCAACTAGGATAGTATAGGATTGATCCTACAGGCAAGAGAGGTGGAGATAAAATCAAAGCAGCTTTTGAGGCAAAATGTCAAAGAGAAATCTTCCTATTATTGAAGTACTGCTAGGGTACCTCCGGCAAACAAGCTGCATACCACAAGCAGATATGATATAGCAACACATAAAAATAAAAGTCATTTGTTATTTGTAAACACTGCAGCTACTATAAAAATTAGCCATTAAACTATGATTCTTTTAGAATGCTAAACTGATAGCAGAAAATTCATGAATAACTAGTTACTGAGATCCTAAGGAGTAGAATTATTAGTTGAGAAGTGATGGAGCTTTCAGATCAGAAGAAATGATTCCACAGACCTCTCTGACCCGTAGTTATGTCTGGAGAAAATTCAAGCACAAAATTTAGTAATTAAAATATAAACACACACACACACACACACACACACACACACACACACAGTCAGTTAATAGTTTTTACCAGGTTGTTATTATACATGCCACTTTCATTTAATCTTTTAAGGATACTGTCTTAGTCCATCCAGGCTTCTGTGACAAAATACCACAGACTTGGTAGTTTATAAAAAACAAAAGTGTTATTTCTCACAGTTCTGGAGGCTGAGAAGTTCAACATATCATGTCACCAACAGGTTCCATGAAAGCTCATTTCCCAGTTCATAGACTGCCCTTCTTGCTGTGAACTCACAGGATGGAAGGGACTAAGGAGCTCTGTAGGGTCTCTTTTTAGAAGAAGACCAATGCCGTTTGTGAGGGCTCTGCTCTCGTGACCTAATCACCTCCCAAAGCCTCCCCCTCCCCATATCATCCTATTCAGCATTAGGATTTCAAGGTATGAATTGGGGGGAGACAAATTCAGACTTACTATAGCCGATGACCTGTTTTTCAAATACTTCCATTTCCAAATACAAATTCGTACCCCATATGAAGTTGTGGGGTTTTGCTTTTGCTTTTGTTTTTCCATAATGTGGTAGCTTTGTTGAGCCAGCCTGCTGCCCCAGACCACCTACGGGATGGTGCTGGAGTCCTGTGCAGGTGCGCACAGTCCATTCACTTGATTCCTTCCACCTAGCAATTCAAGATGTTTGCATTGTGAACAACAGAAAGGGAGAGCAAGAGAACGAGTTCCGGTAAGCACTAAGGTTTATACTTAAATCAACCTTTCCTTCCTGTTATATGAAGATCTTTTCTACCTTTGTGAGTGTTGATAAAATCCATGGCTTTTGTTTTCTTTCTTAGTATCCATGGGAAATAGTTTCACAGATGAAAAGTCATTCCTTAGCTGGGGAGGTTTGTTTATATAACATCTTTCCTTTATAAAATGAGCCTATATTTATACTCTTAAAATAAAAAGAGAAGAAAAAAATAGAAACTATATGAATAGGATGAGGAAGCTAACGGTGTTGTGTTCAAAAACTGTTAGAAAGAAAATTACAGGAAATATTTCTTCATTTGAGATCTAAAGACACCTGTACTTTAGGCATATGATTTCTGGACAAATGCCAAAAGGGGAAAAATTGAGTGGATATTAATAAAATTTGGTTTACAATGTATTATGTTTAACAATTACACACAGTTTCTAAATTATTTTCATATTACTTGGAAGATGGATGAATGGAAGGATGGACGGACAGAAGGAAGATAAATGCATTCTACTTGTTTGTCTGAATTAACCATATTTAGCCACTTTTCTGTCACTAAGTCCATGCCATAATTTAAGTACTTTGCAGAAACTTTTGGTTGATAGCTGAGATCAAAATCTTCAAGAACCAATAATGGAATTTCTTCTGGGGAATTGGTTTTCTTTTCGATAGGGTCTTTAACATGGGGAGAAAGACCTCATTTTAATTATTTTGGGCAGTATGTGTAAATTTAGAATTAATATTTTTTATGTAAATGATACCTCCATTTTGTACCTTTTTAACTGATATGAGGAAGGAAAGAGACAATAAACATAAGGTTTGGCAGATGTCCAGGGTGAAAACAAAAAAGCAGAAAGAGACTGGATGGGCTCTATGTGGGGAAGGTGGAAAAAGTGAGAAGCAGAGCAAAATAAAAAGATGGGGAAACATCCTTTTAACTAACAAATGTTAAGTCTGCTTATTTCTAGTATGTAAAACTATTGGAGAGTGATTCTTTTATACTATGCCATCCTTTTTCCTGTTTCGTCTATCTTTTAGGAATTTAGTATTTATCTTAGCAGACCTTAGAAGCCCTGTAAAACCAACAAATTTTCTTTAAGTATAGAAAAAAAAGTCTTCATGAAAAACAAAACCATATCTTATGTAATGTTTTGGTGTCAATCTTTTCGGGAAATGGATGTATGAAGACTGGGGACATGAGATTAAATTCTGAAGAAAAAAAAGAAATACTAGAATATATAATATCACTGAGCTTAGCATTAATTTAAAGATAGGGGGTCAGGAAAAATGAGGCATCTTTTTACATGAAATGAAAAGAATAAAATGCCAACCAGTAAGCAAGATGCCTCAGATAGAAATCACCATCAAAGAATGGCGGTATTGGAGGCAGTTCTTAAACCACACAATCATTTAGCGGAGCTGAGTGTCACCTCTCATTATGAAACTTTCTATTCTAAGCCTTCCCTCTGTCGAGCTTGAGATATGATTCCTGAGGTATATAATGCTATTTTGCTTCTTACTAGGAGTTTGAATACTAGTTAAAAGAGCTTTTGTTAAACAAAGGAAAGCAGCTGATTTTGCCAGAGAGCTATTTCCTATCCCCAGTCGATTCTGGGCCTAATTATAAGTTTTCAGATAAAAATTACCTGTTTCCATTCTCAAGGTGATTCCTAAGTGAGAAGAGAGACAAAACGGACAAGGGTAAGAACAGATACAAGCCACAATGGGTATTTGTCGTGATTCTCCGAACTCGTGAAATATGCTTAATATTGCAAATAGCAACAGCAGACGAGTCTTAAAAAGGAGGGGGAACAGGGAGAAGAGCCAAAAGAGCAGTAGTTACAGTGTGGAGCAGGGGGAGTGAATGTGGAATGAAGCAGCAGTGCTCCTTGGGGATCAGCCCCCTGCCCAGCCCACGGGCACCCCCTCCGCAGCCCCCTGTTTGTCCCAGTCCCTGTGCCCTCCCCACATCTCCCTCTGCCCCAACCTCACAACAGTGAGGCCCTGGGGTCCACCCTCATTTTCCGTATGGTGAGAAAGATCTGTCCTTTTACCCAGGAGTAAGATGATGGGAGGAGACATCCCCACCACTGAGCACTTAGCCTTTCCCTTAGCACGGTGATCACCTGATCACCGCAAGCGGGGCCAGTCCAGGAAGCACTCCCCTTTGCCTTCCTGATTGTGGAGGAAATCTGAATTGTAAAACAAATATGGTGGAGGTAAATGATAAATACTGCCTTTGATGCAGATCAGCACAGTTCTGTGATCTTAAAGGACTCTTATTACCTCTCTTCCATTATGGATTCTCCCAGACTGAATTTCTGTCTTTTGGCAAGCTGGCTCATAGCCTCGCTTCTACCCCTTTGTTACAAAATAAACAAGAAATTTCACTTTTCCCATTTTTTCCCTTCTGAGTAACAAGTTCACTTTCTGCTTTATTTATTTATATTATAATCTGTTTACATTCAAAAAAGGATTTGCAGTGATTATTTCTTTAGTTGAATACTGGGCACCTTGTCAAAAACTGCTTTCCCTAAAAAAACCTGCTGTATAAATTGGCTCAGAATCCCCCTGACTGGCTCCCCCAGAGTTTATTTTTTCCCTTCTTTAGGTGAAGACTTTCTGGATCTATGATTATCTTCCATCCCTATCACCACCACCACCTGCTCCCTGGACTTACCAGCCTCTTCTTAAAGTCTTACTGAGCTTTGGGTCCATACCACATGGTCTAGCCCTTAA
This sequence comes from Spilogale gracilis, assembly GCA_004023965.1. Classification (NCBI taxonomy): domain Eukaryota; kingdom Metazoa; phylum Chordata; class Mammalia; order Carnivora; family Mephitidae; genus Spilogale; species Spilogale gracilis. The sequence goes on along the minus strand of PITA01000073.1, from coordinate 122,908 downwards.
TTTTCTCTGATAATTACAAGAGTGCTGGTCTTGCCTACTCTATGATACAGTTGAACCTAGGCTACAAAAAGTAGCTGATAAATACTAATTTTAAAAAATCTCTTGGAGAGGGACAGGAAAATCTTTATTTTGGATTCAATTCACTATCTTATTTATTTTAGTATGTATTTATATCTTAAAAGGTTTATTTGAAGTGCATGGACTCAATGCTTGTCTATTCTGGCCAACTATAGTTGAGTTTTATTTACTTTTCTTTTGAGAAATACTTTCTAGATCCTGATTGATAGACCCCAAAAATCAATCTCTTTTTTGAAAAGCAGCTTCTATGTGTGTATGTATGTGTGCTTTAGACTTTTCCAGGACCTACTATATAATCAGTGCAAAGAGAAAAAAAGAAATCAATAAAATATGACTGGGCACTCAAGGTCAACTGTGGCAAACATAGAAATTGGTCCATGTGTACATAGCATTGTATAGAAATTTGATCATCCAATTCCATTGGCAGATCCCTATAGTAAGAAAGTCCTTAGGACTTTTTGCTTACCTTATAAATTCTTTCATGTGTGACTGTTTCCTTACTAACATAAATCTCAGATTATGATTTATCTTCCCTGATGGACTACAGAAAGAGACCCTATTGGAGTGCCTGGGTGGCTCAGTTGGTTAAGTGGCTGCCTTTGGCTCAGGTCATAATCCCAGAGTCCTGGGGATTGAGCCCCACGTAGCCTGCTTCTCCCTCTACCCCTTCCTCTGCTCATGTGCTCTCTCATGTGCTTGCTCTCAAATAAATAAATAAAACCTTAAAAAAGAAAAAGAAAGAAAGAAGGAAAGAAAGAAAGAAAGAAAGGGAGAGACCCTGTTTCATATGGACACAACACTCCAATCCCTGGCTTTTTTTTCTTTTTTGTTCTTTTGTTTGTTTGTTGTACTATAAATTAATACTGTCATTCTGATGCCAAAACCTTTTGAGAATTTTATTTACAGTGAATTAGCTCAACTGCTGATCACCTTCAAACACTGACAAGAGTGAGTAACTGAACCTTCAAAGCAAGGGCCAGAGCCTGGAATGGGGCCACCAAATGTTCAAGTCAGTAGAGTCTGCTGTCACTCTCACCAGCCTTTCCTGGGCCAATCCCTTTCCTTTCCATATTGACACACAAATGTTTCCCCACAAAACAATGGTAGTTAGAGTGATCATTTCCTAGGCCACCCTTCAGGATGTAATGCAATCTCAAGTTCTCCTAAACCTCCTTGGGTCTGGATTCCAATCCCTGAAATCCTCTCAGAGTGCTGAGGTCCCCAGAGCTCAAAGTGAACCTGGCGTAGTTGGGGCTCTACAGACAGAGCTGGGTAACTTCTGCAGTCCTATTATCAAAAGATCTTCTTGTCCCTTCCCCAGTGATAAATCCTTAGAAGAAGTCAGTATCAGTAAGGTAGTGGGAAAATGGATTCTTTAATCAGTATTTATTAAGACTGCTTTGTGTTGGTGAGACACTCAATAGAGCAGATCCTGCTTTGTCAACATGACATTTTAATGTTAGCAGGGTGGGTGGGTAGTCACAAAATAAAAAAATAAATTATAAAATATCATGTGTTAATACTGTGAAGGGCAGTCAACAGGGAAACGTTATCAAGAATAATGAGGGGAGAGAAAAAGACCACTGTGGATAAGGTAGACAGAAAATAACTTATGGAATGGACACATATAAGTCTTAATCTGAATAATGACGATCTGGAGTCCCACACATGTGGACAGAGAGCCAGATGGCCGGTGTGGCTGGAGGACAGTGGACTGGGTGTGAAATATAGGCAGTAATTAAGCAATATGGACCCTCGGAGATGAGCAGGAGGAGTTTGGATTTATTTTAGCTCCAAGTCTGTTAGAATATTCAAGCAAAGTAGCAATAGTCTGATCTCCATTTTAAACCCATAACTCTGGCTTCTATGTTGGCATGAATTATAAAGTGGTAAATATGGAAGAGAGTGTTCAGGTAAGAAACTATAGCTACCCATGGCTCTTGCAAGGGGTAGGGATAATTTGGATTGTTGTGGTAAAATGGAGGTTAAGGAAAGAGACCCAAAGAGGATATAACTCGATTGGGTCAGTGATAACAAGACTAGCTTGGAAATGAGGTGCAGGGACTGAAGGTTGGGGCGACTCTTTCAATTTTGGTGTGAGCAACTGGGTGGCTTGCAGTTCGATTTGATTGGATAGACTGTGGGAGGAACAGATTTGAGGGTGGCGGAAGTAAGAGTTCCTTCTTGGCTAATTTGTCTTAATTGGCTCTTAATAGGTTCTTTAAAAAAATCCAGGGATAGGAGGAAGCAGACCAGACCATTGAAGATATGAGTCTGATTTGCAAGATAGGCATCAGGGCTGTCAATATAAATTAGGGTATCAGCAGCATGTAGGTAATTGCCAGCTATGATATTGGATGAAATCACATAGGAAAGGGTTTATGTGGAGACACTAGGAGTCTGAGACCTAAGTTACTGAAGGATTTAGAAATCAGATAATGGGGGGAAAGCCAGAAAAGAAGATGGAGAAGCAGCCATGAGGTAGGAGGACCCCAAAGGGAATTTCCCAATACTGGAACAGCCAACCAAAAGTGTTCCAGGGAAAGAAATAAGATCTTTAAGATCATCATGGACAAATGACCATTGAATTTATCAAGTGGAGGTAATAAGACCTTGGAAAGCTTGTTTTTTAAGTGATTATATCTGACAAAAGGAATGTGCTATATCACTTTTTCTACTTAAATTTCATAACCAATCTAATACTGAAAAAGTTAAGTGGAAAAGGATGTTATCTAGATTATAAAATTCAGCATGGAATTACTGACTATAAGTAAATCTAAAGAAATTTGCCATATTATATAAAGGACACGTTGAAGAGTTATCATTACACCATCTGACTTAAAATATTTTCCAAAGAGATATCTAAATGTTAGAATCAATTCCCACAAGATTGAAAGATAATTTTTTTTATATTCAGATACCCATAATTTCTAATTTATTAGAGTCTTAACCCATGTATATTGTCGTCCTGAAGTAGAAATAGATTGGTCCAAAAAAGTCATTGGAATTAAGGTAAAAAGCTATTTATAGCAGGCAGAAATAACTTTCTGTGACTTAAAGCCGTATTTTTTTTTTTCTCTAACCCAGGTATGGTGACATGGTTCCAAAAACCATAGCAGGGAAGATTTTTGGTTCCATCTGTTCGCTGAGTGGGGTGTTGGTCATTGCTCTCCCCGTTCCGGTGATTGTGTCCAACTTCAGTCGGATCTACCACCAAAACCAACGAGCAGACAAACGGAGAGCCCAGAAGGTGTGTATGCAGCTCTGGGCAGCCATGATTGAGCATCTCCTACTTTTTATAGTGAGCTTTAAAATCCCTTACTGGCTAGTCAGCGTTCCGATTCCATTGATAGTTGCATCAGTCAACACAAGCTAGGTTATACCACAGTAAAAGAAAGAATGGAAAGATCTTTAATATCTCAGTGACTTAAAACAACAAGGAATATTTCTCAGTCGCCCTGCAGGTCCATTACTGGTCCAGCAATAGAAACTCCCATCTTGACAAGGTACTTCTGCAATCATTCCAGCAGGGGTAATGGGAGGTGATGAATCACAATGACTCCTAAAACCTCCTCCTGGAAGTGGGCCAGCTCACTTCCATTTCCACTGAACTAGCCAAAGTAAGTCACATAGCCACGTGTAACTTCAAAGTGGGCAGGGAAATATAATCCTACTATGCAATCAGAGGCAGAGAGAAAGAATTATCTAGTAAACAGCACTAATCATGGTAGCAAAACCAAAGATAGAGTCTTGGCAAATTTTATCAGACTCAGATTTCTTAACCTGATTCATTTAGTCTCCATCCATCAGGGGCCAAGCTGGTTCCAGTAGACCAGGAGTATTAAAAGGAACTAAGATATGTCTCAGATATTTTAAATAGTTGACCCAGGAAGTAGGAGAAATCTGATCATTAGGAGCTGAGTTTTATTCCTGGCCCAGCAGTTTACTGTTTCTCTGAACCTCGTGCCAGCTCTTAGTCCTTCTCTAAGTAAGCAGGATGCATGCTCGACTGTAAAAGGGGGAAAACATACCTATCTCACAAAAAGATTAAGAACATATGAAAGATATGAAAATATATGTAAGTGCATCATAATACTTAAATAAATACGTAATTTATTGCTGTGTTCCTATGTGCCAGGTACTGGTTTGATGGTTTTAAAAAATAATTTGTATTGTCTTCATGAGTCTAGAAGTGAGTCGTCATTATTATTCCTACTTTTTAGATGATGATCCTAAGGTATGCTGAAATTGAGAAATTCTGAGGGTTCATACCTAATAAATTATAGAACCATCATTCGGGCCAAGCCCACCAGGCTCCCAGGTTCATACGCTCAACCACCAAGGGAGACCGCTTCTCGGAAGAACTAAGTAAATGTTAGAACCCTTCCTTTCCCTGATTTTTGTCAAAATAGTCATCTTATGAGTCAGGGCCTTTGCTGCCTAGAAATAATTTTGGAAAATCTCTTTTATAGCTTCCTCAGCATTGTGGTGCTAGATTTCCAGTATCCCTCATGAATACTGGACCATTGTCCTTTATGGATAGATTTTTTGTTTTTTTAATTTCCAAAAACTAGTCCTAACTATGGCTGTGGATGTGCCCTCCTGGGAATGCAGTATAACTATAAAATATCATGAAGATTTGGGTGCAGTTCATAACTGGCTTTGTAGATAATTCCAAACAGGATTTTAAGTATGCTCTTGAACAATGTTAGTCTTTCAGTAGAGTATGAAATCTCATACAGTAACTCTTATCATCACAGAGCATATTGTCCAGAGAACATGTACATGTCCACCACCGCAGATCCTCTTTCATTTGCGAAGGATCACATTTTCAGTCTTGTCCTTTCTTGCTTCTCAGAATCCCCCGTTTTAACTGATTATTGTAGAGACTAGAATAGCCCAGTTAATATGAATATACGGAACTGACAATGCAACAAATGGAAGTTAGCAAAAGGCATCCTCTGAGCAGATGGGAGTCTCATGTAGGGCACACCTTTGGCAAGCAGAAATGGAGAAAGGCTAGTCACAGTCAGTCCCTCTACCAGGGACTTTCATGCACACAACTGTGGCTCTGCCCACACATGACAGTCTTTCTCCTGGGCACACTTATACATTGTTTAACAAAAACCCTACAAAAGGACCCCTCTACCTCCATTTTAGAAACTTCTTTGATATAAGAACCATCTATAACCCATTTCCTCAATGTAAAAAAAAAATACTGTATGGAAACTGTAGGAGGTACAAATCTGATTTTCAAATAAATCGAAAGCCAAAATATCTGCATTTTCTTTTTTTAAAAATTTTTATTGTGTTATGTCAGTCACCTTAAAATACATCATTTGTTTCTGATGCAGTGTTCCAAGATCATTGTTTATGTACAATAGCAGTGCTCCATACATTTTCTTCAGACTTTGTCATCTGCAACAAGAAAATCAGTAAAAAAAAAAAATCTTAGAATAATTTTTGCACAAATAAACTCAGAATATAAAAATAAATGATTAAGATTTTTTAAATATCAAATAAGATATTTTAAAATCATTGTATTTGTATATCATAACTACTAGAGAAATTAATAAACCAAATATAATAACCTAATGTGATATGTCCAGTAGTCTGTGATCAATAAACTGACCAGAGTTATCTATGAAAGAACAATGTGTATGGAAGTAAGTTATCGAGGAATATTTCCTACTTTTCTTCCCAGATTAAAAAAAAAAAAAAAGAAATGGAATAAGCATTCCTTAAGAGAGTTTAAGTATATCTGGAACTGAGATTTGAGAAATATCAAATTTATGAAAAGATAGCCAGCTAATTCAATTTAGCAGACAGTCCATTCAGTAAAAACATCAGTCAAGCTAAATAATAAGGGATATTATAAAATGTTTTTTAGACCATATTTTTTGATGTTTGGCCCATTTTCAACTTCAAGCTCAAGTGAAAGCATGAAATATATACAATATGCACTTGAGAACATTCTCCTGTGCATTTAGGGATACTTCCCTTCTTCTAGTCTCTTTCCTCAGCAAGTACTCTTCCTGCTTTCAGTACCTGTTCCCAATCTTAAAAAGAATGCATCATTTACCCATTTCTATCAACCTTTGATCATTTCTTAACTAAACACTGATCTGTGGGTGAATATAGAACTGTGACATAACTCCTTCACCCCCACCACTGGCAACTGTGTTTTAAGAGTTTTATTTATTCACTCCATTATTCAAAAAGTATTTATCGAGTAGAAAGTGTTTGCCAAGGCAAAGCTGAGTTGATATAATGGCATTTGGTAGGGTTGATATTTTGAGGCAGGGAACCTACCCTGCGTAAAGATACAAATCACACCAGTCTATCATCTGCATATTTACAAGGCTAGCTTGTAAGTAATTATGCATAATAGTAATAGTAATGATAATTTTTCATAGTGCTAATAGAAAAACAACAACCCTCTCTAGATTTTCTAGTATATTCCAGATGCTTTTTATATGTTATTTATATTTTCACAATCAACTCAACAAAAGAAGTGTTATGATTTTCATTTTACAGATGACATGCTTATGCTTACACACCCATTGATTAAAGTCTAAGACAGGATTCTGCCATCATTAGAGCTATGTATCTTTAGGGATTTTCTTACAGATAATTCTAAATACAGTGAGAAGTTTCAAGTCAATGAGCCAATGTGCAGCCAAGGTACAATGTAAGTAATTTTTTTACTTGTCACATAAAGATGTTTACATTGATACAGAAAGAAGCTACCAAGACTCACTTATCTCACTTTACTCTGATGGATCTCAAACTTTAGATTCATTGGAATGATCTCAAGAGTTTGTTAAACTATAGATTGTTTGACCCACCCCCAAAGCATTTGATTCAGCAGCGTGGGATTATAGTCTGAAAATCTGCATTTCTAAGAAGTTCCCAAGTGATAGTGATACTACCGGTCTGGGAACCATACTTTGAGAAACATTTGTCTAGGACATTCATTAGTGTCCAAACCAAATAATTTTTACAGCAGTCTACAATAATTAAAGTATATAATACCCTGCTAGAGCCTGAGTATGATCTCTCTTAGATTATCCAATATTAAAAAGTATCACTCCGTCCCTATGCCATATCTCTGTGGATAACTAGATTTTTTGTCTGTAGTTTAAGAACCCCCATTATCAACACATGTAAGAATCTGGGGGTTATGTACTTCTTGATGTCTTCTCCATGTTTCAGCCGGATTGAATTACCTATTTCTACCCTTAAGTCTCCATTCCATCCCCATACCACCTAATGTACCACCTGGCAAACTCCTACTCAGGGTGCAACACTCAGCTCAAGTATCACCTATTTAATGAAAGTTTTCCTAAATGATGTGGACACCATTCATTGCTCTGTTTTGTCTTGTCCCACAATATTATGCATACTCTATTATCGTGTATTACACTATATTCTCCCTCTCCATTGTTCTGAGTGCAGTGCCAGGCATAAAAAAAAAAAAAAAAGGCATTTATGTTTGTGTGGTAAGGAAAGAATGAACAGCGAGGTCTTGTTCACCTTGACAGTGTCCTCCATTCCTAGGGTAGGGTGGACATTCTGAGGACCAGTTGAAAACAATATGAGGAAGCATGATTTGTATCTCTGGTGCCCTCATACATCTTCTTTCAGTTCCTACCTCTTCCCACTTAAAGAACTTTCATTGCCCTCTCTTTCACTGAGCCATCCAGTGTCTCTTCCACTGACCCACATGCCAGGACCGGTTCTACCCAGCACTGCCATCACCAGGATTCACCAGCTCCAGAGCTGGGTGGGAATCTTGTACTATCTTCCACTGATGTCCTCTCTCTCTCTCTCTCTCTCTGTTAGTATTTGGCACTAAATTGTCTCATTTCTAGGGGAGATATTTACCTTAACAAATGGAAAGATTCCAATAAATGGCTTAAATTTGTAAAAGCTGATAAATCTAAACGTGCTACCTCCATATGAGGCATTTTACTAAACCTTAAATGAAAGAAACAAGTCAAGTAGAATTTCCAGAGTAAATGGTACAAGCAGTATGTGGGCTGATGTTTGAGGAGTGAGGAATTGCCTCACAGTATGAAAGAGAAAGGCCTTCGCTACCTTGCTTTGAAAGCTGCCTAGGGTACCTTTATTTTTCAAAAGTATTGAAAACAGTTTGTGATTTGGCAGTAACATGGTCCAATAACTTTCTACAATCTACCGCATACCTCATTTAGAAGATAGATTGCATTTAAGAACATTGCCATCTCAATGGTTTTTGGCTTATATTCTACATATTTCTCTGACTGGGTCCCCAACCTCTGGTCCAGAGAACACATTGTAAAGTTTATGTAATGTCATTTGGTACAATTAAAAAACAATCTATTTGCTGAAAACTACTAATAGCCTCTGACTACTCCACAATAAAAGGGTCTGTGTCAAATTAGCCTGAGAAAAATTATATACTACACACCCCCCTTTGACTTCACAGTGAACATCCACATGCATGTTGTAAGGAATCCAACAGCAGAGAAACCCGTTTAACCTCTCAGAATTCCCAGGTTTTCATGACCACAGAAACAGTTGTTCATTTCATTTGGTTGGTTTGGATTTTACCTATAACACTTACTAGTTCCTTGAAACCCAACTTTGAGAAATCTTTCTGAGTTTAGAGAATTAAGAAGAAAACTGAATTTATGAAGAATTGAGATGCATGGGGGAAATGTGCTTATGGGACAATTTATTTTTCCCAACATCATCGGTGTTTCTCAAGGCACATAGAAAATTCAGAAAATAACTTCAAAGTTATTTTTTTACACAGACAATATAAGCCTTTTTGTTTAATTAAAAATTTGGAAGCTTCCTATTTCCCAATTAGGCTAAAGTATTTACTGAAACCTTCCTCTCATACCATAACGTTTGCTGGTACTTGGCATGGCCAACTTGTATTTCCTACAAACCTGGGGGTTAGGGCTGCAAGGAATAGATTTTTTCTTATTAGTGGATGGTTTTCTTTTAACCTCCCATTCCCACAGCCACTGTTGCCAATATTGTCATACCAAGTGGGTCAGAAGTAAAGTGATTTTCTAAAATATCTTTGTAAAAAAAATTTCCTCAATTACCTACTGAAAGCAAAGATGTAATCACAGGTCGTAAAAGCTAGCATTATTCAAGAGACATTTGGTGTGGTTCTCCACAAGACCAATTAAACCAATTAACTCATACAGTATTGTTGTAAAATGAAAGAAAAGTCATGATTGAAATTGAGATGGAAGGTTTTTTCTACTATAGTACATGGCTTAGCAAAATGGCTATTCTGTCTCTAAGACAACGACTTCTTTTCCCCTAAGCTTCTGTTGTAGCAGTTGCCACCATATGTAGGATTTCCAGTGCGGGAAATACATGTCATTTTCCTGTGCTGGACAGTATTTTTGGTTAATATAAATAAATGTCTCATTTATGAAAAAAATGTTTTCTAATACAGGTGCTAAAAGTTTGGAGAATGACTTAGATGAGACTAGTAACTATGATATAGGCAATATAATTATATGCAATAGTTGCCAAAAGAAAAAAAGGGGATGGGGGAAGGAGGGGGATAGGGAGTGGGGAAGAATGACCAGAAAAGACATCGGCTATTTCAGGAGACCAGCGAGACTTATAGGATTCAAATTTCAACAGTAATCCTTTTCTGGAAACCAAATGTATATCTAAATTACTTATTTCTGAATTATTCCATCAATTCAAAATCATTTCTAAATGTGCTTGTCACTTCCCATTGTTTGATCAAGACTGGCCTGAAATCCTGGCTGCAAGGCCCAGCTTTTGAAGTTAAAAATTTCCTACCTTCCAACTTCATCTCTTGTATTGTCTCAGTTCGTTGAGTGATCTAAACAGTATACTGCCAGCAAAGAGTGAAATTGGTCTGTTTTTCTCACCATTTATAAATATGATCTCTGTACAAAGTATTATTTTAACCTGGAATCAGCAAACAGGAAGAATAAATTCACAGAGGAAGAGAGAAGGGGTGGAGTTGAAGCCCAGATGATATCGTGATGCTATTTTGAGAGCTTCAGATGTCTCCCCGCTACTGTCAAACCCTGTGGGCGGAAGGGCATCTTGGTACAACTTTGGAGGGAAGTTTGGTAAAACCTATCAAACAAAACACACACGCAAACCCTTTGATCCAGGAATAGTTCTGCTCCTGGAGATTAGTTTTGCAGATAAATTCATCATGATGTTCAAGGCAGGCAGTATAAGCAAAAGAAGCTTTTAAAAATTCATGGTACTTGGCTGGCTAAATAAATGATGCTTTATTCATTGGTATATTACATATTTGTAATGAATGGGGTGGATCTACATGTGTAGATATGGAAGAGTTCCAATCTGGATTAAATGAAAACAGCTGAGTACAAAGGCGTGTGAGGCATATTGTCCCAAATATATGCATATAGCTGTATGATTACACACACACACACACACACACACACACACACACACTAACACACCCCACATACATTTACTTTTATATTCCCGGAAAATTTCTGGCAAGATTCTCTAGAAGTACTACCAATGGTTCTTCTGAAACATAGAATTAGGGCAGCTCCAGGGTCCAGAGAGTCTTACTTATTTTTGATGCACGTTTGTATTAATAAAATTGTCATATGTATATATTCGTTTTCCATTAAAAAATTTAGATAATTTTATAATTTTTGTTAAAAAGAACATCCCAGGGCTGGAGACCACAGATAGTATTTACCTGGGTTGTTTAGAAAGGTAAAAGAAGGAATTTTTATGGGGTAATTCTAAAGGAATCTAACCAAACCATCCCTTAGCTTTCTTATATACACTTACTAGATATACAATCATACAAAGAGAATGTTCAACCAAAATAGTGCCCTCCAGGATGTGAAAGCCAGACTTATTCCATGACTCATTCCAGATACAACAATAGATTTGAAGAAGAATGGGATACCAGAAATTGGCTGAACAGTCACTTTGCTCAGTACTATCACTTTGGTGATCTCACTGTAACTTTGGACAATTGAAGTAGCCACCCTAAGCCCTCTAAATTGAAGAACATTCTCTACTGCAGAAATGTTTTAAAATAAAAAAAAAATAATGTTATAAACCTCCATAGACTGGCTCACTATGCTCTCATTTCAACAAATTCAAGAGAGAAATAGAAATCAGATAAGCATGTTCTAGTAGGGACCAGTGTCAGTAAAAAAAAAAAAAAAAAAAAAAATTATGTTGGGATTTTTTTGAGACTCCATGTTATTCAGCATGGGGTCTATATTGCCTAATTTAACAAAATAATTACCACAAAACCCCTAGTATTTGGGAATGCAGTTTTGTTTTGTTTTGTTTGAGCTTTAAAAGAGCGGAAGGAAAGAAGAAAGGAAAGAAGGCAGGCAAGTAAGCAGTTGGTTCCTGGAATGTATTTGCTGTTTTTAGAAGGACATTAGTTTAAATGAAAATGATTTGGAAGCTGGTTTGCTATTTCATTAAGTTATTCAGATTGGGATAAGTGAAAATATAAATAAAATAATACTGCCATTTTTCTCTTAACACAACCAACAGAAACAATCGTAATAAACTTGATGTTACTATTATGACCTAATTACAAGTCTTAAATGCATAACCCAACTCCAAAGTCGTTAATTGATCTTACTGAAGAAGTTAAGGCAAATAAAGTACTCCAGTAGTGAAAATTTAATTTTCAATAATTACATGTGAAAAGTTAGCATACTTTAAAAACTGTGTATGCTGACATTAGCATGACACAAGAGTGCATTCACTGGGAAGAAAATAATCCGTAAATATTAACACAATATTTATTTTTCTTCTGGCTTCTAGAAAGCCAGACTCGCCAGGATCCGGGCAGCCAAAACCGGAAGTGCCAATGCTTACATGCAGAGCAAACGGAATGGCTTACTCAGTAATCAACTGCAGGTATGGTTGAACATTTTGCTTTTTTAGTGTTCGATTAATTAGTGTCATATTGATTTACTTCTCTTTAAACATATCATTTTATTGTGGGTAATTAGGAAAATGGCTACTCAAACAACAGAAGTGTCATTTTTAAATAACCTTGTGCTGTGACAGATTCGGCCCCAGGCTGTGAAATACTGCCGGTTCATCTGACTCCCATTCGTGAATGCGCAGTATTTCTGTACTGTCTTGTGTAAACAAGGGAAAGGTCAGAATTCTCAACTCAGAATCCTATTTTTGTTTCAAAATTATTTATGTTCCTTAAAATCATTTGAGTGGGGTGAAGATGCCTTGTTCATCTCTTAATAGAGAGGGAACCCCCTTCAGTGTTATAAAGCTTGGACAGGATGAAATCCAAGGGAAACAGTTAACTTTTACCTCAAAACTGTCCTTTAATATTTAGGATTCCAGTCATCGTGCCTTCAATATATCTTCTCCGTAGGTGAGCGTGATCAAGGTTTCAGGATTATCTGAGCACCAGATTAAATTTTATTATCCAGAAAGAATAGCTCCCAGGCTTTCAAAGGCAGTTGGTAGATGAATGAGTAAAAACTATTTAAATTTTCAATTCAGAGAAGCAAGTCTGAAAGCCCAGACTGCTAATGTGACAGGAACGGAAAGGCTGATTGCCAAAATTAAAAGGCACATTGGTCCCTTTTTAGTTAAAAAAATTAAAATGCTGCCATTTAATCTCAGGAAATAGGCTAGATCTCTCTGTGGAAATGGGTAGCTGAGGTTCTCATTGTTTGCAAATAAAACAGAAAGCACTTGTGTCTTCTGTGTGTTAACAGTCCTCAGAAGATGAGCAGGCCTTTGTTAGCAAATCCGGCTCCAGCTTTGAAACCCAGCACCACCACCTGCTTCACTGCCTGGAAAAAACCACGGTAAGGAAAAGGCATGACTATCCGCCCCTGTACTGAGACAGTAATCCCATTTGCTTTTGTGAATACTTAATGCTTCCAAGTATGACTTCACTGTCTACGTTACTGGAAAATATACTAAAAATGAAAAAAAAAAACCCACGGATATTTGGAATTGCTTTGAAAGACTAGAGTAACATTTCAACTTGAAAAATATTTTAGGGAATTATTTGAAATGTTTTTATCTTCAGTGGTTATCCTAACTTTAGTCTGAAACATCAGTTTAATGTGGATGGAAAGTTCTTTCTCAAGAGCTGGCTGCAGGTCCTACAAAATATCGTTTTTGCCCTGGTTATGAAAATGCTGATTAAACAAAAACCAAGGTAGTCCAAGTGTTCCTGACATCTAGATAAAAGGAATACCAATAGCAGTAACAAAAAAATAGAGACTAACTGAATAGAAGCATTTCTTTCCTTAACAGGTTGTAATGAGCAAGGTAAGTAATAAAAAAACTATATGCTCCTATAAGAAAAATGACACATTTCATCGCTGCCAAGCCCCTTGGAGCTGAGGCTTGAGTCTGCATTTCTCTACTTAGAAGCTTTCAATTAGATCTCCACTTTAGCAAAGGTACCCATTCCCTGGCTGGCTTGTCCAAAGGGGGTCAGACTCTTTGACCACAAAGCAGAACAAAACTTTCAAACTTTCACCATATTTGAATCAGGTCTGCTCACTCCCTCCCTAGAGGCACATCCTTGTACTCTCAGTTCCAACATATTGCCTGTGCATTTTTTTATTTACCTGTATAGTCATCCAACAGCTTTGTATCGCTCGCCTACCCTGTGGCAGACAGTGAGCCAGCCCCTAGAGGCGCCATGCAGTCCCCTGACCTCATCAAGCCTGCACAGACAGGATCAAACATCATATTCCTGGAGAAGGGCCATGAGCACAGAAGGAAAAACGGGGCCACAGTGCAGTGACACCAAGAAGGCAGAGCCATGAGGGGACAGCACCAGAAAAGGCTTCCTGGAGGAACTTGCATGAAGAGCCACAGGGTGACTAGGAACTAGTCTGGCAAAGAAATGACGGGGCTAAACGGTGATGTAGGCACAGAGGTAGGCTGGACTTGGCCTTGGAGGAACAGAAGAACTAGAGGTCACCCTCAAGCAGACAAGGAGAATAGTGACCCAAGAGGAGACAGAAGAAGTCGAGATAATGGCTAGGCTTTGGAGACATGTGAAGAATTTTGATCTTTATCTCATAATAAATGGGAAATTAGTTGAGGGCTTTAAACAGGGTAGTTACACGATTATATTTGCCTTTGTAACTAACGATCCATAACTTACAGGATAAGGTCTGTATCTTAGGATAACTCTGAAAGGTAAACAGTAACATTAAGAGTCGATGTATTTATCTCCAAGCTTTTTTATTTTCATTTTTTACTATTTTACCTCTTAAATAAAAAGTTAAACACCAATTACTACCATTTAAATTAAACTACCTACAGAAATAACCAGCAGGAGAAAGACTTCTTCACTTCCAGGCACTGATGTGATAAATTAGAATCTCATGCATTATATACTTGTATTATGTGTGTGCAGTGCGTGCTGTGAAAGAAGAAAACAGATTGTGAATCCTTTGTGAACTGTATTTTTTTCCACAAAATTTGATATGAAATTCATTTCTTAATGAAACTCTGTATTATCTGGTCATATTATTCTCTGGACTTTAAACAGTGGAATCTTAAATTTCATTAACTTCAAAATGCTTGTCTCAGCAAAGAAATTACAAAATGAGTAAGAAAAACGTCTATTTTTGCTGTTGGCCAGTGAATTGCTTCATTTGTTTCGCTAATATTTTAGGATGAGAGATGGAATTTGGCACGTGCACAGCCTTCCATTACGAGATTATTCCCACCTACACAAAGAAAAAAATATATAGTAATTGAAGTCTCTCTCCTGCAGTTCAAACCAGAATGTTTTCCCTTATATTTATGAGGTGAAATTCTTACATAGGCATTTTAAGGAGTCTTTATTAAATATTCTAAAAACAAAATTTGCACTGTGGTTTTTCTAAAACGTGGCATATGAAATGATGCCCATCACTGTGTGCCTCTTGGCTGGAAAAACTCTGAATGGAGGCAGAGGTGGTGACGTATCACGAAGACAAGAGAGGAAACCTCCGAGTTCAGGGCTAACCCCTTCTGGATCAAACACAAAGTGGCACATTTTGCGGAATTTGCCTATTTAACTGATACATCATGTGTCTGTCCACTGGGAATTTTAGAGCAGCCGCTAAAAAAATACAAAGTATCTTCGGGATCTCATTTTCTAAATAAAAAATGTTTTCAATCCCACGTGAAAATATTTGCTAATATGTAACAGACAGTCTAATTTTGGGCAGTCTATTAAAACAGTCTCTTATCCATGTTCCAATCTGTTTAAAAAAAGAAAAGTCCATGCGAATTAACACATTCACTGTGAGCACCGTCTTAATATGCATTTTCAAGAGTTGTTTTTTTTTCTCCCCCTTTGCCTCTTCACTTCCAGAAATGATGTTTCAATTAACACGTGGTATTTCAAGATAAAGTTTGTCCCTAAAGAGATCCTAAATCAGCCTGCAGATGTCCATCTCAAGGGCTAACTAGGGAGATTTTATTTTCACACAAATGTCAGCATGAGGTGGCTTCGATATTGTGGCCTTTGTGAAAATGGTCTCAGTTGCCCATTGGATCCTCTCGGTGTATTGCCATGGTTGAGTTTGTAAAATAAAGCCGTTCATCCACTGCCTTTCTTAACGTTGAAATGTGTTTCGGTGCCTGCTTCTCATGTTCTCACCGCTCCGGAACAGAATCACGAGTTTGTGGATGAACAAGTCTTCGAGGAGAGCTGCGTGGAAGTCGCGACCGGGAACCGGCCTTCGAGCCACAGCCCCTCCCTCTCTTCACAACAAGGAGTCACCAGCACTTGCTGTTCACGACGACATAAAAAAACCTTCCGCATCCCAAATGCCAACGTGTCCGGCAGCCGCCGGGGCAGCGTGCAGGAGCTCAGTACGATCCAGATCAGATGTGTGGAGAGAACCCCGCTGTCTAACAGGTACCGGAGGTGAATCTGTGTGAGTACACACACCTGTGCTCGCTCCCGGGGCTTTTCTCCACCTGCAAGCCTATTGCCACATCGGTGTATTTGACACTTTTTGGTATGGGGCGAGAGGCTGGGGGAGGCGGGTGTGGGGGAGGGGGGATGTAGGAGAGGGAGAAATACTCTTTCTTTCTTTATTTTTAACAAATACACCTTGGAAGCATGGTGACATCAAAATCCTGGTTCCTAGACTGAGACAAAGGCACACCGTGTAACAAGCAGGAAAATGGATCCTCTGTGATACTGAGTCAGGAGCAGCAGCTGTCTAGCTTGACCTGCAGAAAGAAGCTAAGATGATCAAGCATGCACACCTGTGCTTTTGCCTCATTCACTCCACAACTTTTTCATATTTGAGCGGACAGCTTTATACTCAGGAGCCCCCTATGTAAATGCAAGGAGCCTGAAATGATAGGCAGGCAACATTACCACTACAGAGACAAATTAACTTGACACTGATAATATTGAAAAATACTCAGCAGCACCTAAAAATACATCAACACCTCCAAGGTGAAAAATAAAACCATGCCTACACAAATCTCTTGAATCAATATATAATTTTGATCATAAAGATATTTTGGGCCACGACAAACACAAAAAATCAATCCAGTACAAAAAAGGGTAAGTGAAATGCTAAAATTGTTCACCCCTGGTTTGTTCGTGGATAATTGTAGTTCGTGGATAAGTGAAGTTTTTCTATTGGCATTTTCCTTTTGCTTCTCATTCTTTGCTACTTGTTTTTACCACAAACATGTACGTGTAATAAAAAGTAATCCATTTGAACTATACAGCTCATTAAAATGATCAATTTCTGCCAACATAATTTTGCTTTGTTCCTCAAATTAAATAGATATGTTTTTATATTAACAGTCCATTAATTCAGTGCTGCTCCTTTGTTCTCATTCAACAATCTTTGTGAAAAAAACTGGATGACATTCTGAATTCAGGCTATGTTGATTTACATAAATCAGATGTCTCTGGGACCAGAATATTAAATTTTGGAACAAGGAAAGATTTCTGTCTCTAAGATATTCTACCTCTGTATTCTTTTACATCCATTCCAAAATTAAGTAGAGAGAAAAGAAGTGTTCGGAAAGAAAATTCTAGGACATAAACATCTTAAATAATATTTCCATAAAAATAAAGTAATTAGATTTAAGTAATTATAATCCTATGTATCCCCTCCTTGTTCCTCTCCCCTTTTTCCTCCATCCACACAGAATATAAAACTCATGCAAGAATACCGCTTGGAAAAATCTTCAATTATTGGTAATGGCTCTTTGGAGGTTCTTAAAATTGGTTTCACTAACTTAAGAGCTTTAAGGATATCATCTTTCCCCAAGAAACAAGATAGTAAAGTGACCCTGTGGTCAAAAGAACTGAGACATATTCACAGGTCACTGAGGTACATCCCTTCCATATGAGCATCTCAAACCTCTCAGAGGTCCTGTCTTAAAGACAACAACTTTACTTTGCTCAGCCCACGCTTTCCAAAATGGACCCGATTCTCTTTCTTGTATTTTTGTAGGGAAACACTTTGAGAAATACCGATTGAACCAAATTGAGCTGGCTTTTAGACATTTAGTTAATGTTAATGACCTGGCTAATGTTCACCACAACATTTATTAGGTTTGGTACTTCGTTTTTAAAAAAGTCACGGTGACTGGCCTCGGATATTTAACATGTTACTGATAAACGTGAAAGCACATCCCTCAGTTGTAGGAGAAACATTGTTTATGTAAACAGCTTACTTTTTAAAATCTCTTTCTTCCTCATCAGCCGATCCAGTTTAAATGCCAAAATGGAAGAATGTGTTAAACTAAACTGTGAACAACCTTATGTGACTACAGCAATAATAAGCATCCCAACACCTCCGGTGACCACCCCTGAAGGAGACGACAGGCCAGAATCGCCAGAGTACTCAGGAGGCAATATTGTCAGAGTGTCTGCTTTGTAAGACAATTGGAACCAGGTCTAAGAGAATTTGAGCTCTGGCTGTGGAAAGAATTCCAATGTGGAAGAAAGAAGAAACAGTAAACCTTTTGCGGATGAAAACAGAAAAGCAAAAAGGTTGGCAGTGAAATAAAAACAAAGCTTCCAAGCTTGAGGATGGAAATAAAACCACCAAATGGCATTTCTAGACAGGGTTTGACCTGTTCTACAGAGGAAGAGTCTGTGACCCTTTGACTTTGTGAATGAGCACAATGAAATGCCGCCTATCGATGCTTCTTATGATCTGAACTCTTTTTTAATAAAATAAATAAAACAAATCTTTGAACATGATGTTCCAGTTGAATGCAAAACAAAAAATATGGAAAACATTTTGATAAAAATTTTTCCTGTTAAAACCATGAACATTGGCTATGATGAAGATTATTACATATTAAAAAAAAACTACGACACATTTGTATTGACTGAAGGAAACCATCATAATGCATGCTAGAATTCTTTGGAGCAGTGATTTCAGTGTCCTTATGTTGTCTTCAGAATAGGCATGATAAACTATAATTGTAGAAAGGGGGAATTTCTGTGCACTTACAACAAGCTGATTGTTCATGTTCCATGGTGGGCTGTGCCAATAAACTCCTTTTAGAGCTGCAGTATTTCTCATGGGGATGCTCATTAGTAAATCTAAAGTGCTCAAATAGTTCAGTAGTAATTATTGTTTTACCTTGCACCTAGATACTGTTACAACTGCAATAATTCATTGTACACCTGTTGTATCAGGAATCAGGATTTTTTGTTGTCGTACTTTCCAGATCTTCATAGGTAAAGTAAGAGCCACGTTCATAGAAACACTTCTGGTGTGGCCAGGTTTTAGATAAATTTTTAATCCAAAACTATTGTGCCATAAATGTTTTTCAGTAATATCCTTTGGTCCCCTGTGTCCCCGTGACAGTGCATTATCTGTTCTTGGACTTCTATAGCGCCTTTCTATGGGGTTTGTCGTCATCAACTGGACTAAGATTTTGTAGTTCAATGATTTTCCTACTTTTGTATTCCCTGGCATATTACCTTGTAAGTAGATTACAATCCCCAATCCCCTTGTCAAAAAATAGGAAAAAGGAGTTGACATCTATGAATGCTCTCTAACCTCTTTGTTGTTAGGGTAAAGCCCAGACACCGAATATTTCGCTATGTGTTTCAGGCAGAGTAGACTGGGATTAATATCAGAAAATCAGTGATCCCAGAATCTTGCTTGATGTATTATTTATTTTACTTTAGATCTTGAATACATTTTGAGAATAACTAATGTGAATTGAAATGCAGAGATAAACTCGAGTGCTTTATGTAGCAATATTTGATGAAAGCACGCTTTCTATGCCATTGGAGAGGCAGCACAAATTTATCTGAGGAAGGCTCCTATCTACTGCAAGGAGAAATTTTCTCCACTAAATCAGGAGGACAGGCGTTTCATGATACAAAGTTTATCTCTGTGTACATTTAAGTGAAAAGTCTTTATACCTTTTCACCTTTAAAATATTTCAGCAGACATGTCTGCACGTGACAGTGTAAAAAATTTTATGTCAAATGAAAAGTGTGTTCATTCCAAACCACCACTGTAAGAAATAAAGTTTAGCTTCCATATGTGGAAAGAATTAATAATTATCCCTCTACTATAGAGATTTTAAAATGCTTATCATAATTTATCATAAAAAGGAATTAATCCAACCATTTTCAAGTAAAGCCAGATATTCTTGCTTCCCATTTCTAGAATAGCTTCTAGAACAGTGCTGTGCACATGGTAGATCTTAATAAACATTTACTGAGTAAAAAGTAAGATACCCTCTACTATCTCTTGGGAAGAACTGGCTTCATTCCTAGTATGTCTTTTAAAAAGTTACTAATCTTCCTGGAACGTGAATATTAACAATTATATTAACACCTGCCTCATGTCACTTTATGCTTCTAGAGCAACTAAATATAGCAAAACTTCTTTGATGGCATCTGTTGAAAAAACTATTTAAAAAGTAGACTAAGGAAACCACAATCAGGAATACTTAGGTCTTTTGATTCCCAATGAAAAGTTCTATTTTCATGTTCTTCAAAATGCAGTTAGATTATTTCAGTTGACAATTCTGCCTCCTTTCAACTTCTCATTTATTCCCCAACTATTAATTTCTTTAGACTTTTGGAAAAGAAAAAAAAACTTTTTGGTGTTTTAGGAGATTTAACAATAATACTGTGTTGGTGGTGAATGACTATTGATGACTGTGTCAAGTGCATCTGTATTGTAAGTGAAATGTAATTATTTCTGTGTACCATATGGAGTAACCAAGGTCATTGTTTTTGACAATTTTGTTTGAAATTCATATATCTTATTTCAGAGGATAGCATAATATCTGCATTATGCTGGAAAAAAATAGACCTTTGGAGATTACTTAAATAAAACACATGCATGCTTGAACAGGACAACATGGATGGCTGTTGCTCTCTTTTCTGAGACTTCCTTCCTTTCCAAAACCTAAGATGAGTCATACCCATATTTGGGAGAACTTTTGTAACAGGTACAAGCACAGAACCCACTGATTGTGAGTAACACTTAAGTCTAGTCTAAATCGGTAGAGATAGTCCATTTCTGCTAACAATGGGAATTAAGGAGGAGACATTTTTAAAAAACAGTTAAAGATGAAAGAGTACTACCACTTTAGATGATCCTCTTTGGAAATCTCTTGGCAACCACAACTCTATAGCTACTAACTAATTTAAATATATTACAGGGTTTTGTTAGTACCCAAAAGAGTTAGCGTGGTTACAATAAGATGTTTCTGTATCTATGATACTTGTAGATAGAGTACTCTCTGAGTGTGTGATGCAATTTCTTAGCTTCACCGTACTTGCCCCGTGCCCTTAGGACAGTGTGCACCAAAGAGAAGACTGCTGTGTGAGCTTATACGCATCTTGACCACCGCTGCTTGAGTTAAGCAAAGTGAAGCTCTGGGGTAATAACTTTGGTCAGAACTCAATAAGATTCAGTTAAAGATTCTTTTCTAATGGGATTTATTTGTCTAGCTGTATGTTGGTGTACATATGTATATTTACATATATATATATATGTTCAGATATATATGCATAGATTTTTATTCATTTTTTAAAGATTTTATTTATTTATTTTGGTGGGGAGAGAGAAATAGACAGACAAGCAGCCCAGGTGGGGCAGAGGGGCAGAGGGAGAAGCAGACTCCCCACTGAGCAGGGAACCTGATGCAGGACTCAATCCTGGGACCCTGGGATCATGAACTGAGCTGAAGGCAGACACTTAACTGACTGAGCCTTCCAGGCACCAGATTTTTATTCATTTTTTAAAAACGTGCTAATCTGATGGTTTCTCCTCAGGAGAAAACAGAAAGCCAGGAAAAGTTTAGAGATTATTAGAAGAGGGGGAAAACATAGAGTAAATCATTTATACAGAGAGTGATTTGAAATAGTGATAACTAGTGATCCGCTTGGTGGATAGTCTCCTTTTTTTCCTTGTTATTTCTTTTCTTTTATAGTCCTTGATTTATTGAGATGCCAATCCTGCGTTAAAAAGGTTTAACACACCTTTCTATTTCTTCAACTGAGTTACAGTTTGGCTTGGAAATACACCCCAGGGAGTTATATCAATGTCTGCCGGCACCATTACTCAAAAGAATAAAAAGGGTTCTTGATATCAAATACATGACTCCTAAGAGTTTCATAAGAAAGGCATCTCCTCTTCCCTGGGGTGTTATTAGGTGTTTGTTTATTAACTCACAGATACAAAAATGGGTATTGCTCTGCACCATGTAAATTTCATCAGAATTTTCAACACAATTGTGTAGACACTGTATTTTTTGAAAAAAATAAGAGTTTAGGTTGGACATATATCTGCTGGTTGTGTTTAGGGTAGTAAAACATTCTCAAAAGATATTTTAATTTTAAGGAATTATTACTTTTGAACAGCACATTTGCTTAAGGCAATTATAAAGTATATTGATTACAAAAAGCTTTTAGTGGGAATAATATTACATCCATACTTTCTAATGCTTTGTTCTTTACTGTCCACTTTACCTTTTCCTTCCTCTCTCTTCAAATATTAATCATTTCTTATAAATTTTTCTCTCCATTTCCCTAATAATTTCCATCTCTTTTTTATATGGAAATCCACTAGGTATCTACTGTCCTTCCTACATATAATTCAAATTCTTGAGTGCATCACATGAGCCATACATGTGACGGGTGTTGGAGAATTGGAGATTAAAAATCCAAACCAAATCCTCCTCAAGGAGTTACATACTGGAAAATAGCTTGACATACTCTGCTTTGCACTACTATTTATAATCTTACACTATAGGTATTGTTCTCTCTGACATATCATCAGGGCAGTATCCTTCAAAGTACTTTCTAAAACCCTCTCATCATATGATTAAAATCCTTTTTCTATAGGCCATGGTCCTCTCTCCATGGGAGTTCAGGGAAAGGACACATGAATCCCTACCTACCTACTTGGAGAAAGATTAGAAAATAAGGCAAGGCAAAATAAAATAGGAAAGGAAGCAGAACTTTACATTTATCATTTGAGCATGGTAAAAACTAGACTTCCCCAAGTTTCCCCTCTGTCCTTCCTACCATAGTTTCAGGGAATATAAATAAAGCCATTCAAATAGTTTTGCAGGAAGAATACCACATAATATTCCTATGGATCCTAATGCCTCATTTCAAATTTATTTATCTGATTAATACCATTGAAATATCTGAGAGATACTCTGACAACAGACCAGTAAGTCTAGAGAGAAAGGTAAGTTTATCAGCTGTAGCACTTACCATAAAGTTGGGCCCATGTGGTCAGTTCCAGGCAATGGGGCTGGCTGAAGAAGGGTTTTGAAGGGTGGGTGCCAAAGATGTGGAGAGAAATTTGGAGGAACCCCAGAACAAAGATGGGGATGTTGACAAGGACTACAAGGTGGTAGAGAGGCATCCTTGGGTTCTGACCTAAGTTCAGCCTTCTTGACTTTGATCAAGTCAGAGTTTTATTAGAGCTACAGATTATAACACCTTTTAAAAGGTATTTATCTTAATCTATGATCAGCATCAACAAATTGCTCAGAGGTCTCCTGGGCTCCCTGTACAACAGAGAATAAAACCCTCAAAGAACAGAATAAGGAAGTGGTACTGACGAATGGGAAACAGATTTGAAAGGGCCAAATATCTACCCTCAACCTTGGGTAGATGAATCTTAAATTTTCCAACCAGAGGCACTGGTTACAAAATTTTCTCTCCTCTTCTGTCCTCCCCTTCCTTCCTTTTCCCTCCCCTCCCATCTCCTCTCCTCTCCTTTCCTTTCCCTTCCATAGAGAGCGGAAGTGGGATAGGGGCAGAGGTAGAGGAAGCAAGAATCTCAAGCAGGCTCCACACTCAGGAGGGAGCTAGAAGTGGGGCTAGATCCCAGCACCCCCAAGATCACAACCTGAGCCAGTATCAAAGTTCAGCGCTCAACTAAGTGAGCTACCCAGGCACTACTGGATATAAAATTGTCAAAAATAAAAGTGTCATGCACAAGTTTACATAGGATTTAATCTGGACTTCATGAGCATTGTTTATTCCCAGCCCATTTAGTAAGGAACCAATGTACAAACCACAGAAGTAAAACCCACATGTATCCTTTCCAATTCACAGTTTCTTTCTTCTGTAGGTTTGTAGTAAACATGAACAATAATGATTATAACCATCCTGAAAAGATAACAATGGTAATAATGATTGCTAACTTTTATTGTGTTCCATATACTAGCACTGTGCTCATTACCTCACGGGTATCAATCCATTTGGTGATTGCATGAGCCACATTTCTATTGAGAAAACTTGAACACTAAAAAATGATGGCTCTGGATATTCTAATTCATATGTTATACATTTTTTAATTAAATCATGTATTTCTGTGGTAGCGTTCTATTTTATAGAAATACACGTGCTTGGGCACCTGGGTGGCTCAGTGGGTTAAAGCCTCTGCCTTCAGCTCAGGTCATGATCTCAGGGTCCTGGGATTGAGGCCCATGTCAGGCTCTCTGCTCAGCAAGGAGCCTGCTTCCTCCTCTCTCTGCCTGCTTCTCTGCCTACTTGTGATCTCTGTCAAATAAATAAATAAAATCTTTAAAAAAAAAAAAAAAGAAAGAAAGAAATACACGTGCTCTTTATTTTTCTTTCTTTCTTTTGTCTTTTTTTTTTTCTTTTTTGGTGTAAAATAAAACTTAAAGAAGATGGGGGCAGGAAGAAGCCTATGTCATCACCAAAGACAATTTTTCTTCCCATTTTCTTTGTTCTAAATTTATCTTATCTTGGAAAATGTGCTACTAATAACTATTCCTGATAGGCCGTTAATGAATTAAACTAAAAATGGAATCTATCTGGGAAATACATCAGTGTCCTAACTGACAAAGAGTTTTCCAACAATTCCATAGCACACACGGCATGCACACTGAGATAATTTTCCAGTAGCAGAGAGAACATCCATGATAAGGGCTCCTGGGTGATACAGTCAGTTAAGCATCTGACTCTCGGTTTCACCTCAGGTTGTGATCTCAGGATCATGGGATCAGGCTCTGGGTTCAGTGCGGAGTCATCTTGAGATTCTCTCTCCCTCTGCCTGTCCCACTTGGGCTCACTCTCTCTCTCTAAAATATATAAATCAGTAAGTCTAAAAAAAAAAAGAAGAACATCTATTACCTTGCACTTGCTCCCCTGTTGAACAAGGACTGCCAAAATTTTCAAGGTCATTGATCAACGATGTAGTGCTAACAGTAGCATCTCATTGGCCCATGAGTCTACATCCTAGAGGCTTATAATAATGGAACAGAAATATTTTGGAATTAAGGTCAATAACCACAATTCCCATTGTTCATTATCTTTTGTATTTTCCTCAGATTCTTGCAGGCAAAAATTCCAGAGGATAAATGTGAAGTGCCTGTTGATATTTAATACTACATGCAAAATAAGGTACAGAGAGATTTGGATAGGCAAAATAAATGCATAATTCAGTATCCTAAATTCATATGATACAATTTAAAATATCCTTATAGTTTTACATTCTCACAAAGAATTCCAAAATTTTTCTGTAGGTCCTTGATATTTTTTTATTTGCTTCTAATAAAATAGAGAGCTTCAATAAAGGTGTAAACACAGACATTTGATTTATATAGAACTGTAGAAAATTTAATGTACCTTTTAAAATGGTACTTGGGATATAACTACTTGTCATAAAACTTCTTCTCTGGGCTTCATCGTTTGCTTATTTTATGTTCCAAAATAACACTGGGATATTAATAATATCTCTTTACCTTCCATCTCAATCTTCCCTACTTCTCAATAGGTAAATGTGTTAGTCATAAGTATTAAAAAGTGTGTTCAAAACTTCTTTTCCATGAAAACTTGTTGAAACTCTGATTAAAATGTATAGAAAATTTAACATTACATGTGGTTGATCATTGCCAAATCCTACTGAAGGTGACAATGAAGGGTAAAAATTCTCATTTTTGTTTTCCTTTTTTTTCCAAAGTAAGAATATATAGCAGATAAACACTAATAATAATTTTTTATAAAAAACAGTACATTTTGGAAAAGAAGACATGGATACATAATATTAGATGGCTCCACTACTATCAAAAATGAAATTCTGGGCACCTGGGTGGCTCAGTGGGTTAAAGCCTCTGCCTTTGGCTCAGGTCATGATCTCAGGGTCCTGGGATAGAAGCCCACATCGGGCTCTCTGCTCAGCAGGGAGCCTGCTTCCTCCTCCCTCTCTCTGCCTGCCTCTCTGCCTACTTGTGATCCCTCTCTCTGCCAAATAAATAAATAAAATCTTTAAAAAAGAAAATGCTTTATTCATCCAAGTGTGGGTGGGTCCACTAATGAGAGACTAAAGGAAATGGAGCCATTTGTGACCAGAGGAACCTGAAACCCCACACTGTCTGGAAGGTGCAGAATTTGAAAGATCAAATAAATTTAATATCATATCTGTTTCTTCAGCTGCCGTACCTAGTGTTCAGTTCCCGGGCCAAGATTCTGAGAATGTAGTTTGAATATTCTGCATTTATTTATTATTAGATATAAATTATGAATTTTCTAGGATTATCTGAAATTAATTCAAGTCATTTCCATCATTCAGTCAATTCCTGACGCTGGCCAAAACTTAAATACAAATGAACTTTAAAATTACTATTGTTTATTTTTAAATACTTGCATTTCCCTTTCTCATAAAAGAGAATATATTTGATGCCCAATATGTATTAGAGGAGCAGAGCCTCAACAAATGACTTTTACAATATAAGAGAAAGCCAAACAAGTAAGTGAATGCAAACATCCAATGCACTTTTCATAATAGAAACATGTAAAGTAATATAAAATACTGCTATAAAAAATAAGTTCTTGAGAAATGCCTTGTATGTACATTTCTATTTTTAAAAAAGATTTTATTTATTTGACAGAGAGAAACACAGCTAAAGAGGGAACACAAGCAGGGGAAGTGAGAGGGAGAAGCAGAAGCAGATCTCCCGCAGAGCAGGAGCCTGGGATCATGACCTGAGCCAAGGCAGACACCTAAAGATTGTGCCACCCAGACGTCCCTACATTTCTATTTTCAATCATAGATTACTATATAATTTATGTAGTAGTTCTGTTATGAAATCTTTTATGTCTCTGATAAAACTCAGGAGAGAAATGTTAGAGGACACACACACACACACACACACACACACACACACACACACACACACTGAAACAGACGAATGTGGAGTTCCATTTATTTTGCCATCTTATGAAATAGAACTTTAAGGACATTTTTGAAAGGATACTTTCTTGCCAGTTATCATTGTATCTTCTGGTGCTTTTTTTTTTCTCTTTGTTGATTGTAGAAAATTACAATGTAGCTATGTCTAGGCTTTTAAATGAATCTTCCTGAAAAGGTCGATCAAAAATAACATTCTCAGGATTACCAAATAGCATTATTTTTTGTTTAAAATGTGAATGCTTGAACCTGCATTAGTGAGTAAAAGGAGGAAATAAGATAGTGGTGAGCTTGTAAGCAGACGGGAAACTTCCAAATGGATTGAGGATCTGTGCCTTTTAGGTTACTTTTAAGTAAAGCAACAGATAGGTTTCCTTAAAATTTAATCCATTTCTCAGCTAAACTTGTTTTACATTTAAAGGCAATTATATCTGATAGAGGAATTGTAAAAAACTATCATATTTTATTGCCGTGAAATGGAAAAGGACACCAAGAACTTGAAATTCCTATTTTCAAAATATATCTATGGGCTTTTCTCTTCTTTTCCTCCCTACTTTTTAAGTGCCTAAACCATTTTTCTTTGGGTTCCATAATTTGTAAGGATCACAGAGTATACACATGCCCATGTTCTTCGGTCCATGGTAATCACTGCATGTCACAGTCCATGGAGAAGTGGGGCCACACCAAGGGGAAGGAAGCAAGTCTTCTCATTCAGGGGCTGTTAATGTCTCCTGAGTATTAAAGTGTGAGTTGCAAATCCAGAAAGTTGTTTTAGGCTCCTTAATAGGCAGTATGATAATGCCTGATGCTTAAAATTAAACAAATGTCAAGAGATCTACTAATGAGAGATTTTTATTTTAAGAAATGATCTTGAATTAAACTGCAGCTATGACAAAAACAGTACTGCAAGGGGGCACAGTGAAGCTTGGACTGTGGAGGTCATCTATTCCAGATAAGGAAAGCTATTGTTTTACTTAAAAGTAACATCAAGTAAGAGGAATGGGGTGGTTGGGTGATGGACATTGGGGAGGGTATGTGCTATGGGAAGTGCTATGAATTATGTAAGACTGATGAATCACAGACCTGTACCCCTGAAGCAAATAATACACTATGTTGATAATAAAACATAAAAATAAAAAAAGTAACCTAAAGGAGGTCACCATTCTACTCTCTGACTTTCTGTGTGAGCACATTGTGCGTTCCAAGCACTGTGCTGGGTGCTGGGCTCGAGGGATAACAAGGCCCTGCACTTGTTGCTGTTAAAGGGGAGGGAGATCATTTTCCCTCTACTCTTCTGAGTTCTTGGTTGAGACCCCCTGTAACAAAACACAGATTAAGAAGATAAAAACAGACATATTCATTCATATGTGTGCCTCATATAGACATGGGAGAGAAACAGAGTGAACAACCATCTGAGGAGGCCTACAATTTGGGATTAGACACCACCTGAGCAGGGAAAGAGGAAGGGTAATGGAGACCTCTTGGCAGGTGGAAGTAAATGATATTGAGGAAGGCAGAATAGATAGAAGGTATGATCATTAGTGACAGAGTATGTCAGGAGGTGGTTGGCAGATAAGGAGAATTCAGAGAAAGGCTCCCCCTGCATTTGCTATTGTTCGGATGCCTTCAGCTTGAAGCCATCAGCACACCAAAGCACCGGATGCAGGGGGAACAGTAAGTCCTCAACTCCTGCAGTCAGATTTTGGGATGGTGGGTTCTGCTACCCTTCAGGTTTCATAGTCTACTTGTTGACTTGTATCCAAAAAAGGTAGAAATACAATTAGGCAAACTAAGTTTATAGTAAGATGTGTTTTAGGGAGAAACATGTGGTATCAGCTCTGCAGAGACTCAGGGAAAGGCCTCTAGGAGAAGATGTGTGAGACCTGCAGAAAGAGGAGCCCCCGACCTGGGAAGTGCATGTACCTTTGCCCTGGGAATGTAAAGAATCACTCTGTCTGATTTCAGTGAAATTTCTAGGTTTTAATTTTTCCCTTCCATTCCCTGTTATTTCAGGCCTCGGTATGATTTGGGGCCAAATTTTTCTGGATATTTTAAAGGAATCAACCGTTTATCATTCTTCATTGCTATTTCTTTCGCTCTCCAAGTGAAGTACCAAAACAAAGTTCTTTCAGTGAAAATGACAGGTAACACTTATTCATTAAGCAATTAACATGAGCCAGCCATTGACTTCCTCTCAATTCCTCTGTAACAACTTCCGGAGCTGGTATGAGGATAACCATTTGCCAAGTGAGGAATCTGAGGTTCAAAAAAGGTTAAAAACTTGCCTAAGGCCACCTGACTGGTAAATAATTAAGATGGAATTCCCCCCAGGTTTGACAGAAAGCCCATGCATTTCTGCCTCCCATTTTTGTCAGCAGTAATATTAAGTAGTACTAAATCTGAGTACAGCACACAACTCTGGATTTCACCACTTAAAGGGAAGAAGTTTAGGAACATCTTGTGATGTGCTTCTATTCCTATTCTTGAGTTTTCATCACTGAAGTGACAAATATGATTCCTGTCATGACAGCGTTTGCATCTAGTGGAGACTACCATGAGGCAAATAAACACAGAGAGAATGTATCCCTGTGGGAAGCGGCACAGCGGGATATAACAAAAGGGATCACAGTTAGGTCCTCAGTTAAGATTCAAAGTTCTGAAAAGTACTCTCTGAGGAAGTAACATTTATGGGGACCCAAAGGAGAAGTGGGAATTATCTAAAAGGGGGAGACACATATTCCTGGAAGTAAATTGCAATCCACAAGATAGAAAAGTTCTTATGACCTCTGAAAACCTGTGAGGAGGCCCGAGCGCTTGGGCCCCAGTGAGTGGGGGATGGGCAGGCAGCAGAAGCCAGAGGCACAGGGCTTGGTGGGGACGAATTCACAGACCCTTCCTTCCACTTTGTCCTCAGCTCAAAGGGAAACCGTGAAGAATTTTGAGCAGAGGAGTGACATGATCCAATGTATGCTTTTTAAAGATGACTGTAGTTGCTTTCTGAAGAAGAATGAGTTGGAAAAAGGCATAAAAGGAAGCTGGGAGACCAATTAGAAAACCGTTTCAGTAACTCAAGTGAGTGACGAGGTATGGCTGAGGCAGGCACCTGAGAGGAGTGGAGTGACTTAGGGAACATTTTAGAGTTAAAGTGTGGGAGACTTGGTAATGACTGAGAGCAGCACGAGGAAAT
Source organism: Spilogale gracilis (assembly GCA_004023965.1). Lineage (NCBI taxonomy): Eukaryota > Metazoa > Chordata > Mammalia > Carnivora > Mephitidae > Spilogale > Spilogale gracilis. Next base: position 92,935 of record PITA01000073.1, on the reverse strand, counting down.
TGTAAGAAAGCTGTCAATTTCTGTTTCCAGTTGGTGAGTGGAGGAAAGTGTCATTTGCCTAGATGGTCAGGAGTTCTGCTGGAACATGTCCATGAATTGTCCAGGAGGAGAGGGGACATAATAATAAAATGAAAAAGCATGAGTAAGTACTTATTAAATGCTGACTGTATGTCAGACATGGTTTTAAGTACTTTAAATATATTACTTCATTTATCATCAGACCCTATAAAATGTATACTCAGCTTCTCTAGTTTATAAAGAAGTGAAGGCACAGAATTGTTACATAATATGCATGGGGTCACCCAACAAATAAGCTGTAAAATTGGAATTGAGCCACTCCAAAGTCTGAAACTGAACGTCCAAGGATCTCTGGCTTTGGTCTTCAAGTAAGCAGTTAGATACAGCAGCACCCAGCACTGTGTGCACAGCCCAGTCCTCTGGGTTTCCTTCTCTGAGCCCCTTGCACTCATTCCTATCTCTGATTGTTGTCGGGCTGTGCTAGGAGGAACACAGTCTAATTGCAATAACTCACAGAAGATACAGATGATGGATGCAACTCCCAGGATATTTGCAATTTTAAAGAGACCACTTAAACTTAATGAATCTGTAGAGAAATAGTCTCATTGAGAGAGAGGATACCTGTGGCCCCTGAGTATTCTCAAGGAAGCAGTTTTGCCCAGTCTGCTTATCAATCAGGATGGCCCTGCTCACACGGAGACATACCAAGATACACACACAGAGCGCTCCCCCACGGACACACAGGTGCATACACTCAGGTACATATGAATACACTGAGATGCAGGTACATCATACACACCCACACACCATGCACACACACACTTACAATGCAGATACATGCGGTGCCTGGGTGGTTCAGCGGGTTAAGCGTCTGCCTTTGGCTCAGGTCATGATCCCAGGGTCCTGGGATCGAGCCTGCATCTGGCTCCCTGCTCAGCGGGAGCTGCTTCACCCTCTCACTGTGCTGCTCTCCCTGCTTGTGCTCTCTCGCTCTCTCTGTCAAATAAATAAATTCTTTTAAAAAATGTAGATCCATATGTGCACCCAGCATGTGTTAATATACCCATGTACTGTGTATTTTTTTACATGGAATATACCTTTATTAATAACATCTATATTACCACGTTTATCTAACAGCCTATCATTCAGCAAATTAGACCTTCCTACTTACTGGTGCACCCAGCTTACTAAGCCCGATCCTCCTCATCATGTTTGGTTTGGTTTGGTTTGTTTTCAGGGGGGAGCTTTTTTGATAGAACCTGCACAAAGAGAAAATCTTCACTTTCATAGTGATACTCCTGACCTTGGGTCTTCTATTCAATTATTTCCCATAATTACTACTCAAACCATGTGTTCTAACTTTTTGGTTACAATTGAAATAAGGTTTATATTCTCATTAAGCTTCCTCCCCTCCAAAAAAGTTGTGTAGTATATGTGTGTGTGTGTGTGTGTGTATGTGTGTGTGTGTGTGAGAGAGAGAGAGAGAGAGAGAGCGAGTGTGTGTGTGTGTGTGTGTGTGTGCACAGTGTCCTTGGCTAATGGGCAGGGACAAGGATATGTACAAAATTCTAGGCCAGAGCAAAGAGTTTGGGTTTATTATGCTAAGTGAAATAGAAAGCCACAAAGAGTTTTAAATGGAGGAGTAACAGGAACTGATTTCTTTTTCAAAGTGCCACGGTAGCTGTACTATGGGGAATACTTACAAGGACCAGAGAAGAAGTAACAAAACAAAACAAAACAAAACAAGACAAAAGAACCATTAGGAGGCAATGAGAGCAGTCCAGAGGGGAAGACAAGTAGCTTGAAGTAGAGCCAGAGTAGCAGGGAATGAAGAAAGTTTGATAGGTTCAGGAAAGCTCATGAAAGAAGGGCTGGCAGGACCTGCTGGGGGACTTGACATAAGACAAGGAAGAGCTTAGACAATGGGTGGACTTACTGAGAAAAGAGAAACCTAGGAGAAGAGCAGGGACCCAAAGTTCTCTTAGCTATGGTCCATCTCAGTGCATGCCACCTTCATGGAGAGGTCAAGGAGCGGCTGCATCCATAAAACTGAATTACAAGGAGAGGTCAGGACTGTGGACAAATATGTGAGAATTGGGAGAATAAAGATGGTGTGCAAAGCACAACGCTGGAGGAAGTTAGTAGGTGAGCGTGTACATAAAGAAGAAGCTATGAACAGCTGGGACACTCCAGCATTTTCCGGCAAACACAGGAGGAGGGGAAGCAAAGAAAATAGAAGAAACTATCACTGAAGGATGAGAAATAGCAAAGAGCTTTTATCAGTTTTACTAGCATATGAACCAGCTGAAAAAAAATAAATCTATTTTATGTGCTTTCTCCTGCGAGAGCTAAGAATTGGGGTGAGGCACTGTGGTGATTGTGGAGATATGCGTCCATGAATTCCTTTATATTCCTTCCTTCAGAAAGTGGGGCTGACTTTCCCTCCCCTTGTGCTGTATGTCATTAATGAATCACTTCCAGTTAATCCAATCTGGCGATCATAATGTTCTATCACCTCAAGATTAGATTTTTTAAAAATCGCAGTTTTTCTCTTGGGCGCTGTCTCTCGTTTTTCTCACTGTCTCTTGAATCACCAGCGCTGAGGCAAGTTGGCTGCCGGGTTGTGAGGTGACCCATGCCCAGCGGAACTGAGAGCCACAATCAACAACTGGCATCAGCTTGCCACACATGTGAGGGAACCAAGTAGATCCTTCATCCCCAGTCCTACCTCCAGATGACGGCAGCCTCATCCCAAGTCTTCACAGGAGACCCTGAGCCAGAACCACCCCGCCAAGCAGCTTTCAAAACCTATGACAGAATAATCGTCTGTTGTTTTAAACCACCAAGTTTTGGGGTAATATGTGAAGAAGCAATAGATAACTAATTCATCAGCATATGGGAGAGAACAAATGCCGTGTAACAAGTTTCCCCTCAAATGTTTTTGTTACTTCTAAGGAAAAAAAACCCAAACATGTTAAATGTGCTTGAGAGAGAGCATAATTGATATCTTTTCTCCACAAAGAAGTGAGACCTCGTGGCATGGACCCGTGTTTGGTGAACATTTTCCATATTCAGCCACTTTGGTCAAAGAACAGCCTAACTCCATTAGTATTCCTGATAATGAAACACAATGTTTAGAGGTCAGTTTCAACATGCAATGGGTTTTGTAAAGTATTCCCCAAAAGAATTACTCCCCAGTCTCCCTGAAAATGGAAGGTCAAGACCAAGAGAACATAACGGAGAGTAAAGAGAATGAAGATTCAGTGAGATACAAAGGAAAGCACAGAAGCTTAGGCTCTTCCTGCATCTGCCAGTGAGGACTTGGAAATGTTATCTAGTCTTTTTTTAAAGCTCACTTTATGGGGGCGCCTGGGTGGCTCAGTTGGTTAAGCGACTGCCTTCGGCTCAGGTCATGATCCCAGAGACCTGGAATCAAGTCCCACATGGGGCTCTCTGCTCCTGCTTCTCCCTCTCTCAGTCCTCCTGCTTGTGTTCCCTCTCTGGCTGTGTTTCTGTCTGTCAAATAAATAAAATCTTTAAAACTGACTTTATTTATTGACTTGGGAGAGACAGAGAGAGAATGCACGCATGAGCAGGGGGAGCAGCAGAGGAAGAAGCAGAAAGCAAACTCCCCACTGAGCAGGAAGTCCCACTTGGGGCTTGATCCCAGGACCCTGAGCTCATGACCTGAGGGGAAGGAAGACACTTAACCTACCGAGTCACCCAGGTACCCTTGTATCCAGCCTTTTGTGCCCCTATATCTGCATCTCTAAAATGAACTTCTGTCCACTTCACAGATGGATGAAATGATTAAATAAAATAACACATGTGAAAAGGCCTTTTAATGACCAGGTATTAGGTTGATCACAGACACCATCCTGTCTACTCCCTCTGCCATTGGTATATTTGATGGGAATTGCTGGATAAAGGTCACTGGCTTGTTTGCGGATAGAATACATTTATACAGGTGACCTTGAATGTTTCTCTTTCAAATTGTTCATATAGTGTTCATGCTCAGCACATTTTACTCCAAAGCTCACATTTCTACTTGTGTCCCCATACAGTCCTAAACACCTGATTCAGCTACTCTTCTGTTTTACTTTTATAAGTGATTATTAGGAACTTGTTCCTTCTCCTCTTTGATAAATCTTGGTATGGGCTATTTTATTTGGATTAAAGACACACAAAATCTCAGGAATAGTTGTAAATTCCAAGTCAGTTTAGCTAGCATTTTTTGGCATCGGGTTCTACTCTCATTTCTCTGAGTTGAAATCACTAAAAAGAATCACTCTGGGGCACCTGGGTGGCTCAGTTGGTTAAGTGACTGCCTTTCGGCTCAGGTCATGATCCTGGAGACCCGGGATTGAGTCCCACATCAGGCTCCCTGCTCGGCAGGAAGCCTGCTTCTCCCTCTCTCACTCCCCCTGCTTGTGTTCCCTCTCTGGCTATGTTTCTCTCTGTCAAATAAATAAAATCTTTAAAAAAAAAAAAAAGAATCACACTGATCATGGCAGTCCATTTGAAGCAGATGACCATATTAAATTTCATTTATAAATAAAACCCATACTTTGAAAACTCCTTACATACAGATGAAATGTGTATAAACAAAAAAATTGTGCTCTTAGTTGTGTATTAAGAGAACTGTGGCATCAGACTTTATTTTCTTGTTCTTTTTTCTTTTTTTTTTAGCTTTCTCCTTTCCTAATCTTTAATATAAAGGAGAACAGTATTTATAGGGGAAACTGCTAGTCATCAGGAGTGAATGAATAAAATCATCATTATGATAAGATTGATTTACATAACCAGGCAAAGAAACATGCAGAACTGACATTTCTTTGTAAAAAAATTTTAAGTTGGAATATAAATTTCATCTGTTTTTGTATTTGTCTTCTTAGAAGTTAATTTGTTTGTAGTCAATTTTTTTAAGGGCCTTTATTTTAAGAATCACTTTTTTGGACTTTAGCAAATGTTTTGCCATGTGATCAGTACTACAAACATTTGCTCACAACTGTTGGCTTCATCTCAATTGTTTGGATGTTAAAATATTTTTAATATGAAATATTTTGAAAATACTTTGAAAAGTAGGGTAAATAAACACACACACTACATTCTCACCATGAATATGCCACAAATGTTAATATTTTGACTTGTCTGTTTCAGATATTTCTATTATTTTTATGATTATTAATATATTTTTAATTATTGAAGCAGTACAACAGAACAAAGAAAGCGTTTTAAAATACAGTAAGATATGGAGCTATTTTTTAAGCCATTTTTAAGCCATTAAATTGTCCGTTGTGAGTCTTCTTGTTCTTGAAGTATTAATTTATAAGCTGCAGGCTTGAACAAACTTCACAGTTACTGCTTGACTAAGCTAAATATTATACATAATGCAGAGTTTCTCCAAACAGTAATGAATCTGGTCAAAACAAAACAAACAAAAAAATGGTGGACAGGATCAGGACGACCTCTCTTTGCTATTCGAGCATAAAATTTTTCAAAGTTAAGGGGGAAAAAAGAGGGGTGCCTGGGAGGCTCAGTTAGCCAAGTGCCCTCCCTTGGCTCAGGCCACAGTTGGGGGATCAAGACCCGCACCATCTTTGGCTCAGCAGTGAGTCTGCTTCTCCCTCTTCCTCCACCTCTTGCCTGCCGTGCTCACTCTCTCCCTTTCTCTCAAATAAACAAACAAAAATCCACACCCCCACCAAAATAAAGTTAAGGGGGAAAAAAAGCCACATGCAAACCATAGACCCTCGGGAAGGTGGCCTCCCACAGTGGAAAGAGTGGAGTCTTGCTTATAGTCTGAGGTCACATAGGGACTCACCAGGTAGCCATCCACTAACCTCCTCCCTACATCTCTGTTTCCTCCCCTGAAAATTAGGATACCAACTACGCTTCCTGTTTTTCATCTAATGTTTTTTTCTGAGTAAGCTTTTAAGTCCCATTTATAGCCATTGTCTTCTAATCCTACATCATCGATGGGGGAAAGAAACAAACTTCCAGTAGAAACTGGAAAAGCCAAATAGACACCAGAGTACCCGGGAGAGTGAAGCCCGTGGATGCTTGCTCAGATCATCCCCTGGGAGGTCACTGACTCCCTGCATTGCCACTTCTAGTCAGCTCCCCAGCAACTAGTCTTCATTTTTTTCATGACAAAATTAGAATGATAAAGCACTTGATCCGGTATTCTCTCATTTGTTTATTTTATGTTATTTTTTTAAGATTTTATATATTTATTTGAGAGAGAGAGAATGAGAGAGAGAGCACCAGCAGGGGAAGGATGGAGGGAGAGGGAGAAACAGATTCCGCACTAAACAGGGAGCTCCTCTCATTCCTCAGTCCCAGGACCTCCGGGTCACCACCCTAGCAGAAGGCAGACGGTCACCTGACCATGCCACCCAGGTGCCCCTCATTTGCTTATTTTCACCAGATCCTTTTATGACCATGGACTAGTCATCCCTCTATAAACTATGATTTTATTTTCTTTCTGATTTCCTCTTGAAATTGTTTTGTAGTGCTTAATGAGTGCAGAGTTTCTGTTTGGGTTGATGAATATATTAGAAATAGCTACTGGTAGTGGTGGCACAACATTATGACTATAATTTATGCCACTTGCTTGTTAAACTGAAATTTTATATTAGACATATCTTACCACAAGTTTTTCTTAAAGTCAAAATTAAATAGAGGGGCGCCTGGCTGGCTCTGTTGGTGGAACATGCAACTCTTGGTCTCGGGGGCATGAGTTTAAGCCCCATGTTGGGTGTAGAGATTAATTTTAAGAAATGAAGAATTAAAATGACAGGTGAAGTCTTTCCAGATTCTTGTTTTTCCACACATAAACCTTACCCTTAGATTTGTATGGTATACTGTTCACTTATGTTTTAAAAATTATTCTGTATATGTGGTTATGCAAATTAAATGAAGTTGAGTCTTTGATTTATGGTAGACGAAGGGATTCAAAGGCTGGGAGACAGGAATTTGGAATGTTTTTGTCATGTGTGACCCACTCATCCACCCAATAACTCTATCTTAAGGAAGTATCCCTGGAAAACTTTACCTTTACCATTGCATTGAGAAATATACTGGTAAAGAATGGACCTGTGTCCTCAAAAGCTCAAGGTCCATGATGATACTGAGAAATTCTCCCTCTCAAGTGGGCTCTATGGTTCTCAGCCTTATGGGACCACTGGACATGATTATCAGAATGGGCAGCAGGAGTAGAGCAGCAATCAAAAGAGTTTAACCCACAGAGATCTTTGGTAGTACTAACTGATTACAGTGTTCCTCGAAGAAATATATTTGGACACTCTACATCCTAAAAAAATTTGATCTTTTAATTCTTGTGAACAGTCTGGACTTCAGTTTACTCAGTGGAGTCACAACTTGTCATGCAATTTCCATTCTTGAGCCAGATTGTAAACGTGACTTATTTAAGTGAAGGGAGGACCAGATTACATCAGGGATGTGTCTGCCACACTATCACAAGAAGGTTGTGTAAATCTTTGAGTTGCCTAAAGCACCTGCTGTCATTAACTAGTGTGACTGTATAATGGGGAAAGAGACATCAAGAAGTGTACCCACTTCAGCTCTTTGATCTACGAGATGAGATCGACAAGGCAGGAAGAATCAGATGAAAGTGACTGGAATAGCCTCTCCCTTCAAAAATGGAAAAATCACCAGTAATATTTCAGAAATTAGCACCACTGTCAAATCTCAAAGATGGGTGTTTCTGTCCCCTCTCTCAATTAATTCCCCTACATAGTCTATGCCAAGGAGATGGATCTTGTAGAATTATGTGGGTTATCACAAATGTAATCAGGTAGCATTGCCATTTGCACAGTTGTTTGAACTGTGGTTAATAGTATGTTATCATCAAATCTGGCAAATGCTTTTCCTCTAGATCAGCTAGTAAGGACCAGAGAAGCAATTCACTTTTATGTTCCTGGGACAATACTATAGATCTCAGTATTAACTCTGTGCTTTGAAGACCCCCTAGGTCTTGTGACAACCAAGCACTAGGGATCTTGAACATCTCACCATCCCACCAGACATTGTGGTGGCCCACTGTTTTAGCAGCATAATTCTCACTGACCCTGGAATGAGATGTGTGGGAATACGATCACACTGAAACTGAATTTCTGAGCATCGTCCCTCACCTTGACAAACATTACACCTTTTTCTTAGTGTCTTTGTTTTGCCTTTACCTGATTTAAAAAAATAAATAAATCACGCCTCAAGTTTCCCTTAAGTGACTTCTCTTATAAGATATGCGCATTTTTCTCTTCATTTTCTGGCCGTTTCTTCTCGGTGCCTTTTACCAGTTCTGTTTCTGCAACACACACACAACTAAAGCTCCATTTAGTCATTGCCCGTAATCGCTTTACCCAAATTTGCTCTGTATCCGCCTTCAAGAGGAAAGAGGGAAATATGAGGAATGACAAGCATACACAACTCTAGAGCTGTACGAAGCAAAGGGAAGTCCAGGAGATGGCCAGGAATCCAGAAGGGACACTCCTGGGGAGGGGGGCCACCAATGAGAAACCAGACTACAGCAGCCACAGGGAGAAGTGAGAACTGAACCTCTGAATTTCGGGAGTGTGGCCCTTAATTGAATGATCTACCCTAACTACTTAAGGATATATTAACCACATAAGAAGGAAATGCTGACGAATGAGCTCCAGACTTATTTTTCCTATGAAACACAGGACAACGAGGAACCAGATGGTTGCTGAGTTGATAGAAGAGAATCCAATTGTTCTCAAACATCTACCTTGAACACAAGCTCTTCCTTTAAAAACCTGTGTTGTCCTGGCTCTGCCATGATAATCTCAAACTTTGAATCCAAAACAAAATCTTTTCCCACATTTCTGCTTCCTAGTTTTCTCTTCTGCCTCTGGGGCTGTATTCTTATGAATCTCTCTGACTTACAAATCAGAGAGTAAAATTTTATTTCCTCTTCATAATCTGTGAGCCTCATTGTTTTCTACCTCCCAACGGTTGGTTTCTTTCTTGCCAGCCATGCCACATAGTCCTTCAAGTTGTCATTACCCAGTTCCTTACATTGTTCTCTCTGCCTGCAGGTGTTTACTTTGTTCAGTCTCTTCTGCATGCTATGCAAATGTAGACTTCAAAATACAGGTTTTGATTTTAGCCCCACGTGGGGTTCTCCATGGTCACAGAATAAAGTCCAAAATTCGTATGAGGCCGTCCACTATCTACCTTCTCTAGTCACAACGGGGTTCTTCCTGCTGTGAACACACACTCCGCTAATGCCCATCTCTTCTGGCTTATTTATGATGACCCTAACCTGAAATACGCTTCTCATTCTTTTCTCATTAAAATCTGCCCCACCACCAGTACAAATTTCCCATGATATGCCGAAACTTCAGACTGCTTTGGCGTCTTGCCTTCTCTGAAATCCTATATCTGTACCACATACTTCTGCATTTAGCCTTATACAAATTTTCAGGGTTGTTGATTCACTTCGCACATTAATGAGTGCCTTCGGCTGCCAGAATCTGTACCAGGCACTGTTTAACTATTCCTCATCCAATTGTCTGATCTCTCCAATTACACTGGGAGTTTCTTGAAGCAGGGATTATAGCTTATTTTTTTTTCTGATCTCCCCAGTGTCCAGCCCAACCTACTCTACAGAGCAGATGTTCAATGAATCTTGCTAAATTGAATTGAATTGGTCTCAAACTTGGCAAGAGAAAATAAGATGAATTCCAAGGAAAACTAGGAAAAAACAGAAAGGAATTAGGAACCATCATTAGAAATCTGATTGTCAGGCTGATGCATATTGAACCTTAAGCTGAATAATAGCACATTATACCTTCATCACAGCAATTTTCTCCTCCAATTTTGCCGGAGCACAACTTACCAGAGGGGAATAGATTCTTAAGCTATGCACGTGTGAAGAACTTAACACAAGGGCAGTTAAATTCTCACACGCTTCGTCCATAATATATAAAAGGTAATAGTCCAAGGCTTAGTGTTTAATTCTGAAAAATACAATTTTTTTCCCCTTTAACTGTTCTAGCTTCAGGATCCTGCCCTTTGACAAGCATCTAATAATGATTTATAAAACAAAGGGAACTTTCTCCTGCTTCAGAAAGTAACCTTCTATCTTTCTTACTAGATCAATCAAAGATCATTATTTACAGACCTATTTTGTTAAAACTTCTTTTAAGAGGAAAAGAAATATGTCCTGGGAGCACAGTAGAGATTCCCTGGGTTGGAGTAGAATGAAATCCCTGAGAAATGAAAGAGATGCTGAATCTGATTGCCTAACTAGCTGAATCATTGCAACAGGCGAAATGTACTCAAGTCCTAATAAAGTATTAACTACTAGACACTGAGATTAGGAAATTGCTCAAATGGTTATTGAGGAACAGATATCAGCAAAGCTCAGGTCAGGACTGCAAATACCCTGTTCAAGTAGAAGCAAGGCAAAAGGGAACCAAAGTCCAAACAGGCAAGTACGGACCTGACCTCGCTTCTACATGGTCAGAGTTCGAGACACAGCTTCAATTACCTATCATCCCCAAGATCGTGTTAATTTTTTCTGCCTCCTTCTCGAGGCAACCACTTATCTGCTTTTGTCACTATCAGTTAGTTAGAGTTTTATATAAATGGAATCATGCAACATGCATTATTTATTGTTTGACTTCTCTCATTCAGCACAGTTGTTTTGATTTTTACCCACATTGTTGTATTGATAGGTCATTCCTTTTTGATGCTAAGCTTCTTTCTCCAGGCATAATTACTTTGAGACTTACCCATGTTGTTGCATGTGTCAATAGGCCATTTTTTTTTTTCTTATCGAGTAATATTCTATTACTCGGGGGCACCTGGGTGGCCCAGACAGTTAAGCATCTGCCTTCAGCTCAGCTCCTTGGGGAGCCTGCTTCTCCCTCTGTCTGCTGCTCTCCCTGCTTGTGCTCTCTCTCTGCCTGTCAAATAAATAAATAAAATATTTTTAAAAATATTCTATTACATGATTTAATGCAATTTGTCCATTCACCTGTTAATGGACATTTGGCTTGTTTCCAATGGGGGGCTGTTGCTGATAAAGCTACCATAGATACTCATGTATAACTTTGTACAGAAATATGCCTTGCTCTTCCTTTAGTAAATAAGTACCTAGGAGAACAATGGCTGAGCCATGGGTTAGGTGTATGTTTAGCAATTTAAGAAACTGTCAAACCGTTTTCTAAAGTGATTGAGCCATTGTACATTTGCACTAGCAGTGTATGGGAGTTCTACTTTCTTTGGCATCTTCATCAACACTTAATATTGTCAAGTTTTTTAATTTTAGCCTCTCTAGTAAGTGATACAATGTGATTTTAACTGACCTTTTCTTAATGAAAAATGGGATTTAGCATTTTTATGTGTTTATTCTCCGCCTGCACATCATCTTTGTTAAGTGTCTATTCAAATATTTTACCCATTTTTAAATGGGATTTGTTTCCATATTATTTATTGAGTTTTGAGAGATTTTATAGATTCAGGATACAAGATTTTTAGAAATACGTGTTTTGTAAAACTTTTCCCCCAGTCAGTGCTTTGTCTTTTTATTCTGTTAATGGTGTCTCTCAATGAGCAGTGTTTTTAATTTTGATAAAGTTCAATTTATTGATTTGTTATTTTATACATTATGTTCTGGTGTCCTATCTAAGAAATCTTTGTCTATTCTGAGGTCGTGAGGATTTTCTTTCTTTCTTTTTTTTAAAGATTTTATTTATTTATTTGATAGAGAGAGACACAGCTAGAGAGGGAACAAAGCAGGGGGAGTGAGAGAGGGAGAAGCAGGCTTTTCAATCCTAGGACCCTGGGATCATGACCTGATCTGAAGGCAGATGCTTAACGACTGAGGCACTCAAGCACCTGTCATGAAGATTTTCTATTTCCTTCTAGAAGTGTTATTGTTTTAGCTTTACATTTAGGCCAGTGATTCATGTTGGATTATGCCATTTTATCTTCATGTAATGGTCTTGCATCATTTTTTAGTGGTGTTAAGCATGGAAGAAATTTTGTGGTTTTGAGGCGCCTGGGTGGCTCAGTTGGTTAAGCGACTGCCTTCGGCTCAGGTCAGGATCCCGGAGACCCGGGATCGAGTCCCACATCGGGCTCCCTGCTCGGCAGGAAGCCTCCTTCTCCCTCTCTCACTCCCCCTGCTTGTGTTCCCTCTCTGGCTGTGTTTCTCTCTGTCCAATAAATAAAATCTTAAAAAAAAAAAAGAACGAAATAATCTTAAAAAATATTGTGGTTTTATTTTGTTTTGTTGTTTTAGTTTTGCATATGGATATCTAATTGTTCCAGTATTATTTGTTGAAAAAATTATCCTTTTGCCACAGAATTGCTTATGCTTTTTTGTCAGAAATTCAGTTTCCCGTATATGTAAGGTTTTTTTATGGATTCTCTATTTGGCTTCATTTCTCTGTTTGTTTATCTTGACATCAGTACCACACAATCTTGAAATTAGTATTAGCCCTCCAACTTTGGTCTTATTTTTAAACTTTTTAAATGTACTTTAAGTCTTTGTATTTTCATATGTATTTTAGAATTAACTTGTCAATTTCTACAAAAGCACCTGTTGGGATTTTGATTGGAATTTGAACTGAAAGATCAATTTGGAGTGAGTTATCATCTTAAGAATATTAAACATTCTGATGGGTGGGCATGCTCTAAGTCTTCATTTACTTAAATATCCTTTAATTTCTCTCAGTCATATTTTATAACTTTCAATGTTCATGTCTTGCACATTTTTCCCAGACATATCCTTAAGTATTTAGTATTTTTAGTGTAATTGTAAATTGTGTTGTTTAATTTCAATTTGTGATTCTTAGTTACTAGAATATAGAAAACAGTTTATTTTTTCATATTGACTTAAAATCAGTACTAGTAATGCTTTTGTAAATTCTCTGCATTTTCTGCATGGACAATAATATGGTCTTCAAATAAAGACAGACAGGCTGCATTTTTTAAATTTCTTTTTATTGCTTTGTATAATGAGAAAAAAAATCTTCTAGAATACTCATGTGATAGACCCTCCATTATCCTTTAACGTTTCTTGTAGTATAGTCTGGTGGTGATGAATGCTTTTCAGCCTTGTATATCTGAACAATCTTTGTCTTACCTTCATTGGAAAAATATTTTCACTGGACAGAAAATTCTATTTGACAATTTTTTTTTCTTTGAGTACAAGATACTATTCGCCTGCCATCTTGCATGATTTGCTTTTTCCAGGGAATTGGTTGTTATCTTGATCCTTATTCCTCTGTATAACCAGACTTGTTTTTTCCTCTGGCTGCTTTAAAGATTTCCTATGTATCACTGATTTTGATCAAAGTGATTATACTGTGCCTTGGTGTAGTTTTCTTCATGCTTTTGTGGTTGGGGTCCTTTTATATTCCTGGAGCTTCTACAATCAAGCTTGGAAATTTTTCTAACATTACTTCTTCAAATCTGTTTTTTGCCTCCCTTGCTTGAGGACTCTGATTATATGTGTATTAGACCCCTTGATGTTGTCCCAGCTCGGTGAGGCTTTTTTCACTGGTGCTAATTTACTTTTCTGCCTCAGGTTTCTTTCATATACTTGATATTGTTATGTCTTAAAACTCTTTAATCTTTTCTTCCATAATGGCTTATTTGCTGTTAATTATAGGCAGCATAAATTTCATATCATGCTTCATAGTTTTTATCTCTAAAAGTTTGATTTCATCGTTTTAAAAATATCTTTCCTATCTCCACTTAATTTTTTAACACATGAAATACAACTGTAATTGCTCTTTCAATATCATCATCTGATAATGTATCTGTCCCAGTTCTGGATCTATTCCAAGTGATGTTTTCTTCTCATAGTGGGTCATAATTTCTTGGGTTTTTTTAGCATGATTGGTAGTCTTTGATTGGATGTCAGATGGTGAATTTTCCCTTGCTGGGGACTGGTTATTTTGTACTTCATGAAATATTCTTGAGCTTTGTTCTGGATGCAGTTATATTACATAGAAAGAGTATGATAATCTCAGGTCTTAACTTCCATGATTTGTTTGGGTGCCATTATTCTAGGGCTAATTACTGCTCACTTCTGATGTGGAACTTTCTGTACTCCACCCGCTGAAGGGTGTATACCTTCTAAATTCTCAGACTAAAATGGAATTGAGAACAAATACATTTACAGAACTCTAGCTTGTCCATGATACAACATCTAGTAAAGATAAATGAGTTCACACACCGAAATAAATGAATATAACTTTTGAATATATACAAAAAATTCCTAAAGAAATACAAATAAGCAAAATTCAGCAATATATTAAAATAACATGTCATGACCAAGAAATTGGGAATAATTTGGGAAATAGGTTAATATAGTAGCTCTCTTGTAAAGTAGTTAGGAGTATGGACTTTGAATTTAGACAAATCTGGTTAAAATTGCACTTACTTGTATAATTTTAGGTATGCTTCATAAGATCTCTGATCCATAGGTACCTTTTCTTTCTTATAAAACTTACCTCATTGATACTATGAAAAGAGTAAATGAAATACTGTATCAATGCACTCAGCACAGAAGTTTTGAATACCACATATTTTTCTAAGTTACTTTCTAGAACTGTAGGAAAATTGCAAAATTAGTGGTAATCTGCTACAATCCTTAACTCTTGACAGAGATTTTTCCCAGTGATGTGAACTCAGCTTTTACTCTGTACATTCCCAGTTTAACAAGTGTAGATTATAGGGTCTGGGGTTAGGCCTAAAGGCATTTTATAAATCTAAGACTATTATATTGTTAGACCACAAGTACAATTTGATAGTTCACTCAGCTATTTACAAGACAAGACTGAACTCTAACTATATTGTGCAGATCCAATCTATATCCACTTATAGATAAATAAGTACTTAGCCCATGATAATCCAGTGTCTTCTATCCCAGCGAAGAACAGATGGCCTCTTTAGACTAGTTTCTCCTTATTCGAATCATTTTGGACAATAGTTTTGATTCATTTAACTAATTCATAATTTATGCATGTATTAATTCATACACATAGTAAATAGATACACACTGATACCCAAGAAACACTACCCCGCCCTACACAAAGTGTTGAGTGGGATACAAAGTAGCATACTTATTCTTAAGAAAGAACAACATGCAAAGAGAAAATAATAATATAAATGAAAAATAGTGTTATAAAATAGAAAACACAAGGAGCAAACTAGGTAATGTGGCAACTAATAAATAGTGAGCTCAGAGGGGAAGGTTGCTGAGGGCTAGAGTGGTCAGGGGAAGCTGCTCATAGGAACTGGCTGCGGAGCAGGAATTTAAAGGCTGAGTGTAGGGGCACCTGGTGGCTCAGTCTCTTAAGTATCTGACTCTTGATTGCAGTTCAGGTCATGACCTCAGGTTCCTATGGTCCTGGGATGGAGCCCCATGTCAGGCTCTGTGCTGAATGGGAAGTCTGCTTAAGGATTTTCTCTCTCCCTTGTCCTCTGCCTTCCCCCTGCTTATGTTCTCCCTCTCTCTCTCTCTGAAACAAATAAATAAATATTTCAAAAAATAAAATAAAAAAGGGTGAGTGCAAGGTGAGCCTGCAGATGTGAAGGTACATTAGAGGAGCACTGCGATGTGAGCAAAATCAACAAGGCCCAAGATCCTCCCACAAGGTTAGCGGTAATGAGTAGACCATGGTTGGCCATTGTGGCTGGTGTATAGTAACCTGTGGTAAAGTGCAAGGGGATAGGTCTGGGACAATGAGTTCAAGTGGAGGATTTTATCCGGCAAGCACTGAGGAATGTGGTAGAGTCTGCTAACTGACACCTACACTGATTTCCCCTCCTTCTATGATCATACAACTTCCTAGGTCAATTAGATACATGGCTTTCTGTAACAAAGACTATCTCCTCTCCCCTTTAAAGCTGTGAGATGTGAATGGACACGATGTGTGTTTCTGGGTATGCCTGAAAAGAGAAGAAGCATGTTTTCCCCCACTGTCCCCTTTCTTCATCCTTTATTGGAAGTAGAGTATGCCATGTGGAACCATGTGAGTCAGGGAAATGCCTTAGCACAGCGGAGCAGCAGGAAAGAAAGGCTTAACTCCTTGGGCTACTCACACGTGTATGTTTTATGAAACATAAACTCACTTCTATTTTGTTTAAAACCCTCTTTTGCAGCCACACCTGGGCACTAATCTATTGCTTCCCTGAAGTGGACTTTTAGTCAGGCAAGACCTAGAATGATCAGTCATTTCTGACCTTTTTTCATTTAGCCCAATGGACCGCATAAATGACACATACACAAAGGAGCTGGAAAGCTCTGTCTTAACTTTTAAAAAAGAACTCCTGGGAGTGTTTGATAAGGAAATGACATGATAGGAATTGTGTTTTATAAGAAGTGAGTGACATATAGCAAGTCAGTGTTGCCTGGGGCTAGGAATGGGGATTGTCAGGTTTTACAACAAAAGCATGTTGTGCAACTTTTTGAAATGATGAAATGTGCTGCGTCTCAATGGTGGTTGTAGCTATATTAGTCTATATATATTTGCAAAACTAGTACTTAAGTATGTGAGATATATATATCTCACCTAAACAAAGTTGATAAAAGAAATTAATTTGGGGATGCCTGGTTGGTTCAGTCAGTTAAGCTTCGGACTCTTAATTTTGGCTCAGGTCATGGTCTCAGGGTCATTATTTGAGAAGCAGAGCCCTACGTCAGGCTCCCCTACTCAATGTGGAGCCTGCCTGAGAGTCTCTCTCTCTGTCTCCCTTATTTCCTCTCCCTGCTCTCTCTCTTTCTCTCTAAAATAAGATATAGGTCAATGAGAGGAGACAAGAGATGGGAGAAGAGAGAAATGTACAGCTTCAATCAAAGTTTTAGGTAGTTTGGACTGGGAAATAGTAAAAAGAATAAAATTAGAAAAAAAATGCTCATTTTGAAGGAAGAAGTTCCAGAACTCAGAGACAATTTGGGCCTGGAGATACTGACTGATAGGGAGGAGGACTGGGCTTTCTGTGGAAGGCAGTGGCTGAGTTTCGCCAGAGGCTGATGGAGAGGCCATGTCACAAAGCAGTGAGGGGAGAAGGGAGAGCACTGCCATTCACTAGTGAAAATTACTTCCTTAATCTCTCTGAGTCCCTTTCTTTTGTAAAATGGGGATCATGATGCCTACAGATTGAAAAAGATTTGTAGAGTGCAGAGAAAAATCTGTGTAATACACCTAGCACCCTAGGGCCTGGCCCGTGGGAGGCACCATGAACACATGAGATGAAAAATGATTGCAATAATGTATTCTAGGAGAAAATAAATGAGTTTTCAGGATGGTATGACAGACTGTCCCATACATACTTCTAAGAGATGCTTGGAGGAGAGGGAAAAGAACTCAGTTAAGAGAAGAGATGAATCCACTTCTAAATCACAGGGTGATAATTGGAAGTGGGCTTGAATAAACAGCATAGCACTTGACAGTAATTTTTTTTTAAAGGGGTGGCTCCTTTTTCCACAGAAGATTCATTGGTATCTTCATTTCTCTTTTCTTTACCTCGCTTGACTCATTCATAGGAGTGGGAGTTCAGACAAAAGGAAGCTCTTGGAGCATCCTACTTAAGATTCTCCTCATATTAGATTTGGTTCTCTGCCCATTTTCTGTCAGGATTTCTGAGATCAGA
This sequence comes from Spilogale gracilis, assembly GCA_004023965.1. NCBI lineage: Eukaryota > Metazoa > Chordata > Mammalia > Carnivora > Mephitidae > Spilogale > Spilogale gracilis. The sequence goes on along the minus strand of PITA01000073.1, from coordinate 75,256 downwards.
AATAAATGCATAAAAATTCAGGCTCAACAGTGAACTCTCTGAGCTCCAGACTGGCATTTACAGCTGCCTGTAGACATCTCCATCTGTGAGTCCTGCGGGCATGCCCAACTCAGTATGTCCCAAACCAAATTAATTACCCTCCCACACACCCGCTCCCCTCCAGTCTTCTATCTAGGTTAATGCTAATATACCAGCTACAAAATCTAGAAATTTCAGGTCTTTGACTCCTCATTCCGTCCTCAATCTGCTGCCAATGTTTGTGGATTCATGCTGATACGTGTTGTAATCTGTTGCATGCATTGTATTTTTTTTTTCTTCCATTGCCCTGGTGAGCATCCTTCTCTCTCCAGGACCACAGCAATAGCAATCTCGCAGGCCCTCTTCCAGAGTCTGGAATAGATGTTCTAGAACTCTGGAAGGGCTGGTGCCTACACAAGATAAAGAATGGCCACCCTATGGGGTTGCATAATAAATAAATAATCAATAATCAATAAACCTGTCTCACTGCTACCAGTCTCTCTCGCTGGCTAATCCAGTTAAATTTCTGAAATGCAAATCACTTCTTCTGAAAATACTTCAATGACTCCCCATTTAGCTTTAGAAATGCTGTCCAAAAACCTAAACTTCACCCATTTCCTTTCCCATGGTAGCTCTTCAAGCATCCTGTGCTCTAACCACATCAAAGGACAAGCTCTGCCCCCTTCTGCCCCCCCCCAGATAATATATACTTTTAACTTCAGAATCATGGAATGTTCTCCATGAGTTAGCGCAGTACCACTCTTCCTTCACCTTCCTAGTGTAGCTGCTTTACTTCCCCTCTTCTCAGTCTCCCATTCCTGACCATGACCCCACTCGTTGTGTCTTCTATGAATTTTATCTGTGACCAGCACAAGTATCTCGCCGCCAGATCTTACAGTGCTTGAGAACAGACACCGTCTCCTATTGTCATTTCTGAATCTCCAGGGCACTCTGAACACACTATTAACTAGCCTGAAAATAATCTTAAATTTTCACTTTAAAAACATGGTGATTTTTAGAAAAGAGAGCTTCCGAAAACTCCCAAAGAAATACTTAGCAATTTTGTTTGCAGCCTGCCCTCCTACCAAGAGGTCTGTGTCGACCACCTCAGAAACAGTGTCCCTTCCCCATAAACCAGTGAATATAAGATTATTGCCTCAATTTATGCTGGCTGCTTTAGAGTACTAAATTAGGTTATAGCTCAAAATATTAGAAGTACCAGAAGTCTAAAAATGGAGAAATTGACATTATTTATTTATTTATCTATTTATTATTATATTTCTTATTTATTTGACAGAGAGAAACACAGCAAGAGAGGGAATACCAGCGGGGGGGGGGGGGAAACGAGAGGAGAAGCAGGCTTCCCGCTGAGCAGGGAGCCCGATGCAGGACTCCATCCCGGATCTCCGGGATCACTACCTGAGCTGAAGGCAGACACCCAATGACTGAGCCACCCAGGCGCCCCTTAACTTTTATTTATAATTGGAGGATTTTTTTTTTTAACAGTGTATGCCTGTTCTTTCCGTGTCTGAGACACATCAACAAAAAAAGCAGCATTCAGGGTCGCCTGGATGGCTCAGTCAGTTAAGTGTCTACCTGCCTTCTGCTCAGGTCATGATCTTGGGGTCCTGGGATTGAACCCCATATCCGGTTCCCTGCTCCACAGGGAGCCTGCTTCTCCCTCTCCTTCTGCTGCTCCCCCTGCTTGTGTTTGCTCACTCTCTGACAAATAAGGAAACAAAAACTTTTTTTAAAAAGCAGATATTTGGATAATTTGACCATTATCCAAATAATTCAAATACCACTCATAGCCATCTTGATTTTAGGTGAAATTATGAGAAGGTGGGTGTTGAGGAAATTATAAAAAGGGATGCTTTTGGTTCTGACTGAGCAAAGGATTTACTCAGTTTTCAATTCAACCTGAGGAAGAGATAAAATCTGGTAGTTGATTTCAAATATTGCATTTTTAAAAATCATTTTCTTCTAAAAATTATTTTAAGAGACTGGGATATGAAGACATTAAGGAGATAAATGAGCATGAATGTGAATATTTTTGTATTATAGTAAACAGCTGCATTATTTATCATTTAGCTCAAAAACAAACCTGAAAAATAAATGAGTATCTTTTCATCTTTCTTCACTGAGGAAACATCCTCTTACAGATTACTTCCAGAGTTTGGAAATCATTACTGTTACTTTACTCAGTCATTTCTTCTCATATTTCTCTCCCCTTGCTAATCATGTGGAGTGATAAACATGTTTAAAATGTATAAAAATTAGGGGCACCTTGGTGGCTCAATTAGTTAAGCAACTGCCTTCGGCTCTGGTCACGATCCCGGAGACCTGAGATCGAGCCCCACATTGGGCTCCCTGCTCGGCGGGAAGCTTGCTTCTCCCTCTCTCACTTCCCCTGCTTGTGTTCCCTCTCTAGCTGTGTTTCTCTCTCTCAAATAAATAAATAAAATCTTTAAAAAAATAAAAAAATGTATAAAAATTAGAAACAAATTATTACTCTCTAGAAAATATTTATTGACACATTTTAATTTTCTTTCCATTTTCTGAGAAATAAACATAATACACAAAATACAGTAAAATGCACTCTCCCCATCTCAAATAAATATATTTTACTCTTGTAAAAAATTTAATAATCTGTGTAATTCACCACAGTATCTTAATCAGTGAAATAAAGCAAAGTATATCTCTAGTTAAATTGTCACTTATGTTAATGATTCTCATGGCATTTTTTTGGAGAAGGAACATTATTCTCTGTAGAATTATATTCAGACTTGGCAGACTATGGTCTCTTGTTTGGAGAAGGCAAAGGTAAGCTCATTTTAAAAAGTGTTGAGCGTCAAAAAGAGCCTTTGTTTGGGAGAAAGGAAACATCCAAGATTTTGCTGAATGAACTACATTATGTGTAAGCCTTCTTGTTAATACTTCCTAGAGACCAGACTACATTCTTAATTATAATGATTCCTATGCATCACACAGGCAATTTTTCAAAATTAGTGGTTAAGTATTTAAATTAACAGTTATGTACGTAATATAAGCCCAAGACGGAATTTTAAAGCTCTAGTAACAGGAAAGGTTAAAAATAATGGTGCTATACAGGACAAATTTATCCTTTTCACTCACAATTGTTATTCTTAACGTAATAAGAACTGAAATCTACTGAATTATACAGACTTAACACGAACTCTTATATACATATAGATCCCTGATCAGTTTAAGACAATGTGTTAATTTGCTCTTTTAAGTAATAAGAATATTTTAAGTAGCCAAAAAAAAATCACATTTAGGTAGTCACCAATCTTGAGAGTTCTCTTATGTATAATCTACCCACTCTCTAAAGAATACGTCACCAAGTAAGACAGTTCATTAATACTGCCTCATTTCCTACATTAGAAGTTCATTGATACTTGGTATACTAGCAAGTTTATGGAAGTAGATCCAACTTCACTGCAGCTCCAGACCCCACAGCATAGCCTGTTTACATGGCTTCAGAAATGCTGGTCAAACTACGGCAAAGCTTAAGCGTCAAAGCATAACTGTGTTCAGTAAAAATCTCATACAGGTTATAAAGTGGGTATGAGATCTGTCTTCAGCATTATAAAGGGCATCAACCATTGTCCAGGTGGTGACTTAGAAAATGGAACTTTTCCCTCTTTATTTTAAAGGGTAGAAAATTATATGCTTAGTTGTTCCTTTATGGCCACATTTTTATTTCTACACATTTCTGAAACAGGTAAGTTGTGTGCTCAAAAATTCACAAGTCCAATAAAAATCAATTTGTGATTCCCTTCTTTGACATTCTCTATAATTCCTCCATCTCAAAGTGTGTAGTGAAGCTGTTTGCCATAGATGTGTGCTCAAAGATCCTCGACAGGCTTGGTTTCAACAGCTCTACTGAGTGACATGACAGGTGTTGAGTCGTGTCATTCTTCAAGGACATCATTTGGTCTGTCCCAGGCTCCCGTCTATCATAATAAAGAGCCCAGAGAAGAGTAATGGTGAGAATCATGGCCAAGATTTGTGTCACTCCAATGGAGATACCCAGAAACCTTAGCACCTGCAGCTGTTTGGTTCCTCTCAAAAAGGAATACATTTTCTTCCCACAACCCTGTAAAAGAAGTAACACAGTATTACTTTGGGGGTATCACAGAGGGTCAAAAATAATGAAAACAAGCAATCTATATCAGTTAATGGAACCAAACAACTTGAATCATGAAAGTTGAACACAGTGACTCTCAATAGGGAATGCCTATGAGAAACCAGAGGGCAGATGGACGTGAGCACTTTTTGAAAAGCCAGCCCAGGTGATTCTGATGAGCTAAATCCTTCTGTCTTCCACACAACTGGAAATTGAGAACCACTGGCATCAAACACGACTAGAGCAGGGGCTGGTAAACTCCTTTTTTTGTAAAGGGCTAGATAGTCAATCTTTGAGGCTCTGCTGGCCATATGGTCTCCAGCAACTGCTTACCTCTGCCACTATAACCAGCAAGTCACCATAGACAGTATGTAAATGAACACACATGGCTGCATTCCACTGAAACCTCATGAACAGAAAAAAGCAGTAGGCCAGATTTGGAGCACAGGCCACAGATTGCTGACTCCTGATAAAGACTGATCCGAATTTTCGAAACTAATGTTTCCTTACTATTATTTGTACTCACTGTTAGATGACAGCTCATTTGGACAGAGACTTTCCCCCAAGGATCAGGAATGTTTGCCCAGTCTACTGCCAAAATATGCTGGTGGGTGGAAATCCACGTACCCACTTCTGCCCAGTGCCCATAGAAATACACATGGGGGGGGGGGTTCTGGCATGACATCAAGTTCTAGTTCCACTAGGTAAGGGTTTGAAAGAATCTTTAGCTTCCCTACATGTTAAAGACACCTGACTTCAAAAGATAAGCAAGGTTTTTGTTTGCTTGTGTTTAGTTTTAGGTAAAAAAGGCAAGGAGTGCCTGTGATAGAATTCTGAAAGAAGAGATGAGGAATGAAGGAAGGAAGGAAGGAAGGAAGAAAGGAAGGAAGGAAGGAAGGAAGGGGAAAGAGGAAAAAGAGAGAAGAAGGAAGGAAGGAACGAATAAGAAAGGAAGAAAGGAAGAAAGGAAGGGAGGGAGGAAGGAAGGAAAGAGAAAGGAAGGAAGGCAGGCAGGAAGGAAGGAATAAGAAAAGAAGAAAGGAAGGAAGGAAGAAAGAAAGGAAGAAATAAGAAAGGAAGAAAAGAAGGAAGGAAGGGAAGAAGGAAGGAAGGAAGGGAGGGAGGAAGGAAAGAAGGAAGGAGAAAGGAAGGAAGGCAGGCAGGAATAAGAAAAGAAGAAAGGAAGGAAGGAAGGAAGGAAGGAAGGAAGGAAGGAAGGAAGGAAGGAAGGAAGGAAGAGGAACTATAACCCAGGATTATGGGATAGGTGGGACAAAGGGAAGGCAGGAGAACGTGACTAACATTGCCATTAAGTCACTTCCCCAGTGAACAAAGCCTGGAGAACATGCCATGTCTCCATTGAATCCACAACAAAGAAATGATAATTCACTCTTCTAAAGGGAAGTTGATTCTAAATGAAAGTGAAAATCTAGGGAAGAATTTCATAATAATAAATTTCAAGAACTTTGAAGATTCTGAGATTTTACTCTATTTGGAAGCAAAAAAATTAGCCTGTCACAGTTTCATGGACTTCTGGCAGAAGACAGAGACCAAAGACTTATTACTCCTAACAACAGCAACAGCCCAAGAATGGGCAACTTCACTGGGATCCAAGGGCAACGCAGAGACAGCCAGATGATGCCTATGTACCCAGTAGCTTGCATTATGGAAGAGAAGCCTCAAGCTTAGGGAACCCTAATCTTTCATAGTGGGCAGTAACAATACTTGTCCTTTGCTTTGGAGAAAGACATTATCATTATTATATTGGGCAGTAAATAAACCCACCCTCTTCTCTGGAGGGAGACACTATCACTACCTTCAAGACTGTTTTCTGTGCAAAAACCCTTGAAAAGAGGGACACCTGAGTGGCTCAGTCAGTTAAGAGTCTGATTCTTGATTTTGGCTCAGGTTATGATGTCAGGGTCATGAGACCGAGTTCTGTGTCTGGCTCCAAGCTCAGCGTGGAGTCTGCTTGTCCCTGTCCCTCTGCTCCTCCTCCCTCCACATTCTCTCTTTCTCTCTCAAATAAATAAATAAATAAATAAATAAATAAATGAATAAATGAATAAATGAATAAATGAATGAATGAATTTAAAAACCTCCCCTTGAAAAGATAGTCCAAAACAAAAGCAAAGTGGTCCTTCTTTGCATATTATTTGCATATTTACATATTATTTACATGTTTACAAATTATTTACATTATTTACATCCAGTGCTTTACTCACAAGACATGCAGAAATGTAACAGACCCTTGGAAAATTATCTCCCAACAAGAAGTACTTGACTTTTCAAAACTTTTCTTCTGAGTTTGTGGTAATAGTGACTCACCTGCTTACCCTACTGAGGCAGCTACTTGAATAAAAAGAAATCAATAATTACTTAGAAAATTGTCTTCTTGGGTGCCTGGGTGGCTCAGAGGATTAAGCCTCTGCTTTCAGCTCAGGTCATGATCTCAGGGTCCTGGGACTGAGTCCCACATCAGGCTCTCTGCTCAGTGGGTAGCCTGCTTCCCCTTCTTTCTCTGCCTGCCTCTCTGCCTACTGGTGATCTCTCTCTGTCTAATAAATAAATAAAATCTTAAAAAAATAAAAAGAAAATTGTCTTCTTATTTTCTTCTCCAGATTCCACAAAGAACTCAACTAAATCAAGGAAAGCAAGACTACTGAATCAGTTGTTAATCTGTGATTATACTGGAGGAGAAGAATGAATAACACACAGTTCTTAGATTTCCAAAGACACTGATCAGTAGCTTTACTCTAGTAAGTCATTATTCTCAAGAAACAAGAAATCATGTAAAATTAGCCATTGACCTGCTTCTAGAGCCTTTTCTGGTCAATCATGTAACATAAATTAATAGCAGAAGATTAGCAAAACATCACAAGTTTTAACAAAAGCAAAATTAAAATACTTAAAAATTAATACAAATTAAATTGATTTAATAAAATCACTTCTCTGGCCATCTTACTTTTTTTTTTTAAAGATTTTATTTATTTGACAGAGAGAAACACAGTCAGAGAGGGAACACAAGCAGGGGGAGTGAGAGAGGGAGAAGCAGGCCTCCTGCCGAGCAGGGAGCCCAATGTGGGGCTCGGCTCGATCCTGGGTCTCCGGGATCATGACCTGAGCCGAAGGCAGTCACTTAACCAACTGAGCCACCCAGGCGCCCCCCATCTTACTCTTTTAATACACACACAAATACTCATGTACATCCATATGCACATACACACTCACACTTATTCCATGTGTCACAAAGAAAATTCATCAAGATTCAAATCCTCTTCAAAGAGTTTCATTTAGTTAATCTATCAGAGCCAACTCACTCTTCTTACATGAAATTCTAACAAGCATCCTTGCATGACACAGCATAGACTAATAGTTAAGATCATGAACCACGGAGCTAGAATTCTGAATTTCCAATCCCTGCTCTCCTACTTATAAGCTATGTGATTTTGGGCAAGTTACTTACTCCCTCTCTGCTTCAGTTTTCCTATCTGAAAAAGATAATAATAGTGCCTACCTACTTGGGATATTGGGGAAATTAAATGAATAAACACACTTAATTCTGAGAGTGGGGTCTGGTCCATGGTAAGGGTCCAGTGGGTGTCAGTTCTGATCTCGTGTGCTGGCCAAGAACACTGATGGAACAGCTCTTGCTCCTAAGAGCCACAGGGGCTGATGTTGTTTTTCAGGGTAGTGAAGTAATGATCTAAAATGATTATTTGTCACTCAGACATTAGATCACTACCTTCTCATGAAGCGGAGAGCATCACATTAAAGAGAGCTGAATTTAAAAGGTTTAGCTTCAAACATTTGGAAAATTAATTTATATGGATACATTATTTAACCTCATTGGCAGTACGAGATCACCTTATCCATCTTTAGAAAAAAGAAATTGATGCAAAATGGCTGTGGATTATGTTTAGTTAATTCCTTACCTGTATTCTCAGTACTGAGAACAAAAATGGGTATTTAATAGGTAAATAAACAATTAGTTAGAAGGAACATATCAATAATCTGATAATAATTAAAATGAACTTCAGAATTAAATATGTTTCAAGAAATACATATGGTGATGTTTCAATCCGGTGAAATGCTTTAAGTCAATTATATTTGATATTTTACCTTTTCTTTTTTTCTTTTTTTATTTTTTACCTTTTCAGTAGTCTCTGCTACTTAAATTTTACCTAGATAGTTCTTCTTTTGTGGCACCATGTTATGAAGGAGACCACGTTACCATGATATATAGGTCTTCTTATTGGCATAAGATCTCCTACCCCTTTTGACTAATTCATTCTAAATTAACAACTATAGGAAACATAATGTTTCTTTTTCCAGTCTGTGAGTAAAATCAAGCAAAGACTGATAACTAAACTACAGTCTATTGTGTTTCCTGTTTTGGCTTTGGGACGAGTCTGTTCTAATCATATTTTAAACAACATTTATAAAAAAAAGGGATAGTAAATTATATCATCCAGGGTGGTTTAGGGGATGCGATATCCTAATTAACACTGAATGTTCTAGAGTGGGAGGAGACTTTGGAAATTAATGAGTTCAACTTTGTAACCTTTAAAAAAATATGGCTAAACAGCACTTCCAGAACAACATCAGCAAAACCGGCAGAGAAAGGACCCCTCAATAGTCTCTCTTCTATATAAGCCATCAAAGAACTAGCAAAATCAATCTTTTTAGAACTCTGAAAATTAACCAAAGCATGTAGCAATCTGAGGAGCGTTATTCAAGAAAAGTATCGAAGTCTCAGTCAGAACAGCAAACTCTGTCACCTTTTAATTAGCCCTCTCCTATCCCCTCTCCCCAGCTCTGCAGTAACCTTGAAAAATCAACAGCCCATAATTACAACAAAAACCAGTGGCCTGGACGCCAGAGGCAATAGAACAGATTGGAGCTTCCTCAAAGCCCCATTCTCAGAGAACTGTCATTATTTGTGGTATCTCAAGGTTCCCTTGGAAGACCTCATTTGCAAGGCTGTTCTTCTTTGAACCTGAGCTGGAGCTCCGCCATACCCAACGGCCTTTCCCTGAGGGTGTTCATCAAAAGCAACCAGAGAACACTGAGGTTGTGTGAGGCAGTGCATAATAACTGCACACAATGATCTAGTCAAAAAGAAAATCAAGGTCCCCAAGGGCCTTGGCAAAGGTCTGGGATACATATGGGGATCTGCAAAGATACACACGTGAGTGAATGGAGCAGGGCCCCAGGGCTGTGTCCATGCTAAGCAAAGACCCTGGAAGGCACTAATATCTGACCTCTGACTAAATTGGAAGCTCTGTGCACCCTTGACAGAGACTAGGAGGCTTACCGGATCCAGGTATCAACTGACCCTTAAGTTGACTGAGCAGACTTGAGTGACCACACATGACAAAGAATACAGAGCTCACAGAATTAGTTCAGGAAGGTTATTAAGGAGCAAGCAATCAACAACCACAACAAACTTTGGGGAGGGAGGAGAATCTGATTACCAGAGTTGCCACATTTTATTATGTGTCTAGTTCTCAACAATAACAAAAAGTACAAGGTGTACAAAGAAAACAAGAGAGGATGGCTCTTATACACACAAAAAGAGCCTTCAAAGAAAATGTAATGAAAGGAATTCCCTGCCTCATGAGACCATCCTGTCCACCCCTGAAAACACTAATACTTCAACTTTTCTTTTTCTTTTTTTTAAAAGCTTTTATTTATTTGACAGAGAAACACAGCTAGAGATAGAACACAAGCAGCAGGAGTGAGAGGGAGAAGCAGGCTTCCTGCTGAGCAGGGAGCCCGACGCGGAGCCTGAGCCTGGGATTCCAGCTGAAGGCAGAGGATTAACCACTGAGCCACCCAGGCATCCCGCTTCAACTCTTCTTATTGGAATGTGTCTACTTGATACAATATATTGGTCCTAGTTCTGCTCTCCAATGATCTCTTTTCCATTAGGTGGAGAGCTCTTATCTGAAGCCATCACTCTCTTGAGCTACTCTCTCCTCCAAACTAAATATTCCTGTTTCCCCTCAAGTTTTCTAAATATATACACTGCATTAGCCTACCGAGGTCTTTCAGGATTGTGTTGATTTGGTCAATGTTACTCTGAAAATAACACTGATTTTTAACTTTAAAAAACTAGAAAATGCAGTACAATATCAAGACAGCCAAGGTTGTTGTGAAGGTTTGGATTCTCAGTTTCCCTAGAAATGTGGACATTGGATTGTATCATATGACACATAGTCAGGACCTGGCCTCCTTCCAGATCTCAGGGAGTAATCCCTAAATATTATTTCTGCATGGAGGTGGGCAAGAGTTGTTTATTCAAAGCAAAGGTCTTAGATTCCTTAACTTTTATAACAACATGTCACCCTATTACTACCTCATTTAGTTTAAAAAGCACACAGATAGCCCATGAAACCAGACAGAATTTTAGTACTTAAGTTTGTCAATAAAATTCATTGAATATGGGGGCGCCTGGGTGGCTCAGTCAGTTAGCATCTGCCTTAGGTTCAGTTTATGATCCCAGGATCCTGGGATGGAGCCCTGCTCAGTGGATAGCCTGATTCTCCCTCTCCCTCTGCCCTTGCTTCTACTTGTGCTCTCTCACTCCCTCTTTCTTCCTCTCAAATAAATAGAATCTTAAAAAAAAAAAAAAGAATTCATTAAATACAAATCTCTCTATACTATTTACAATTTAGTATTTTTTGATAATAATTCAGAAGGCATTGTAGCAACTTGCAGCATATCAAGCTTCATGCTGAGTTTCAGGGAATCATTTACACAATTACTTAAAGTTAGGGATTAACTTTCCAAAAGAACATTCCTCTTCTTGAGGACAGTGTTTTCCCTGATCCCTGTAGAAGCATTGTGCATAAGCACGGTCCTCTTAGCCTCTCTCAACTCCTCTTAGAAACAGCTCCAGGGCTCGTGGTCCATTCCACAGCATCCTCACTGAAGAGATTCAGTCTGAACACAGACTGTGAGCTTATTTTCAGGCAGTCAGATAATCATGCTTAAGGTCTACACTGTTTAGTGAAACTTGGACACTTTTGTTGAAAAACAAGACACCATGTCTAGAGAAACAAAAAAATACAGATGTGCCTCTCTGTATACTGTATTTTACTATTCATAGAGACTTAGTTGCATAAACAAACATTTCTATTGTGTGAGTCAAAGAGGAAACAGAAATGTTAGCGTTCAAAACTGCATTCTATTTCACAAAGGGGGTTTTATTCACAATTGGAGAAAACTGAATTACACTTATTTTCTTTTCTCAAAATAAAATACTCGAAGCTGTTTTACATTGAATATTTTTCTTCCTAAATAAAGTTATGTTAGTCCTACATTAATAACTTCAGAAAATTCAAAGGTATGAAAAAGCATAATGGCTAGCTTATTTCACTTGCTGAAATATTAAAATTCTGGTCAACTATTAACTGTAAATAATAACAGTACTTTTTTATCAGAGAAAAAAGAAATCTCTAATCCTATTTCCCAGAATCTATTGGAAGGCATGTCAGGAGGCCTCATTCTACTTGAAGAAATGATATACTTGAAGTTATGCTCTCCTTTATCTCCAAAATGGTTTTCTAAAGTTGGAAGAACCCCTCTGCTTTTCAGTATTTAATATTCACAGCCTACATAAAAAAATTAGGCAGACTTCTAAACAGCTTATGAAGATAAGGTATAAATGAAATCAGGTGCCAACGCATGCTATTATTGATATTTTTCTAATGGGTGTTTGGTAATAAGCATGACTCTGAAGTTAGCAGTGACTGTGCTAATTACCAGGCACAAATATACAGTCTTCACCCTTATTTCTTCTAAAATAAAAAAAAATAAATAAACTGAATGCAGTTCATGAGACCATGAGCTTTATACGCAGATTGGACCAAATATTCTCCACTGATAATCATAAATCCTGCAGGGAAATAAATGTTTCCTTAAAAAAAAATTAATTAATGGGGCTCCAGGGTGGCTCAGTTGGTTAAGCGACTGCCTTCAGCTCAGGTCATGATCCCGGAGATCCGGGATCGAGTCCCACACGGGCTCCCTTCTCGGCGGGAAGCCTGCTTCTCCCTCTCTCACTCCCCCTGCTTGTGTTCCCTCTCTGGCTGTGTTTCTCTCTGTTACATAAATAAAATCTTTAAAAAAAAATTAAACAGCAAGTAATAAAATTTACCATGGTACTTCCTCTTCTCTTAAGAGTAAGGTTAACCAAACCAAAGCATAGGAAATGCAGTAGAAAAAGAGGGAGAAAAAAACAGCAGAGCTAGAGAGTTAGAGCAGTGGGGAGGAACAAAGGGAGAGGGAGAAGCAGGTTCCCTGCTGAGCAGGGCACCCAACTCCGGGCTCCATCCCAGGACCCTGGGCAGAAGGGAGACACTAAACTGACTGAGCCACCCAGGCACCCCAAGTCTTCCATTTCTTAGTGATTGTCCCTCATATCTTGTTTAATACTCACAATACCCCCATTGGATAAACAAAATCACCAAATTTAAAAGATTGCATCTACGGAAGGCTTTTCATTTTTACAAAAAGACGCGGTTATAAAGAGACTCTAGAGCCAGAAAACCCAGACAGTGCTGCCCTGGCCTGGGAAGCCAGCCCCAGCAGCAGGCACTCCCGGGCTGAAGGAGCAGAAGCACACCTACAAGTTGCTCCTTCAAATGGCATCTCTCACTGGGCCCTTTGGCCACCTAAATTTCGTAGGTAAGAAGGGGGAAGGTGTTAAGACAAAGGAAGTGGGAAACCACGTGAAGTCCCCAAAACCTTGACCTGAAAATCTACTTTCAGCCAAAATAAATACATATCACCAGAAAATGCATACTTTTCCTGTATTTACTCGCGAAACTGGGTGCAATGTGGCTGGTTAAAAATCTAGCATAGATTGTTAATTGTTCTATTTATTTTAATAAATACATTCATAACTTACAATTATTGTCATCACTGTCATTAGCTACCACCACGCATGGAAGATTTGTTTTTATTATGTGTCAAGTGGTTTGCTAAGTGTTTCTCATTAAGAAGCTCCATTTGTCTTTGTACCACTAGAATGAGGTAGGTACTATTACTATCTCATTATACAAATAAAGACATTGAGGTTCACTGGTGAAAAAAGAGCTACAAACACTCAGCTTGTTCCTCCCCATGTATTCCACATCTCAAAACTTTAATGTCTAAAACGATGGATTTTGGAATCAAATAGATCTGAGCTCAGTCACTGTAAAGTTATTACAAGGATTAGGTCTCTTAGCCTCTTTGTGCCTCACTTTTCTTACCTGTAAAATGGAGGTAATAATACTGTGCCCTAAAATACATATTTTAGGGCTCAAATAAGGTTGTGCGTGTTTATAGAGCTCTATCAACATATATCTTATTTAAAAAATCCAAGGTATACCTTCCAATCCCCAATTTGCTTTATTTTACGTCCTAGCTATGACTTGTAGTATTTAATGTAAAGAGGTGCTGTTCTAAGGGCTTTACAGATGTTAATTCACTCTTCAAAGGAGCCTGACCAGCATACTTTGGTTATCCACATTTTGCAGCTGAGAAAAATGAAACACAGAGATGCAGAAACCTTGTCCCAGGTCACACAGCTAGTAAGGGGCAGGGGGAAGGTTTAACCTTCAGAATTCATGCTTCCTCACTAGGGAAACTCATTCCTAAAAACTTCTCCTTCCTTGACGTCCAGGACACTGCTTTCCATGTCTCCTCTGTCTCCAATAGCTCCTATAGGAGGCCCATTCCCTACCTTTGTCCTCCGCTGCAGATCTCACACCACCTCTCTGTGGGACCCTATCCCCCCCCCCATGCACTCACTGCCTCCTCTACACTGACAATACTTGTAAACTGCTAGTTCCCCCACATGCTCCAGTCTGTTCTCCACTTCTTCACAGTAATCAGTGTCATCAATGGGAACACAGCCTCCCAGCCAGGGACCTCACTTTCTGGCCTCCCTTGCAGCTGAGCGGGCCATGGGAACCCTCCCGATGGAACGGGAGCAGAGATGATGAATGCCGCGCTGCTGAATAGGTTGGACGTTCTCCTTCCCATGCCCTCCTTTTTTGCCCTGACTGGAACTGGAGAAAAACAGCAGCAATTTTGGAAGGTAGGTCTTAAAAAAAAAAAAAAAAAAAAAAAAAGATGAAGTGGTCTCACCATCCTGGGTCCCTGGACGAACCCATGCAGCAGAGTTGCCTGGCAGTCTGGGGCCCCTGCTGGCTTACGAGAGAAAAATAGACTCCCACCTCATTCAAGTCATTGCATTGGAATGAGCTCTTTCCCTGTGTGGCTGCACAAAATCCACATCTCTGCCCGAATTAGGTCTACGGGACCGTCATCTAATCACTCCCATGGCTCCCCTGCAACAGTTTCCTACCTCTGTTCCCCGCCTGGAGACCCCTCCCTCACCTCCACTCTGCTTCACAGTGCCGAAAGAATAATTCTGAAGCACAGACCTAAAATTGTTACTTCGGGAAGGTCAAAATATTATAATGGCTTTCTTCTGTGTAAAAACTCTAAAGGCAATCTTTGCAAGTCCTCATGAGCAGAGCACGGGAGGGAACAGGAAAGAGGTAACAGGAGACCTACAGTGGAACTCCGTGGCAAAGAGAGGGAAAGAAAAGAATACATCTGTATACCTGAGGCAAAACTGGCAGAAGGGCTGGAAGCCCAATTAGATCAAGCAAAGCAGGAGGATGAAAGGGACTTTCCCCCTCCCAAGCACAAATTGGTCCCGCAGGGCTCCGGATGATAAAACAGACATCACCCCAAGTCCGAGTCAACCAGACCCCGCCACCAGTTGCTGAGGAGATAATGGAGTCAGCCAAGAGGGAGTGCCTTTGACTTCATATACAAGAACCCCGAGAATGGAACGTCTTGGGGATATTCCATCTAAATCACCACCGAGCCTGAAAGCCACCTACTGTTTACTATCTGGGCAGGAGGCTCTGTGTGTGTGTATCGGAGAAGGAAGTTGCATTGTTAATAAATCAGAATCCCGCAACTACTCAGGGCTAAGCCTTTCCTTTCCTATTAACGCCCCGGCTTTGTGAACACGCTCGCCTTAACTCCGGGCAGACATTAGCATCAATTGCCTGTGGAGGCAGGACACACAGGGCTCTTCCTGACACAGCGCCTGCCCCGTTCAGCCCCGCCAGGAGCCTCCAGCTCTAGCTTCGCATGGCTGCCCTGCCGCTTCCCTTGCAATGCCCTTTCCTGCCCTAGGCCGCCCAAACATTATCTCAATGAATGACGGCCCCTCTGTTCTCACATTGCATATCTCAAACATAAACACAGTGCTGATTAAAGATTGCCTACTCTGTGTCTGGCTCCTTCTTGTGCCCCAATTTAGGGCCATGTAATTCCTATCTCTTAGTCTAGCCACTGATGTGTGGATCATTACCATGCTGACTTGACTAATTTTATGTTCATGCAACTGTCCAGCCCCTGGCGGGGGGCCTAAACTATTACCTCTTGTGTCCTGCCTTGCACTTCTCTTTCAACACTCACCCCTCATTTGTTTAGCTTTGTGTGTGTGTGGCGATTTACTTTGTCACCAGAAGAATCCTACTAGTAGTTTAGGAACAGGGTTACCTGGGAGAAAAAGCATCAATCATATATTTATGTAGAACTGGCCAGAAAGTATGGCCATACCCCAGAAAGCCATACCCATGTCTCACCAACTCCTTCTGTATCTACAACACTCTCATGTCTCTACCACAGAGAACTGCTAATGAAATGGTTATGTTTAGGATGTTGTGTATGAAAATTATAAAATCAAAGTGGTGTCTATTAGTCAAAACAGAGACAGAGTATTGACTCATCTTTCTAACTATGAACAGGAGAAGAGTGTTAACAAAAAGTGTTGAGGGCTGAGGGCTGAGATGTTGCTCAGACAAACAAAGCATGGAAGGGACACCTGGCCGGTGCAGTCAGTTAAGCTTCCGACTCTTGGTTTCAGTTCAGATTGTGATCTCAGGGTCCTGAGATCGAGTCCTGCACGGGACTCTGCAGTCAGCACAGAGGCCTGAGATTCTCTCTCCCTCTTCCTCTGCCCTTCCTATTTGTGCTCTTGGGTGCGCTCACAGAAAAATGAACCATCCCACATGATTCACTGCGAGGTGCCCCCACCTCGAACTGGGATGAGGCAGGGCAGCATCCCGATATATCCCTGGACCTTCTGTGAGCACTACCAACCTGTACATACTCGTCACCATCTGAGCTCCTCATCCTGGAAACCAAGGCTCAGAGAGATCCCATCCCTTCACATCCATGCTTCCTGCCATTCCCTATCACCCTGTTTGTGGATGTTTTCTATGACTCAGAGAAGAAATAACCAACCACCTACAGAGGCAGAAATGGTTTGGGACAAAATGACTTGTCACAAAGGGAATCATAAGGAGTATTTTCTCCTCAAACCCAATACCACAGGAACATATAAAGACCAAGGGTCTGAAAGGAAAGTGTTCTGAAGGCACTCAACTGTGTGGAAACCATCTTTCTGTCCAGTCCTCAAATAAACGGCTATGAATACTATTTCTCTGAAGAAGCAGTCAATACCTTTTCATAACGGTCTTTCTTCTAACTACAAAACAAAGAAATGTGTCTATGGGAGTATACTTCACTTTACTCTCTGTTTCTCTTTGTTTTACATTTTGAGTTGGTCCATTTGTAGTAGGGCCTATTGTGAAGGTATTTACTTCCCTGTGTTTTTCTTGAGGGGGCATATGGAGGAGGAAAATGGCATTCCAGTCCCTTCGAGGAGATGATTATGCTTCATGTCATCTCAGCAGGGACAAACACTGCCACCATCTCTACAGCTGTGGTTCTTCACACGTTGAGGTAAAAAACCCCAAGAAAAGTTGATGAAAGCTATGGATCCCAGTTGCTGAAACAAATGCACATAAAATATTGAAAACAATCTCAGCAGTATCACTTTTCCCTTGAAGCCCATCCAACAAGAGCAAAAGTCCACGGGCAAGAGACTGGGAGTCGCATTCTGCAAAGCCTTTTCCTCTGCTAGCCTTCTTTATTTTCTGGTTTTTGTTTTGTTCTGTTTTTTCCTCCAGGTCAGGTCTAGACAGAGAACTGTAGTAATGATATGGCAGAAAACTCAGCAGGTGAGAGAACAAAGAGACATATTCCAGTCCTGTACGCTACCAGCTTCAACTTGGAGTCTGATGTTTTGCTGAGGCCAGCTCTCTCACATAGTATTTAATAGACAGTGTGATGACACAAGCAATCCCAAAGAACAAGGTAGTAAGTAGTCAGTAATCACGGCCGAGGCGAGCCCTGGATGGGATTTTGCACTTGTAGTTTCTTAGGGTTAAAAAAAAAAATCTTCACCAGATCTTCGCATGGCGGCACTGTTGACACCAACTGCTCTCAGTTCAAATGTCACTTCCTGAAAGAGGTTCCTAACCATTATAAGTAGCTCCCTCGTCCACAAAGCCTTTCTCCAACATACGACCTTATTTAGAGTCTTCAAAATGCTTTTATCACTACCTGAAATCATTTCTTATTGTTTTTATCTTGCTAAATGGCTATAGTCCTAACTAGAATACAAGTAATAGAGGAGGGATTTTTGTCTGCAACATTCACTGTTATTACCTCAGTATTTACAATGGCACCTGAAGCCCAGGAGGCCCTCACAAAACATTTTGACTTAATGAATGTGACGGAACCAAACTGATGATCAGAAATACTTTGCTCTGTGATTTTTACATCTACACTTCTATACAAGTGGGTAGCTCATTACAGTTATCGGAGGACCTATGTACCAAATCCACAATACCTCTGATGGGAATGTTCCTAAAATGTGCAATTGTCGCTATATTTCTGCTCTGTCATTTTTCACAGGTTTCAAAAGTGTCATAAAATATTATTGGGTCAGGGACCATGCAGGCCACCAGATGGTTACGAATGATTTATTTCCTTGATTTCAACTACTGAAGAAAGATTGCAGGAAGAAAGCCAGTTCTTATCTCTGAGCTTACAGAATATGAAAGATAAAAGGGACCTTGAAGTTCATCTAGTCCAGATCTACTCTTAATTTAAAAATCCACTCTACCTGCCAATGACATGGTTATCTGACCTTGACTTTAATATTTTTAGTGATGAGACACTCATTATTTTACAAGAGAACCTGTGTCACAATCGGATGGATTTTGATGAGCACGGTCTTCCTTCTATTGATTCAAAATTTCCTTCCTCTAAAGTCTGGCCCTTGGAGCAACAATGAATAAGTCTAGTTCCTATTCTGGATGATGAACTTTGAAATATTTGAAGACATCTAAAATATCTACCCTTAGTATTTGCTACTTCAGAACAAGCAACAAAAATACCTCCAGCTGTCTCTCACTTGTCCCTCCCTGTTAGACACCTCATCTTCCAGGTGGATGGTCTCTGGGCACTCTTCAATTAGGAAACATATGTTCTCCAGGGCAAAGTGGAATTAAGTCTTATTTTTAATGATGGATTTAATTGTACTTGTGCCATAAAGCTACTAAGTGATGCACTTTTGTAAGTCAACTATGCATATAATTATGCATTATATCATTACCAATACCAGGATCTGTTATTAATTATAAAATGTAAAAGCAGATTTACTCAGATATAATGAACTTCCATCTCTGCGGGAAGTCTGTCTACAGAACATCTCATAACTGACAATACCAGCTTGCTACTGAAAGTCTTTTGATGAAAATATGAAAAAGCCTTTCAAATAGTCTGGTTCCTCAACTTGCATGCACACAATCCTGTGACTTCTTTCAATCTCTAAATTCATGGAATAAGCAATTATGGACGGCTTGGAAGCAAGTCATTCCATGACAAATTACTTGTGGAAATAATCTAAGACAAACTAGTAAAAATGAATTGCATTTTTACAGCAAGAAAATTTTACCAAATGTTTAATTGAATGTTTTTCAACTAAACAAAGTACAATTGAAGTGACTCTGTCCATATTCAGACTTTCTAGGAAGATCTGGTAAATGGATTCATGCTTTGCCATTCTCACGATCAATGTTGATTGCAATCATATTGTCAGTATTAATCACTAAAGAAGGTAGAGATTGTTTTATATGGTGGTGTAGCCCAGTGATTTCCTATATTGACTTGTCACTCCTTAAAACTAACATCACACTAGGAAAGTTGATAGATTTCAATTCACAGCTATACTTAATATCTATCCTATAATCATCTGTCTTTAAAATATAGTGGTGATTTATAATACATTTGAATGTCCACAATTATGTTTGCATTTAATAATGTCTTGGAACTATTAAGCACTGTTTTCTGCTTTATGGAATGAACAGGGCTTTAAATGTTGAACTTGTTCATTGGCAGTCCTTATTTCAGACCTTCACCCAGAAAAAAAGATGTAGCATAATCGTGGAGAACTCAGAGACACTGACTCAATAATTCTTTGGTTATCTTTTCAAATAAACAACCTGAGTAATTCAGTTGTTTCAACAATTTTTGTTGTTCCCCCCAAATGCATATGTTCGGATCCCAACATCCAGAACCTCAGAATGTGATCTTATTTGGAAATGGACTCATTGCAGATATAATTAATTAAGATGAAGTTGTACTGAAGAAGGGTGGGTCCCTAA
This sequence comes from Spilogale gracilis, assembly GCA_004023965.1. Classification (NCBI taxonomy): domain Eukaryota; kingdom Metazoa; phylum Chordata; class Mammalia; order Carnivora; family Mephitidae; genus Spilogale; species Spilogale gracilis. The sequence goes on along the minus strand of PITA01000073.1, from coordinate 55,489 downwards.
AGCAACAGGACTGGTGTCCTTTGGAACAAGGTGAAATCTGGAGACACACACAAACAGGAAGAATTCCATGTGAAGGTGAAGACAGAGATTAGGGTGACACTTCTACAACCAAGAACAGCAAAGATTGCCACCCAGCAACAAGAAGCTGAGAGACAGGCACAGAACTGATTCTTCCTCACCCCCTCAGAAGGAACCAGGCTTGCTCATACCTTGCTCTCAAGCCTTCAGGCCTTCAGTACCATGAAGCCATAAAGATCTGCTGTTCAAGTCACTCATTTGGTAGTACTTTGTTACAGCAGCCCTAGAAAACTAACACAAATCTGAATCCCTTAAAAAATACTTGGCAAACTTCTTCATGGCAAGCCTTCAGAGCCCAAAGCACTTTATTTTGGATATGCTTAATGTGGCATAGTCTTGTCCTCTGAGACAGTTTTTTAGCAGCCCAAAGCTACTCATAGCTAAGATATAAAGATGATGGATTGTTTGTGTACGTAATCCACCATCTTTCAAATGATTTACACCATAAATTAATGAAAGTGATTTTTGTGCACTTTGGCAGCCTAAAAGATGTTTTGAACAATAACAGTATTTCTAGGGAAAAATGTATAACCTCCAAAGGTAACCATCTTGAAATATATATAAAGATGCATGTTTTATAAGTCATAATATTCTGTTTTCGAGTTTCACTCTTTATAGCTATACTATATATACATGTGTGTGTGTTCATGTATGCACACAGATATGGATGGTATATTATGAATGGTACTAGTTGTTACTTGATGGTAAGCCAGGGGTTTTCAATAGTGCTTTCTGATACCCAGATGCTTGGCGGGAGATGTTTCTGGGAAATGATCCCAGCCCCTCAGCCTGAGCAGCTTCCCTCCCATCTGATTTATATTTTGAGCTTCCATTCTAGATCAAGACTGCAATAAAATTTTCTGTAATGTGGCAATATCATATATCTGCATTGTCTAATACAGAAGCCGCTTGTCTCAGGCAATCTTTAAGCAGTTGACATGTAGCTATTTCAACTAAGGAAATGATATTTTAATTTCATTTAATTTTAACTTTAATAGCTCCATGTAGCTATTGGCCACTGTACTGGAGGGTGTAGTTCTAGATTTCAATTGAAATTAAGATTCTGTTGCTAACAAAGTTTGAAAATCACCACTAAAAATGAAGGATTAGGAAAACTTCTGCTAATAAAGAAATAACTGATGATTTGGACAAATTCTCCCAGAAAACACAGACATACAACTTTCTTGAGCATGCGATGACTGATTTTGAACCCAGTGAGCATCTAACTCCATTAGATCTGCCAACTAAAACTAACATCGCTGATCATTTGCCAGTAGGGGGAACTGAAGAGTAGAGGACAGCATTTTCCCCGAAGACTGGGATTTATTTATTTATTTATTTATTTATTTATTTATTTATTTATTGTTAGATTTTTTTTCCCAGTGTTCCAAGGGGACTGAAGAGTAGAGGACAGCATTTTCCCTGAAGACTGGGATTTATTTATTTATTTATTTATTTATTTATTTATTTATTTATTGTTAAATTTTTTTTCCAGTGTTCCAAGATTCATTCCCCATTCCCTACACCCAGTGCTCCACGCATTAGGTGCCCCCAGTACCCACCACCAGGCTCTCCCATCCCTCCACCCCTCTCCCTCCAAGTCCCTCAGTTTGTTTCTGTGTCCAAAGAGACTGGGATTTATTTATTTGTTTTTTCGTACATATGTTTTTAGTCTACGTGGAGGCCCTAAAACACATATCGTGTTTGGGAACTCCCAACCTTGTCTTCCCAAATATCCAGAGTTCTTTGCAAATCCTGCATGGACTTGTTTTCAAAGGATCCCTAGGAGGCAAGAGAAATTGGTTCTAGACAATACAGTTTTAAATGCAGTTCATTCTAAACCTAGACTTTCCCAATTTCCTTTGTTAACATGTCATAAGGTTCAGATTTTTATATTGATTTTTAGCTTTATCCTGTTTCTCCACATACCAGAGAAAAAATTTTAAGGGCCTTTATATTTAGAAGAGGAAAACTGCATTGCCATGTTGTTAAAAGTCATTATAAGAAAACTCGTATACATGGTAAGTTAACCACAGGCGGCCTTACCTCTTGATAGAGGTCACTGAGGTCTTCCTGGTGGGCCTGTTTGGAACATCCTGGGAACTCCCTAACACAACAGGAATCGGGGGGCCAGTCCATCTCTGTCATTTCCAGCCAGTCGGTGAAATACACCACTCCACAACACTTAAACTGCAACAGAATGACTGGTCAGGCTCAGAAGCTACACAACTATTTTAACTTACAGAGGATTAAACGTTAGATCTCTTAAATTTTGTACCCAGAGCTAAACTCACTTCTGTCCTCACCTGCAGATACGCATACATTCTATACTGACGACAGAACAAATCCAAACAATAATGCTTATAACCCAAGGAATCAGATGAAGCATGACTGAGTCTCCCCCCAACTGTACAGTCCTCTATAAGTGATCACATAGATGGGGAGCCTGGGTGGTTGAGTTGTTAAACATCTGCCTTCGGCTCAGGTCATGATCCCGGATCTAGGAGTCCCTAGATGGAGCCCCACATCAGGCTTGCTGCTCAGCGGGAAGCCTGCTTCTCCCTCTCTCACTCCCTCTCTAGCTCAGGGTCAATATGCACAGAGGCAAAATAATTAGCTGGAATATTATAATTGTCATTAAACCTCTGGCCACGAAAGAATGTTGATCGATCTCGTGGTGTAGCACCTAGTGACCAATTTAACTGCTTAACGAATTCAAAAATTAAGTTTTCATAATCTCTGGATTATGAGTTATTGACCAAAAGCACATATCACAAAAATTACCCAACTTGAATTCATTAACCAGTAAATTTTCAAAAAATGTTTGAGATACAAACACAGGTTTGGCAAACATACTTTTATTTAACTGAATGAGAGTCTTGAAATACAGTATCGTTTCTCTTACCATAAATCCAGAAGAAATGATGTGCCTGTAGCTTGAATAAAATTGAATTTAAGAAAAATTATGCAGTCTTTTGTTATTTCTTGGTTTGTTTCACCAAGTTTTAGCAAAAGCTTTCTCTGGTTAAAGTTTAGAAACACTACTTAAGGACATATGTAGATTAGATTCAGAATAATTAACTATGATAATTTTCTGCCTCTGGGTAGAGGTAGTTACTCTTCCATATAGTCAAAAACAAGAGCTCTGGCCAATCACTGAGAAGAGCTTTGCCAAGAGGGACTGGCTCTACAAATGAGGTAGCCCAACCGACCAAGATGTGTCCAGGATTAACACCGTATCATAAAATATCATAACCCACCATTTCAAAATCCAACTAAAATCAGCTATGGAGAATTCTGAACTTCTTGTGTAAAATGAAACAAAGAAAATACTAAAAATGATTTCACATTTTTATTTGCCTAAATATCTAATTTTTAAAAAGAAAAAAACCATCTTGAGGGTATTATAAATGATGAATTACTGATGTTATGAGCCATACTAAAATTTTCAGATAAAGATTTTTTTATATTTTTAGTATTTTCCTTTTATAATCTTGTTCTAAAAACTACAGATATGCCATAAACATCACACATTAACTCAAACATAATTTAACATCATGCATTTTGCATAAGTCATTGAATATCCATAAAAAACATATGTGGCTAAAAAGACTTCACTTTCTAAAAATCATAAACTACTACATTTCCAAGTCAGGCTTTTGAAGTCCTTGCACTCAGAGAAAATCTCTCATTTCCCAAGGACATGTGTTTTTCTAAGTTGATGACAGAAGTACAGTTCTGGGAACCCATCCTCCATCCACAATAGAACAGCCCATTTATCTGGCCTCATCAGGAAATGAGGCGTGCCACAGAAATGACTTTTCCAAATAACTTAAGCATATCACGTTCAGTGCCAGGTTTTTTTTTTTTTTTAATTTTAATAAGTCACTGAGATATTTTTTCTTTTTACATAGTTGTTCTTTCTTTGTCAACAGAAGATACTAGATTGGTAGTGAAATTTCCCTAAAACTTCCCTGCCAGAACCCACCTTGAAGTTTTCCCACCTCCTTTAAAATCACATTATGAGATAAAGCCACTCTGGCTAGCATCGTGTCAAACGGGAAAATAGCACCACCATTTTACCTACAGAGGAAGTGAGGTTTTCACAGGTCAAGTAACTTGTGGGGACCACAGACTAGCATGTGGCATAGCCTGTTTCTTCCAAAGCTTGTTCTCCAGCCATTAAGTTAAAATAAACAAGTAAATACATTTTAAAAAATCAGATTTTTAGAAAGGTAATCAAGAAAGATTCCTAGGGCTTATGTGAGAGTCCTCTATGTGAGGTACATGCCCAGAAACGCACTGAAGGAGTCGTCAGGACCACTGAGGCCTGACGAGGTCAATTTTAGCTCTACAGTTTATTCTGGGAGCCAGGTGTTGTGGGCTGAACTGTTTCCCCCCACCCCCCAAATTCATGTTGAAATTCTAACCCCCAAAAGGTGACCATATTTGGAGATAGGATCTTTACAGAGGTAAATAAATTAAAAGAAGGTCACAAAGATGGGCTCAAATCCCATTTGACAGATGTCTTTATAAGAAGAAGAAATTTGAACACAGCCACATATAAAAGGAAGACAGTGTGAAGAGACAGGGAGAAGACTGCTGTCTATAAGCCCAGGAGAGAGGCCTCCAAAGAAACCGACCCTGTGCACCTTGATCTTAGCTGTCTAGCTTCCCACGTTGTGAGATGATACATTTCTCTTGTTTCAGCCAACCAGTCTGTGATCATTTATTTTGGCCACAGCCCTGACAAACTAACACAAAAGGCTTTTAAAAACTCTTTCAGGTTTCCCAGAGGTCTTCACCTGCCTTTTTTGTGAAACAGGCCTATGATATGGAGGAGGGAATTTACCATGCAATAAAGCTAAAAACAGAGATACTATCACTTGCAATGCTATAACTGGCTAGTCTAGATGGAGCCCCTCGAAAAAACTTGCTGTGTTGTTCTAACCCGGATTATTTATCATGGTCCACATCAGAAATTCCACAAAACAGAGAGCTCTGGGCAGCTCCCACCCATGGCAAAAGCTGAGCACAGCTTACTGTAAATTCCCTAATGTCTCACCTATTTTCCCTTCATGTTGTTTTTAGTACAAATGAACGGTAAACAAACAAAGCCAGGAAGCATTTAAATAAATAGGAAATCTGTGTTACAATGATAATTTTCACCATCTCAACAACTGTAACACACAGAGTCAGATTTGGCCATCACCCGGCACTGACACGGCTGTCCTGTCCGGCTCCCGGACAGAATACCTGAGCAGACTGCTGGAGAGCCAACCTGTAAGACACAGACTCTCGCATGTCCTGTCTCAGCTCGAAAGGAAAGAAAAGGCAACGGGTATACTTGGTTACCCGGGAATCTCCAGTCACAGGGAAATTGCTTGGGAGAAGAGCTTGGTTTGAAGCAAGACCAGTGGTGAACTTCAAGCACCACATTTTAAAAATCTATATATAGTCCGTGTTTGGGAAGATGAGTGGATACAGGGCTCTGCAGAAGTTAGGTAAGAAAAGCAAATAGCACCTATGCTTTATCGTGCTATAGTCAATAACTGTAAGCTAAATGAGATCAAACTCATGATCCCATTTAATTTTCTCAACAACGCAAGGAGGCAAGTACTGGTATTATCCCTATTTTACAAATGAGGAGACTGAGGCTGAAAGAAGCTAAAGAAATTATAGAAGTTCATGGACTAGTAAGCAACAGAGCCAGAATTTGAAGCAAGATCTTTCTGACTAGAAAGCTTATACTTTTAATGATATATCAATGCTTAATTCACAAATGAGAGCCAGTACTTTAAAAAGCTATAACTGTTTAAAATAAAGACAGCTCTAAAAGTCATGAAAAATTATCTATTCAAAGAAAACTTGGATATTTATCAAGAAATGCTCATAAAAAGGAAATTTCACAGTTTAGCAAAATGGCTTTTGAGAAATTCTTAACATATACGTGAACCACATGAAATGAAGGGGAGATGGTATACACAGGTAGAAAAGCAGGGCATGGAGTCACTTAAGGAATTTCTCAATAAAGAATTACACCAGTGGTAACTGAATCACAGGCTTAACTTTTCAGCACAGAGAAAATGACCAAAGCCAAAGCTTTGTACGTGTATTTTGAAAATATGCCATTTATTCCATAACCTCTAGCTCAGAAATTATAGCACTAACCTCTCTCTGGAAGAAATTCCAAGCGTGAGTAAGCCACCGGTATCTAGGTAAGCCATAATTTGTCATTCTGGCTTTCAAAGTGACCATGTCTGACCACTGAACTGGGACCTGGAGATAACAAACAAAATATCAACAACGGGAACACATAAACACACACATTCAGACGCACAAACATTCCCATATTCACAAATATAATCGCTCACACACTCATATGCATATTTGGAATGTATTGCAATTAACAAACTATTTTAAATTTATATTTGTTTGTGGCTGAAATTAAGTTCAAGGTTATTAGCTACTTATGAAACAATCTCTATGTATAGATGTTTGCAGTAAATGAGGAAGTTCTTTACATTAAGCAAAGAAAAAAAATCATTTAATGCCAATATCAAGCTGAAGGAAATCACAAAACAAGCAATTTACTGTATATCTTACAGGTCTGGCAGAAGAGCTCCTCATAACAAATGATCCCTCCCAGAAAGCCCTTGGATTTGATGTCATAATGCTATGGCATTGGTCTTTGAAGGGACTGCAAGGGCACCTGCCTGGCTCAATCAGTTAAGCATCTGCCTTTGGCTCAGCCCATGATCCTGGGGTCCTGGGATGGTCCCGTGTCCAGCTCCCTGCTCAGCGGGGTGTCTGCTTCTCCCTCTGCCTCACTCTATGCTCGTGCTCTCTCTCTCTCAAATAAATAAATGAAATCTTTCTTAAAAAACGAAGTGACTGCACATGGTAGTACCAAAATAAAGGGATAAGAATTAAGAAGGGAAAGAATTCAGCTCAAGTCATGCCTCGTTCTGGAATAAGTGTGTAAATATATTTCCAAAAATTGGATTTTGGATGCATGCTAGAAATTTAGGAGAAATACCTCTCAAATTCAAGTATTTTTTTGTTCTTCTAGTCTCAAGTCATCTAGCACCGTGTCCCTTAACAGAGTGTTTCATTATGGCAGAGCTTACTGCATCCAACACAACAGTTGGCGGGGAAACCCAGTCCATCACTTGGTGCTTTATCTCCAGCGCCCCTGCAGGAGGTTGGAGGGGAGGGGAGGAGGGAACAGGGAGGGGGAAGAGCGGGGAGGGAGGAGGGGGGGAGGGCGAGGACACTGAGGCATACACATCCAGTCTCACCACACGTGTGGTATGTTTATGTTTAGAATACATAACTGGGAAACTGGACAGATATCCATATCTGATGTATGTGGTAAAACAGACCAGGCTTAGCCAAACAAGCTTGACGCTAACTAAAGATTAGGACTATTTTGCAATCTTGTTTTAAAAATAGCAGTATCCGAAGTAGTTTAAAAATTCCTGACCAAGAAAGTTTTTCATTGTTTTCCTTTGTTAATTCTCTTTTTTCTTACTTAGAAATGTACATACAAAGGAAAACATGGCAACACTTGGGCACACAACTTTATTCCCCCCAAAATGTCTGACTGTGTGCACCTCATGTTCACACAGTTTCAACAAAGTTCAGGGAACTAAACCAAAATTCACACTACTCACTGTAAGTTATTATTTCATATCTCTTTCAGTACATAAAATTGGAAATGAAGTAAATCTCTAGAAATTTATAATCTGAAACAGTTAATATTATTGGCGGATTTTTCTAAAGAAGGAATAATGAATAGGAGGTGACTACGCATAAACAACAGAAATAACGGGGAAACAGAATAATGTCAAATTCTTTGATTTGGTTATTAGAAGATCCTTTTTTTAAAATTTTATTTTACAAAATAAATATAAGTTGTTTCCCTTTTCTAATCACAATTGATGTGAGACCAAATATGGCAAAAAAAACCAGAAGAGATCATTGAGATTCTGGCACAAAATACTGTGATTTGGCCATAAAGGAAAACACACACTTACTGGCCTCTTGCATGGAACAACTAAGAGCACAAAGCTCATTCTATGCAAAGGCTGGTTTCTGCAAAATTTGGCAGCTAATAAACTTTAACGGCACTTTTCATTCACACTGCTATTAGTGTAAAAGCAATAAAAAAAAATTCTGACAAACTTTTCTTCCAAAGGGCCATTTTCCATTCACTTGGAAATAGCCCCAACTGCCTTTACTTTATCCTGGTGACTTAATGGGGAAGATTTACATAAGCAAACAGTGGTGTATGCACTCAACTGAAATGGGAGCTTGAATTCACTTAGGACCACCATGCTACCAGGAAGATATTTGCAGATGGCCCCCTAACAGAGCAGAAGAAAGTATCTTCTAGAATTAGATTATATTAGAATCAAAACAGTTCCTTTCAAATCCCTTAAATTAACTCATTTCATATGTGTTATAACTTAGGAGATTTATCAAATAATAGTATGTCATTAAAGTCATATAAACCGTTTCAAATTCCATAGAATGTAAACTCATTTTTAAAACCATTTTAATTGGGGCGCCTGGGTGGCTCAGTCATTAAGCAGCTGCCTTCAGCTCAGGTCATGATCCCAGGGTCCTGGGATTGAGCCCCGCATCTGGCTTCCTGCTCAGCAGGAAGCCTGCTTCTCCCTCTCTCACTCCCCCTGCTTGTGCTCCCTCTCTAGCTGTGTTTCTGTCAAATAAATAAAATCTTTAAAAAAATAAAAAAATTAAAAAATAAAAGCATTTTAATTATCAAAAAGAACATAATCAAAAGCTGTGGTGAAGGGATCAGGGATTAATTCGATGACCACTATCTATTGCTTGAATGTCAAGGAGATACACCTACTTTCTGAAAACAGAAAAAATTAGAAGCGACTGTCTCTTTATCAATAAAACGCAGGAACTGGGTCTGGACCCAGCTACTCTTTAATGCCCTGAAATACACGATGTTTCTAGGGATGGGGTGAAAATATGATTCTCAAAGACAGCAAGAACATTCCTATTTTAACAAGAGATTTCATTTTGAAGAAAGTTTTTAACTTTATTAAACTAGTCAGAACCTGCCCTGACTTTTCAATTTTTAATAGAAAAAGAATAATCATAAATTCTCTCTTCTTACGATGAGTTGTCAGACCTGAGATGCATGAGTGTTTTCAGGCAGGTTCAGATGTGTGGCAGCGCCAAAGCATCATTTCCATGCAAATTAGCATATGCAAAGTACTCATTAGTCTGTAATTACTGCTTAGCATTCGAAACAGTGTCTCAGTACAGTAGCAGATTCCCCTCAGAATCTTTAGTAATTGTATCAGTACCAAAAGGACTTCACTTTCAGTACACAACTGCAGAAATGCCTCAGGGAAACAAATACAAAATGATCTCCTTCTCTTCTTCAAAGCTCCTAAACATTCAAACGTCAAAGATTCACCTGGGGAACTTGTTGCAAAAGTGAATGTCCCATCCCTACCACTTCCTCCTCTGCTTTTCCCTCTATTCTGATTTAGTAGACCTGGCCTTGTGTCCTCTAATGTGTTTTTTTTTTTTTTTAAGATTTTATTTATTTGACAGAGAGAAACACAGAGAGGGAACACAAGCAGAGGGAGTGAGAGAGGGAGAAGCAGGCTTCCCGCCGAGCAGGGAGCCCGATGTAGAACTAGATCCCGGGTCTCCGGGATCATGACCTGAGCCGAAGGCAGTTGCTTAACCAACTGAGCCACCCAGGTGCCCCTCTAATGTGCATTTTTAAGAATTATCCTGGGTGATTCCTCCTGTAGACAGTCCCAAGGGCTCCTTGTTGAAAAACATCATCTTTCCAAAACAGAATTATTCTATGATGCTTAGAGTGGAGAAGTCTGTCCTGCCCCCATGAGAACAACCAGCAAACACATACACAAATGTACCCAGCTCCGTGGTCATAAATGCAGCAACTGTCACGTGAAGCTGGCAAACATTAAGAAAGTAATAACGGCCTGTGTGAGCGATGAACCCAACGGGACTGGTAAAATCCCCTATCCTTGTTCATTCTCACATGGCTCTGAAAGTTGATTTCAATTGATAAAAGGAAAGAGAAAAAAATGCTTAAGAGCTGTTTTCATGTAGCCAAGTCTCAAACTATTAGAGTGTTTCAAGGCTGAAATAAATACACAGTAACTCTTCAAATATACTTCTTAAGGGAAGATGGCTCAGCTGTTGGGAACGGAAAATTCATGCTTCCTACTCATCAGGGTACAGCTGAGGTGGGCATTTTATGAAGCTTACATGTAGATTTTCAAGCTTTCCCATATCTTGTGGTAAACACAAATCTCTCCAATTATATACTCAGAAGCTGGAAAAATTATTTTAAAACATATATTATTTCTGGTCTATTACACTGATGTTTAAGCAACCTGTGGAATTAAAGACATACAGTACAACAAATAAAACTATACAAATTATGATTTGGAACTATGCTTTAGACACAGAAAGAAAATGTTAATTTGCAGAAGTATTGGGACCAGCACTGTTATCATGCAATATAAACATTCAAATTAGGGGCGCTGGGTGGCTCAATGGATTGAGCCTCTGACCTTTGATCTACGCTCAGGTCTTGATCTCGTGGTCATGAATTTGACCCTCACTTGGGGCTCCATGCTGGACATGGAGCCTACTTAAATAAACAAATGAACAATTAAAAAATCATTCAAAATCATAATCATGTGCCTAAATAACTTCTGAGTATATGATTCAAAAGGCTGAAGTGGGTACTGTTCCAGATCGTGACCATATCCCATTTTGAACTCACCATAATTTCCTGCTCATATGTCCAAACACCACAAGCCAGTTCTACACAGAAGATGACAAGCAAACTTCCAAAGTACTGCAGAAAAACCAAAAGTTAATGCTGTTAGGATAGAATCAAAATAAAATATGGCCATTAGAGACAAGCTAACTATTATTCAGTGTTGTTTCCCCAACAGGCAAGAAAACAGAGACACATATTTAAGAAGCTCCCTCAGGAGGAGAGGAGAAAAGTATCCGCAAATTTAGAGAAATCTGCAGACAACATCTGATACTCACCTAAATGGGCCTTTGGACTAGTGTTGTCTATCAAGTACTTTTCATAATTCATTCACTCAAGAACCTCATGAAAGGGCTAGGAGTACCTCATTTTACAAATGACAAAATTAATGCAAAAAGTAGACAATGTGAGTTGCTCAAGAATGTGCACAGTAAATGGGGGGGGGCGGTGCTAGAGCCTTGTCGCTGTGTTCCTTGTGCCACACTCTGACCCCTCTCCAGTTGCCGAGGTACCTTGCAGAAATAAACAGTAAAAGTGTGAGACAGAATGGGCTCCCTTCAAGTTCTCTTCACTAATTCCAGCAGAAATAATGGCATCATGGATCTTCTGCTCCATTTATGTCACTGGGTCAGGGCGGGCTTACTGGATGGTGATGATCATCGACAAACCCCCTTTACTGGAATGATGTCTCCCGTAAGGGCAGGAACTTTATTGTTACAAAATGGGTGCTCAGTAAATATTTGTTACTTAAACGGATAAATGAAAACAAAGTGGAGCGAGAGCCTAGTAGAAGACTAGGAGTCGCCTGGGGCTGGGTGATCTTTACGAAGGTTAATTTTTAAGATGAGTCAGTCAAGACAAGGAGAAGACAATGCTGATAAGATTTGTGGAAAAGCAATCCAGGAAGAGGAAATACCGAGTGCAAGGCCACCTTTTGGGTCAAGCCAGTTAGTCAAGAACTCCGAGGTAACTGGAGCACAGAAGGGGGTGGGGTGAGCACACGGAGGGTAAGTAGATGGCGATGAGAAGTATAAAGAGCCAGATCTCCAGGGGCAGTAGAAAGGATTCTAAGTGTAATCAAAATCCAGCAGCACATGACACAGTCTGACATACAACACCAAAACATAATTCTGGCTGTTTTGTTAAAAAAACAAAACCAACCTGTAGGAAAGCAAAAATGTGATCAGGGAAACTAAAAAAATGCTGAGCTAGAACGGTAACAAGTAAATCGGGGAGAGGGCAGAAATGGACTGATATTAGGATTGTGAGCCATCAAAATATGAAGGCTGAGTTTCCTTGAATGATTTTTGCCCAAAAAGGGGAGGAGAAAATAAAAGATCTAGAAAATTAAGCTGATTTTCTACTACTTCCAGGATATATGCCTATGATTTAAAAATAAAAATCACTATTAGTTTTAATTTGTTTCTTTCATATAAAGACATAAATAATATATACATGACTGCATAACCTCTTAGATACTAACACAGACTGAAAATAAAAATTGGTTCAAAAGACAAAGTAATATTTTCTTAAGGGTAGCCCACTTTATAAGGACTTTTATTTTCAATATATGCAGTACTCTTGGTCAGCTTCAATCTACTCAAGTCATTGCCTTACTTTAAAGATTTTAGCCTTGAAAACATGATTAGAAGAAATTTTGTGAACACAACACTCCAAGTCAGTTTTTCTCCAAACTCTCTTTTATGGTTTATTTAAGAGATTTCTAGACAAGAGCAATACTGTATGTGCACCTTACGTCCCAAAGAGACCAAATATTAAACAATTGTATGCTAGATCCATTTTTTTTCTACCTTTGATAAGACCCCACAAGACAGAAAGACTTCAGAGAAAAATTACACCATGGGATATTTTTGTTCTCCCAAATCCCTAATCTAATTTTTTTTTCAAAATTGATGTTTGGTTATGATGAAAACCAAAGCAGCCCCCAAAAGGCAAGATATCCCTAAAATAAAACACAGACATGTCCGCTGTTGCTGGTCAGGAGATAACTTTACTGTGCCTTGGGGATCACCATGCAGATTTCTGGGTTGATTTTATATCCTTCTAAGTCGCACTTGAGTCACTTCTCTTGTTTTTCGCCTACTGGAGTCCCTGGCCAGTTTATGACGTCTATACTGCAGCAGCAGACAGGCCCCGAGCACAGAACCAAGGGCAAAGTGCCCAGATGTAAGCAATACTCACAGCTGAGCTGCTTAGACAAGCCTTCAGATCCGAGCCGTGTAGTAACTACACGCATGGCGGCACCTCTGATTCCGTAGAGGGAGCTTTGCCATGGTTAGCAGCACCATAACTTAAACATCCCCAGGAATGCATAAAGTATATATAACTAAAACAATCTCTCATTAAAAATTCAAAACTGAGGGGTGCCTAGGTGGTGCAGTTAGTTGAACGTCCTATCTGACTTGTGGTTTCGGCTCAGGTCATGATCCGAGGATTATGAGATGAGCCCCAAGCTGGGTTCGCCACTCAGTGTAGAGTCTTTGAGATTGTCTCTCCCTCAGTCCTTCCCCTTGTGCACTCACATGCTCGCTCTCTCTCTCTCTCTTTCAAATAAATAAATCTTAAAAAAAAAAACAACCTCAAAACTGAAATTACCTACATGGAGGGTGTCCATGTAAGTTGGACAATCCTTTAACTCTGGGAAAATTCTAAAATGATTTTATCTTTCAGATTTCCAGTGATGTCATTTGATGCAAGTTCTTCCCTGTAAGCAGTTCTTCTGTCTTTATTCTACTTATACTCAGGAGCACAGATTTATTTGAACTTCAGACTGAAAATACAAGTTTTAATCATGTTATAAAACTTTCTTGGACCAAATTAAATCTAAAATTTAATTCAAATCATACATATATGAATACGAACATATATATATATTTTTTTTCAGACAATGCCTACAGCTTTGTGGTCAGCTACCCTTGCTTCGTGTCATTGTGTTGGCCTCACACATCCAGTCTTCTGATTCCAAGGAAAACATTAAACGCTGTTAATATGACGTGCAAAGATCAACTTCATTTATCCCTACTTTTTCTTTTCCCGTGAGCTCCGAGACCATGATGGTCATCCTCATATTGACTACAGCCCAGAGAATCACTCTGCCACCATTTCGTTTAAGGGTCGGATCAGAGTGACACATCTGTTTGTTTGAAGAGAACAAATCTAGCAAAGAATAAAGCAACAGCTCCCGCTGACCTCTGTTCTGGTATGAAGTGCACACACATATCATGTTTCACAGCAGAGACCCCGGTCGTCCTTGACAGTATTGGGAAGATGTATGTATCTCCCCTGATGGGGTCGGCCTGGGTCTCCCACGCTTCCCCTTTCCCCATGCACACGCCCGGGTAAGATGGGCTGTGCCAGTCTAGTTTGCAGACCAATCTGCCCCTCTCATCTCCTTGGGTGCTGTCCTTTCTGAATGTTGGGAGGAGCTCAGAATTTGGAGTTGGAAGAAGGAAGTTCAAACCTCGTTCCAAATATACTCTGTGACCTCTGGTGAATCATTAAACTGTCTTGGTTCAGTTTGCTCCTCTGTATACCAAAGATAAAAATCAAGCCTTCTTTGCTATACCATCAAAGCTGATGTGATACATAGGAAAGTCGTTTACTTTTTTTTTTTTAATTTTAAACTTGTAAAACATATGCAGATGCTGTTCTGAACCATCGTGTTGCACTACAATCCAATGTTGACTTGTCCTCTCTTCTACAGAGAGCCTGCCTTTCCCACAAAGTGACATGGTCTCTGCCTCATGATCATCCTCCAGCATCTCCTCTCTCTTCACCACTTTACTCTTTCTCCTTCCCACCGTGTGTAGCAGCGCTCGCTCCCTTGTCTGCTGTGCCCCAGGCCTCGGAGGCTTTGGCTTTTAAACCAGTTGGCTTCTTCACACACAGGTAACAAAGCTCACTTAACAACCAGACCGTGGGTTCTGGTTGGCAGGCATCTTGTTCTTAAACATTATTTTAGCCCCGTAAGCACCTATCTCTAAGCAGCCTCTGTCACGTGCAAGTCCTCAATGAATGTTTGGTGGGAATAATGATCAGTTCACCAATAAAAGATTTCCTCGAGATTTTCTAATTTGAACTGAGTTTCCTGCTAACACTGGACTCCATTTGACTCTTGCTTACACTTCTAAAGAAAGATTAAATATAGCCTCTCTGTTTTACTATTGCCTTCCTTGTGCATTATTCTATGATAATCCAGGGTGCCTTTAAACATTTGGGACAATTCAAAAAAGCTAAAGAAAAGAAACAATGTACAGACTCCCCTGTCTTTCCTCAGCTACTAAGGACTAAACATTTCAAACAAATGAAAAATGAGAAACTGGTGTTTATACAGGGAAATTAGAATGCAATCATTTGCATGACAAACTATTTTATTTGCCTGCATGACAAACTATTTTATTTGCGGGCTTACTGAAAAATTATTCAATACAGAGTTCCTTAAGATAGCCAAGTTCCACTACTGTAATTAAACTAAAACTTGTGTTCTATGAATAAGTTTTATCTTTAAGCATTTGTTAATGAAGAAATTGCATCAAATAAGGCAAGCAGACAATAGCACATACCTCCAAATGATGCAATTAATTAGTGACTTTTATTTCCACCAAATCTCTCAAACTGAGAATAATTACTTTTGGTTAAAAAAATGAGAGCCCTGGACATGTGGGTGGCTCAGTGGGTTAAAGCCTCTGCCTTTGGCTCAGGTCATGATCTCAGGGTCCTGGGATCGAGGCCCGCATCGGGCTCTCTCCTCGGCAGGGAGCCCACTTCCTCCTCTCTCTCTCTGACTGCCTCTCTGCCTACTTGTGATCTCTCGTCAAATAAATAAATAACATCTATAAAAAAAATGGGAGCGCTTTGGAGGCTCCTGGGTGACTCAGCTGGTTAAGTGGCTGCCTACAGCTCTAGTTATAATCCCAAGGTCATGAGATGGAAACCCCCAACACAAGGGGCTTCCTGCTCAGCAGAGAGTCTGCTTCTGCCGCTCCCTTCTGTTCATGCACTGGCACACACACTCTCTCTCTCTTTCTCTCTCTCTCTCTCTCAATCTCTCTCTTAAATAAATAGAATGTTTTTTTAAAAAATGAGAGCCCTCAATGGGTTGGATAAAAGAAGATCAAATAAAACGCTGTACGTGAGATGGCTTTGTTGACTTTCTTTTTAAACTAGACAGATGAGAAGAACATGGGCTCTGAAATAAAATAGACTTGGGATTTAGATTCCGACTCCTGTACATGTCAGTTGGATGAACTCAAGCAAACCAGTGAGCCTCAGTTTCCTGATTTGTAAAATGAGAATGCCAGGAATTACCGTGCGGTCTTGTGCTAAGGATTCAATCAGGTAGAGTGCTGTTGTGTAGCAAGCGCTCCCTAATAGGAGCTATTATACCACAGCAACTATTCGAATACAAACTCAATGAGGACAAGAGATACCATTTTGTTGTGTAGCAAGCGCTCCCTAATAGGAGCTATTATACCACAGCAACTATTCGAATACAAACTCAATGAGGACAAGAGATACCATTTTGGCTTAAATGCTAACATGCCGACAGGCACAGAGCAGGTGCTCGAGCCTCTTTCTTGGATAGGAGTACTGTGATCAGAGGATGATGGTGATCCTTCAATCAGGATCAGTGGCACTCTCACTAACAGCCATTTAATCCCACAAACGATTTGATAAAACCTTTACTAAAATCCCTATCCAGTGAGAATATAGCTGGTATTTTTCCAAACATCTTTATTAGGAAGCTAAGCAGGAAGTGGTGGGTGGGGAACCCAACTTCTTTTTAAAAGGGACAGAAATCAACTTGTCATTTTAAACTAAGATTGGTCACAAAATGGTAAGAATGGCTTAGGTTAACCACTCCCTTTGTCCACTGGAAGTATCTGAGGAGGAAGAGAAGGACATGAAATCCCACCTTCCTATTTAAGTCCTTGGCGACTTGTAGGTAAATGCATCCCCAATAGAAATAGAGGAGACTTATTCCTCACCATTAAAGGCTATTTCATCTCATTATATGTATACAGACAAAATAGTAAAATCTTAAAGAGGTCCTTTCTTAAAGAAACATTTATTTATAAAAATGATTTGGTTCCCTGATACCACCCACCCCAGGTTTTCCTCCTAAAGAAAGCACATTAATAAACATATGCTTTTATCCCTTCACCCTCCTGAAATTTGGCTAAAATAAAAATAAAGGGATCTTTTCTTTAAAAGGCATAAGAGCAGGGGTAAAATAAAAGGAGACAACAGCAAGTATAGCTTGGAATGTGCAAATTTCTCAGGCCCCCAAAAGTCCTCCAAAAGCTAAAAGGCTTAACCAGTAGGGCAGAACGTTGAAAACAACAGAATCCCCCAAATGCTCAGGTATTGGCAGCTAGGATACCCCTGGACAGGGAGAAAGTAGGGCTAAAAATAGAATGACTTGTTGCAAACCTCTTTAGGAAGAAGTTAGAGCCCAGTTCCCTTTCTCCA
Source organism: Spilogale gracilis (assembly GCA_004023965.1). NCBI lineage: Eukaryota > Metazoa > Chordata > Mammalia > Carnivora > Mephitidae > Spilogale > Spilogale gracilis. The sequence goes on along the minus strand of PITA01000073.1, from coordinate 38,109 downwards.
TACTAGATAGCTGGGTGACACCCAGACCCACCAACACAGGAGTTGAGAGCATTCATTCTGTGGAGGCAGCAAAACAGAGTCTGGGACTGGGGACACTAGATACAGTGGAGGATAGAGTACCTGACTGGCAAAGAGAATTGAAGCTCAAATTTGCATACTTTTTCACAAAGGTTCAAAACACCAACCAAACCAAAATAAGCATTGGATTACTAGTAGAATACTAGAAACTAGAGGGCACTGGTGGAATGTCTTCAACATTCTGAGGGGGGAAAAATGATTTCTAACCTATAATTCCATAACAATTACATTTATTACAAAAAAAGCAAATAAAGCCATTTTTAGCCATATATATGTCTTCTGTATGCTTCTTCAGGAAACTACTGGAAGATGTGCTTCCTAAAATGTGAGAATGAACAGGAAAGAACAATGACTTGGAATCCAGAAAATAAGGAATCTAAAACAAGAGAGAGGCAAAGGTAATCCCAGAATGGTAATAAAGGGATAGCCTGTAATGGCAAGGGTTTTAGTGAGCCTAGACTGGAGAGGTCTAGAATGTTCTGAGACAAATTTCTTAAAAAAAAAAAATCGATAGAATGCCCCAAATTTGAATATATAAAGAGAACAGTTACCCCAGAGCGAGCTTAGAGTTGAATTAGACAAAAGTACATAGAAAATAAAGTTATTAATCCCAAGAAAACCAAAAAGAAAACTTAAAACCCAGTACCTTCCCTGACCCAGCTGTGACTAGCATTTACATAGTTATAATCTTAAAGACTGAACTACCTATCGTTATAACATATCCATGTTGAGGTGTGACAGGAAGTTTGCATGAGAGGTTGGGCATGGCAGCAGGAAAGGGCACCAGACCTCCATCTTAATAAGCCCTTCATCATAAGAAGTCACTGGATAGTGCTTAAAGCCAAACACTAAAAAAATGAAAAGAGCTACATAAATATGGGATTTAGAGATGAGTATGTCAATTCTCAGGGAATCTGCTAAAACAAAATTGAAAGTGGTTGCCTCTCAGAGTGGAAAATGGGAAGGTGGAGGACCCCTAGTTCTCATAATAAGGCTTTGAGAATTAAATTAACTATAAATAATGAAGCACTCCAGTAAAAGTAAAAGCAAAATTAGAACAAACAATAGTCCCCCTGAAGCCTTGACACCAAAAAGAAGGGTGGAGGTGGAAGGATGACTTACGCTTTACATAGAAAAAGTTATTCAAAAGGCTGAAAATTATAAGTGGCCCAATTATGCTTTAAGAATATGTAACCATGAAGTGGTTACTGGAACTAAAGGAGGTGGGTGGCAAGTGAAATCTTTATGCTCAGGTGCTGTCATCCTTTCGCTAAATGTACCTTCAGTAGCTCAAAATAGGAGTGCTATAACAAAATACAAAAAATGTATACTTAAATGTGATTATAGACCCAACTCAGAGGTCTCTTTCACTAGACCCTCTCTGGCAATTTGGATCTCTCTTGCAATATTGCTCATTAAAACCATACAGACAGTCTGTTTAAATCAGTGTGAGTTGGCTTATTTTCCATGACAGTTCACTTCAGTCACAAAATTATGAAGCTTAGAACTCTATATTATGGACAATTTCATTCAACTGGAATTAGTTCTACTTTCTGGAGAGATATATATGTTCATATGTTCAAGTATTGTGAGTATATAAAATTCAAAGTATATAAAAGTATATTAAAAGTATATAAAAACCAAGTATATAACTATATATTCAAATATGTGTATGTGAGTGCACACACATACACACACATGCATTCATAAATAATTTACTATGCCAGAGGTTTACACACATTTTATCATTTACTCCTTAAAAATTTTACAAAAACGGGGCACCTGGGTGGCTCAGTTGCTCATGTGACTGCCTTCGGCTCAGGTCATGATCCCAGAGACCCCAGGACTGGAGAACCCAGATTGAGTCCCACATCAGGCTCCCTGCTTGGCGGGAGGCCTGCTTCTCCCTCTCTCACTCCCCCTGCTTGTGTTCCCTCTCTGGCTATCTTTCTCTCTGTCAAATAAATAAAATCTTTTAAAAAAATTATTTTTACAAAAACATCATTATCCCTCTTTCTTAGGAAGAGAAAGCGGAGCTATAGGCACATTCTTCCCCACCTGAGAGACAACAGACCACTAAGTCTTTCAAAGCACATGTTCCGAAGTCCAGCAGCCTAGATTCAGATCCCAGCTATACCCCCAAAAGGTTGGGCAAACCATTTAACTTTTCTGTGTTTCAGGGTCCTCATCTGCAAAATGGGGATAACAATAGTGGCAACCCCATAGTCTGGTTGGCAGAATTGATGGGTCAACATATATAAAACACACAACAGTGGCCAGCACACAGCGTGTGAGGGACAGTGGGGGTGCTGTCAGCGATTCTTCATGAGCCACCATCTCTAGACCCCTGACTCCTTATCTTTCTTGCCTTTGATCTAATGGGGAATGACTTAAAACCTTATGTTTCAGGGTGCCTGGTTGGCTGAGTAGTTAAGCATCTGCCTTTCGCTCAGATCATGATCCTGGAGTCCTGGGATCGAGCCCGACATCGAGCCCCACATCAGGCTCTCTGCTCGGCAGGAAGCCTGCTTCTCCCTCTCCCACTCCCCCTCCTCATGTTCCCTCTCTCGCTGTGTTTCTCTCTGTCAAATAAATAAATAAATAAATAAATACATAAATACATAAATAAATAAATAATTTAAAAACAAAAAAACAAAAAACCTTATGTTCCCATTCTTGATGTTTCCTAGTTGGAAAAAAAATAAAGACTGCCAATAATATCAAAATTTAAAGATGGCAAAAAAATGTCTTTTCTTTCCACCTATAATGGCTATTTAAAGGCACAAAAGCTATTTTAATTGCTATGTAGAATCCTTGACAAGTTAGATAAAAAATTCCATCTTTTCTTTTTATGTTTTGAACTTATATTAAGTCAGTCAGATCAGCTTCTTCTAGTAGTAAAATTAATTTTTCTTTTTATTCACTTCTTATAATTTTATAATGAAGTCTGGTGCCATGTAGCCAATGAGTGCTTAACTGTTCATTAAATGGAGCATTCATAAAAGCTCTAATAAGTGAAAGTGATTTATTTTCTTTATACCTTCTTTCCTGTTAATAGCCAATAATAAAATTTCTAAGAGAGTAATATTTGTTTTGTATAAAATATCAAATAATTTTCATTTTTGGGAAAATAGATTAATTTTTAAGTTTTTATTCCTAACTTTTATCAGTGGAATAAAAACATAAAAGCAATCAGTCCTAACAAAAAAGCCAATCAACAAATTGAGTGCTTAATTCAGAGAGTATTAAATGTTATAAGTAGTTGAGAAAAAGAGGAAAAATATTTTTGATTACTAAGAATATTTTTGTAGAAAATATATTCTATTAATACAAATTAATACAAACATAATCTTCATTCTATCCAGCTTTATAGCGAAAGGAAGCAAAAAAACCTATATCCAGCCCCCCACAAATAGACTAGGCACTTATTCTCCAAATTGCTTTTCTATGTAAATGCCAACTGGAAGTTAACTTTTACATTAAAGCAAAATTATAATGTTTTCCTTAAACACCTTTAAATAAATTTTTCTGTGCAAGAAAGCTGCTAATCAACCAAATATCACAGAATACTTTCAGTAAGAATATATTTCACTGAGAGAAAAATAAAAATTATGAACATTGCGGAAGCTATTTTAACCTGCTACTTTCTTAATTTATAACAAAAAACTCAGGTCATTTTATCATAAGTAACATCCAAATAATTTGAAACCAGAAAAGTCAGATTTGCTTATCTTGGAAAATTAGTACAGTCTGAGATTCACCTCCCTCCAAATAAAAACGATTTCAAAATATGACGTACTTTACTGGACATTGTAATATTTTTAAAACCTGGTGCTTTTTGACTCCTATCTACATGCCACATACTCAGCACTTTTAATAAACAAAAAGTTTGATTAAAAGCCTGCGTTCATGAAATGATAAATGATAAACTCCAGTCTCTGCCCTGTCAAATACTAAACTCTGCAAGATTTCAGGGCTAAGTATCTCTATGTCAGTTGTTTGTTTTTCTTTTCCTGGTGATTGGAGGTTTAAAAATATTACGTTACTTATAGTTAGTAAATAAGAGAATTCCAGTGCCAAATATTTGTACAAGATAATGGAACAGCCGACGTTCTGTTAAGAATCCACCGGGACTAAACTACTAACAATCCATGAGGACTTGCTGCTTAAAATACACACCCACACAAAGCCTCTGTTTAAGCCTGGTCTCCAGGTTTGGTACTTTCTGACGGTCAATTAATTATTCACCGCGTCCTATGTCTTTTTACAGATTCTTCAAAGACAACGCAACATTAAATATCCTTTCTTTTTGGAATCATAAATGGAATGAGATCGGGCTAATGTAGGAAAAAGCCTAAATTTTTGAAGAAACACAGTCTTGTAACTCCTGAGCCCATGCAGAGATTCAAGGTAAGGCACAAAAATAAGGGCCTGCTATGGTCCTTTGTTCATGCTCCTGATTGAATAAATATTGAAGAATATTTCCAATAATTCCTCTTTATGCTCCCTTTCAACGTCATTTGCACTGGTGATTGCTGAGCTAATTTCTTTGTCAAGGATGTTGCTGAAGCTCAAATTTGTACGTATTTGCCTCATGCACTGTTCAAACTATTTGAGAAATGTGTTGCACCAGAATCTGAGGGACTTAACCGAGGGCTCCGAGTTCCCCAGGTCAGTGATCTGTATCACAGGAGGTAAAGCATTAAGGGTGAGGCAGTCAAGTAGCTGGATTTGATACTTGACAGCTTCTGTTGCTTTGTAAGCTAGGTCAGCTCAAGTCTGCGTGCTCAGCCCAAGCTCCAAAGATTTACAGGGTGTTACTGGCCTCTGAAATTAGGGCTCTCTTTACATACTTTGGGGCCATTCCTCAGAATTTGAGACAGGGCTTCCCATCAGCAGCCCCTGAGCAGAAAGTGCAAGAGGAAGGAGCCTTAGAAATACTGAAGCAACAGTAGTCGAAAGAACACCGGACTCAATGCTCATCCAGACGGTGCCTCTCACTTGGACCCAAGCAAATGTGGCTGGATCCGTCCCCAAAACAAGAGGGGCAGGAGTTCGTGCTTGTAGGCACCTTTATGGCAACATCTCTTACAAGACAACAGGCTAGGAGATTGTAAATTTTAAAAGATGATGTTTTATTGGACTGAAAGAGCATTTATACTTTAACATCAGCTAGTAACATTTGAACCTATATGTGACTATGTCTGTGAAAATATGTTCTTCTAAATCAGTCTTTTAATTATTTGGCCTTTATTTTCAGACAAGACAGGCACTTTAACTTATTTTTGTATATTCTCCAGAATAATCACAAATCCTATTTGTTAAAAAGAATATTAAAGTGTTCCCTTTAAATTGTACAAATCCATGTATATAGATATTTATTACAAGTAGGGAGGTGGGTTTTTTTTCTTGTTTTGATCAATCTAGTCAAGAAAAAACACTTTCTTCCTGAGCCAAAAATGTTTTCTCCCTTAGAAGAAGAAGGTATATGAACATAACTCAATTCACAGCCATGCTTAATGTTCAGGTACAGAAAAGCATATGTGAATAATGATAAAATCTTTAAACTTCCACCAAAGTTGTTCAAACATCAATAATTCAGTCTAATTGGAGGAATAGTTAGAATTAAATAACATGAATTACAGAACAATTTTAAAGAAAGGCACACTTGTCTTAACAAATATTTGAGCTATACCAATGTTGAAAACTAGAGATCCTCCAAGAACTGCTTTTATAAACAGACCAAGGATTATTCAAAGGGAGCGTATCCATTATCTGCGGGTAAATGCTTCACACTCTTGAGAAGTTTGTTCTTGGACAAGTTAAGCAGTTTTACAATAATCCTCTGATACTGGTCAATTGTTTATGGAACATTTCTCCCCCCAAGGCTGGAAAATTCCTGTGGCACTCCAAAGAACTACTGCTCTAGCCCTTCCCCAAGAGTCCTTGAACCTGGCTTGTCTCCCTAAGGGCACCTTAGTCCAGCAGCCAGTTTCCTGGTGCCTACTTTAGCTTGATAACCATATTTTTGCTATGACCCCTGAACTAAACACAGCCAGATTAACAGATTTTTTTTATAATATATATCTGGAAAAAATGTCTAAGATGTAAGATAAACTTCTGAGTCTATTTATTTATGAGGACCTTTATTTCTTCATCAGTAAGGGCACACTGTTAGAATAAAATATGTCTTCCATTCTCTCTCCTATAATTAAAAAAAGGTTTTTCTAAGGGGTGCCTGGGTGGTTCAGTCTGTTAGGCATCTGACTCGATTTCAGCTCAGGTCCTGACCTCAGAGTCCTGAGATCGAGCACCTCATTGGGCTCTGCGTTCAGCACAGGATCCGGCTTGAGAGTCTCTCTCCCTCTGCCTCTCCCCATCCCCACTGTGCATGCGTTCTCTAAATAAATACATACATAAAATCTTTAAAACAAACAAACAAAAAGGTTCTCTAAATGTGAAGCTACTTTAGCCCAGAGTGGCTAAAACCAGGTAGCTCTTTTCTCCCAGATAAATGAGCAAAAGGCTCAGAAACAAGGAAGAAGCATTAAGTAGCAAAAGAGGGATCACATGACCTGGGCTCACAGAAATTCCACCTGCAGAGCAGGTATGCATGTCATTCATGACTCTCCGTAATGTGGTTAAAGCTCACAGAGCCCACGCGACGGCCCACATTTACCGTATGACTGACAATGCCCTTCTCCAAACATCAGGAGCTTCCAAGCCCTATCACGATTGCTATCGCTACCAGCCTTTCAGTGCCTCCAAAGTACCTTCTCCCCCAGCAGGGGCCCTTCTGCCACTGCCCACCCCTGGCTCCCAATTCACCCCTCATCAGCCCCCTTGAAGAAAATTCAGGGCTAACCACTTATTTTAGAATAACTCGATGATGTTGCTCAACAAATGCTAACCACAACAGTGTTTATACATTTCTAATAAAGGTTAAATTAGTGTTTCTGTTATGTGAGCTGAGAAGATTCATTAATAATCTGAGCACATAACCAGTTGCTGTCATCACCCATTATCTGATAAGAGGGGAAAACATATGGCTCACAATCCTGAAAAAGTGCTTTAAATTTATGAAATTTCATGAAAAAAAACCCTTAAATTTAATCCATAAGCTATTATTTCATCATCAACTTCATGAGACACTGCATATAAAGTAAATATTAAACATCATTTTTTCTAAGAAGTTTATCTGAAAGCTACTTTCCTCCTCATTGGCTGAAACAACACTTCTCTTGCCTTTTACCTACCTTCACTTGCCCTCTTGTTATTTATCTCTGTATTTTTAGAGAACTGTTTCCCGGAGTCATCTAGACAGCTATAGGATTGTAAATGAATGTCTACTGTTTTGCATTTGCCAAAGGAAGTCAACTTGACTGAAAAAAGCAGAAGCAGATGACAGAGTAAAACCACCACACAACTGCCTCCAAGGTACGGTGTGCTGAGTGGGCAACCTACACTCCCGGCTAGGACGGACCTCTCAGTAGCATGTGTTGCCACAGAGATACTTGGCTTAAATGCTGTGCAGACTAAAGACATTCACCCAATTAATGGATAGACAAGTGCATGGCTTATATTTAACCGAAGCTATCTCAAATGGATATATTAAGAAACAACATATAACAAAGATTAAAATGTTTACCATGACAGAGTACACCTACATTATGCACAGGTTAGAAATATAAACTATTCACACTTCGACCCCCAAAGTAAGCAAAAATCCAACAAGTACTCAAAATCCTGTCACAAAGACCCAGCACTAGGGCCCAGAATACCACAGAGTCATCCAGGGTCCCCGTCTTGGACATACTGACTTTTAAAGACATCTGCTTATATGCTTTTCTGGGGCATAATTAGAGGCAGTCAAATCAACATGACTGAGGAAACAGAAGAGGTCACGGAATTCTGTGCTGCCTTTCCGTGCATACAAAAGCAAGTTGTGAATATCGAGCCTCTGAGTCCAGAAATGCCTGCATCACCTACAGTTTCCTCTGCCTGAGACCTTTTGTGAGTTTAACAACTAACTGAAAACTATAGCTTTAAAAGAATTCTAGTTGAAATGTCATAATAATCTGCAAGTGTTGAAGAGATACATTTTGATCACAGGAAAAGTGCATAAACGTAGACTACTACTTAATTTTCTGATGTCCAGTAATACGAATATTACCATCATGTGCAATTAAATGCATCCATAATTCTGTTTCAGCAAGGTGTGCTGGACTCAGCCACCTTCCATCCAGTCCCAAAGTCTTAGTTTAGACCCCAGCTATGGGTTTGAAGGCTACTGTGTAACCACTAACAGGGCTTCTCAGGATCTTCAGCCTTAAATGCCAGAAAAACCCATTGGCTCTTCATAGCCCAAGGTTATATCAGACTCTCTCCTACAATGACCTTCACAATTGGACTTACTTCATGTGCTTCTTGCTGCGCACTGACACTGTAGCCACCCGGAATTTCTAGGTTTTGCTTAAACCTGCCATGTTCTATACTCCTCTATGTCGTTGCACACTCGTTCACGTTGCTCTAAAGCCCCTTGCCTCCCCGTCTCTGTCAGAAACCCCTGACACATTTTCAATATCTTTTCAAAGTAGTTCAAATAAAGACCTTCCTTTCAGACCTGCTGAAAGTCTCCAATTGCTCCTCAATCTGTGTTCCCATACTTATTTATTTATAACTTTTACTACTGTATTTCACTTGGTTATTTTTTTGTATTCTCCCCTTTCACCTTGTATCTCCAGCATCGACCACAAACTGAATACAGGATATCCGTTTAAGGAGGAAAAAAGGAAAGAAACGGGGATGAGAAGGAAGAAGAGGAGAGGGAAGGAGAAATGGTTGAATTCTTTGACAAAAGAAGAGGAAACTGTGGCAGAATTTTTAGTGTTCCTTTTATGATAAGGACATTAAAAAGTTGTATTTTTAAAGGTTAACTGACTACTGAATACCTTGGAATTATAAGTGAAGCATATTTAAGTCTTACAGAAATAATGCTGATAATTACATGTATTTTAACAGTAGCTTGGTGGACTGAAACAGGCATGGGCGCCTAGCAAGGACTGTATTTGAATGTTAACGATGGCAACTAGGGGCTGTATATCTTTGGGCACCCTTCCTTCCCTCATCTATGAAATAAATCTAGCCATATAAAATTGCTGTATTTTCTGAGGAAACAGGGTAAATATTGAATATGCAGTCAATAATATGATGGACTTTGACTGAGAAACATAGTTGCTAGGCTATCAACCAAAATCATACACAGAAAATAAGGAAGATATTTAACTTAATAGTTAAACTTTAACTTAATTCTTCAAGACTAGCTATATAATTATAAAATTTATAATGACTTGAAAGAAGGCCTTAAACAGAGAGTCTATAGAAATTTACTATTTCAAGATCTTCTGGTTTTACATGATGATTTCAACCAACAAAAGAACCAAGGATGGCTCATTTCCTCATGGCCATTAAAAATTCACTTGATTTCCGTTAAGAGAATCATTTCAAATCTGGGTCAATCACAGTGTATTTTAAGAAAGATTTACAAGTGCTTCCATATCAACATTAGCCATATACAAAGGTTCTGGAATAATAAAACTGAAAAAACCTCCCTAGGAAACACAAGGTCCTTGGTCTTAAACATGTGAGGTGCTTCCAACTTAAGTTCTGACCAGCATTTGACTAACAGTGGTTGCTGGATGTAGAAGATAGATTAGCATCACACTGACAAGTGATGATCTCCTGATGGTGACATTCAGCTGTTGTCGATATTGTAAACATGTCTGCTCAATCTGTTTACATTCCCCTGAGCTGGCTCAGTTTTCCTAATGCCTAGGTTAATAGGAAGGTAGGATTGCAGTAACAAATCAATTTCATTTAGTCTACAGCTAAAAGCCTCTGGAGTACCCAACGAAGGTTTAAAACCAATTTCCATTTAGCTTCCATTTCTCTTCTAAAAAGAAGGAATTTCTGCTACTAAAATCACTTTGAAAGTCATGGCATCTTCAAGTTTATTTTCCTAATCATTTTTGGCTTGTTTTCCTAATATAATTGGAATTTAATTACTCTTATAAATATAAAAAATATAGTCTTATAAATACATGAAAGTTTCTATTCTATGACAATTTTGCATTTATTAAAAATAAATCTAGTTAGAGTACGGTTGCCAGATTCGGCAAACAAAACTCCTGATGCCTATTTGAAATCTGAGATTCAGAGATATAATATATAATGTTTTGTAGATATAAATCCCAAAAAGTGCATGGAACATGCTTTTTCTAAAATATTATTTGTTGCTTATCTGAATTCCAAGTTTAATTGGATGTCCTGCATCCAATATGGGTACCTTAAATTTAGGTATTTTAACAACTTGCATCCATAATTCAATAGAAGGGTCAAAGTTCATGACCAAATTTCACCAGAAATGTTTTCCTGTGGGTGGCCTCCTAGCCTGCCCAGTTGTTGGTATTTTGGGGGAGTGATGTGAGGGGAGGGCAGGTTGGTTATAAAAACTTGTTCTCCCACTTTTTCTTGATCAGTCCAATGAATAATGGTGTTCTGACTTTTGCTTGAGCAGCTCCATAGCCCAATTACCAGCTCTTTTTTTTTCTTTTTGGTAATCATTCAAAAATTATGGCACCTCTCTGTGATACTGGTTGTCTTTGAGATACTGGTTGTGTTAAAAAAAAAAAAAAAAGCTTCTTCCTGCTAGTCTCATTTATAGGTCTTAAAAGTGAAACAAGACTTCTAATACAGAAAAATAAATGAATTGGATTGAACATACTGGACTTCTTTAAATATCAATTAGGATAACAAGCTAACGGGCACAATGAAAGAATACGTGAGAGTTACCTTGCAAATATTTGCCAAAAACCTAACATCCTGTCATATTTACATTAATGCCCCTCTGCTCTTTTAAGAAGCCATTTTCCCCTTAAGGATAGAGAATGAATTGAGGGTTGATGGAAGGAGGTGGCTGGGGGATGGGCTAAATGGATGGTGTGGATTAAGGAGGGCACTTTTTATGAAGAGCACTGGGTGCTATATGTAAGTAATGAATCACTATATTCTACTCTTGGCACCAATATTACACTACATGTTAACTAACTAGAATTTGGGAGGAGAAAAGAAAAAGAAGTCATTCTCCTTGAAGTGGAACTCTATCTAGAAGTCAGGCTCAACCTTTTTTTCATTTCATTTTATTTTATATCATTTTATTTATTTTAAATATGATCATTTTCATGTGGGATTTTAACAATTTCAATATAAATTCATACAATAAACCTGCTTGAAATCAACCCTGGTGTTTATACAACATCCAAGGATAAGGTGCTGGCAGTTTATTTCTTGCACCAAAATGAAGATCTGCTTTGATTCTAGTATAATTACAGTTTAGTAGGTCAGTCTCCTCTTGGAAAATCTCACTCTGTTCATGCCTTCCTAGCTCCATCTTTCCTCTGAGTTCTGGCTGTTCCTACTCCCACCATTCCAATGTACTGGCTATTATTCAATTTGATAAACATTTATTAAACTTACAGGCAGGTGAATAGTTCATATCATCAAGTTGTTTGTAGTCTGATAGTTTGAGCTGGTTATAAAAAAATTTTATAATTAGGGAAATGTGCCAGGCTTCAAAGGTTAAGAGGCATCTACTAGAGATATACATAAAAAGCCCAATAAAAATGGGCTTGACATTCAGAAACATTGAGGTTTGAATCAAAGCTCCACCCATTATTGCTGAGTGACTTAGGACAAATTACTGAACCTCTCTGAACCTTATTTATAATTATGTACCTTAAATGATTATTGTCAGGTTGGAGAAATGAAAGATCATAGGAAAAATGTTTTATATAATGTGAGAAACATGTATAAGCAGTTAGGAAAAGGCAGCAGCTATAAAGTAAAATAGTGAAGCTGTTAGAAATATATTTTACTGGACTGCCATGGTCTGAATAGCATATTCTCCATTTACTAGCTAAGCCTGGCAGATCAACAGTTCTGTGCCTCATTTCCTCATCTGTATTATGAAAACAATAATATCTATCTCACCAGAATTGTGGAGGAGACAAAATTTATTCATTCATATAAAACTCTTCATGCAAACTACCTTATCAACATCATCTTTGTCATTATTATGGTTTCAAAAACAAACAAACAAACAAACAAACAAACAAACAAAAAATATTACGGTTTCAGTCCTCCATGTCACCTTTGCATCATAAGGTTCTTTCCAGTCTCACTAACTATAGACTCTCATCACAGGTATCCATGACTCTTCCTGCCTCAAGCAGAGAACAAATTACTTGGCTCTTTGTCAATTCGCTTTACTAGCATTCAAGCAGCCTAACAGAATGCATAAATGGGTCTCCAAATGTGTTCCTAAAAGTCTCTGAGGTGCCATGAAATATGCTATCCCACCCTACCCAAACCCACAGTCTAGGACAGAAGTTGGAGACAGGGGGAAGATAGTTATTCTTAAATTGTTGTGTAAGTCAAACAGCATTCTAAGATTGTGGGTTTTGTTTTTCAAGATTTTATTTACTTATTTATTTGACAGAGAGAGAGGGAGCACAGGAGGGGGAGTGGCAGGCAGAGGGAGAAGATAAAGCAGTCTTCCCACTGAGCAGAGAGTCGGATGCTGGGTTCAATCCCAGGATGCAGGGATCAAGACCTGAGCTAAAGCCTGACACTTAACTGACTGAGCCACTGAGGCTCCCCTATGATTGTGGTTTTAAAAAAGGATTCTGAGACTGGGGCACCTGGGTGGCTCAGTCAGCTGAGCATGAAAATCTTGGTTCTGGCTCAAATCGTGATCTCGGGGTCATGGGATCAAGCCTTGAGTCTGGCTCCCTGCTGAGTGCAGAGTCGGCTTGGGATTCTCTCCCTATCCCTCTGCCCCTCCTTCTGCTCTCAATCTCTCCCTCTTGCTCTCTAAAATAAATAAATAAGTAAAATTAAGAAAAAAAAAAGGATTCTATGTTTTTTTTTAAGTTCAATATACCTTCTCTGTCCTATAAACCATAAGTTTCATATAAAGTAAGTCCTTGAGTTTATGTTTAAATCATTGTCCAAATACCTTAAATGGCAAAATAAGATTCCAAACCCTTCTGCTGTTGTCCTCCCTGTATACCAAAATGGAGAGAAGTAAGGTCATGGGCGTGCTCCCCTGGTCTGAGTGTGGTTTATTTTCTGCAGCACTCTCTATTTCCCAGCCATGGACCCTATCCTCCAAAAAGCCAATGAATACATTCACATGGGTTGTTCCTATGAAATTCAAAGCTTTAGTTCAGCTTCACACTGAGATTCTGTTGTAATTGGCTTGGAGTGGGAGCCAGGCAAGCACTGGTGTGCAGGAGCTGACTCCTGAGAGCCAATTTATGTTCAACTCTGCATTTAGGAATACCATGTTGGTGGCTGGAAATCGACCACACTGCATGTATTTACCCCATGGAAATCTTCAAAGGCTACAAATCAGGATTTGTATCTGTTCAGATATCCAGTATAATAGCACCCCCATTAAACTGTTTGTTTACATTCCCTACACAAAATTAATGCACAGCTAGCACTGAGGACTACTGCAAAGAAAGGAATATATCAATGAATTCATTCTTCCGGAATCTGAGATGTCTGCGATTACATGGTAGAAGTCTCCCTATCTGGTGCCACGAATGTGCAATATTTTATACACTCAGTGTGCTTAAAAAAAAAGACATACACACACATATGCACACACACACATATATTTATATATAAGCTGTAATTAGAATTGACTCATTTTTAATGTTAAAAAAGAGTTTCCTAAATCTTGAATTAGAAGTTGAATCATGGATTTTAGCATCATAGAATTTGAGTGCTAAAGGAAATTTAAGAAGCAATCTGGTCCAACTCTTTCAGAATCAAAACAAAACACAGCAAAACCACTAAGTTACAGAAACCAAGACTCACTTTTACCCACTAATCTATGTAAAGGCAGAGGTGGGATTTTATATCTATTTAATCTATTTATATCTATTTAATATCTATCTGCTACTTCACCACCTGAATTTCCACATAGGTTTTATGGCATGTTTATTTTAAAAAGGAGAGAGAGAACAAAGACTCCTGTTATAACTTCTTTGTTCTAGTCTTGAGGGGCCTGTCTGGGTGGAAAAAGGCCCATGACACAGGGAAACAACCTATACTTTCAAGTGAAAATGTCAACACATAGCTTGAGTGAAATAATTAAATAGCGTACATATTTCCATACCTCATCATTTGAGTACAACAAATACGTGTGCTGAAATCATCTGTCATGGAAAGAACGCTTCCCTTCTCACAGGATGTTGAACAATTACCATAGATTAGAGACCTGCTATCACGGTTCCCTAAGCACGTAATCCTGTGCACTGGTGAAAAAATAATACAGTACTGGTTGGTCTTTTCACCCATAATAAAGAGAAGATGTAAACACCATACCCATGCAAGAAGCAACAGATTTCTTTTCACTGTTCCACAGTATCCTAACATCCCCACAATGATAAGGAAACAGCAAACGGCAATCATGACTGGATGAACGACAGGAAAATAAGTCAAGATGACAGCCTCCTCTACCCTGAAAGAAGAACAATGATGTCACGTTACACATAAAATATAACCGAAATGCACCTAAGACAGTACAAGACACAACTGAGATTCATGTTCATAATCCTTAAATCATCGTGCCTCATAGCTGATGTCTGTGTAGCTATTTTCAAAATCACTGATTTGCTTGCTTGTCTCAGTTTTGTTCCATTTTGCTTAGTTTTTTTAAATACAAGTAGTAGCATTCCTACCTCAACTCATGGACAATCTCTTACAAGACAGGGTTCCCCAATAAGAAGCCCATCTCTATTAGCTCCGAAGCCTTAGCCTGGGGGAGAGAAACAGGCCCTGCTCTATCCCAGCTGAGAAGACTCTCCCTCCTCTTCTCTGACCTGGCCAGCGCCTCTTCTGCTGGCTGACTGACCTTTCCCCAAAATGCAAAAGACTGCTTTGTAAAAGGAAATTGGTCTCTATTAAAAGAAAGAGGAAGGGAGGTGATTTCTGCTGAAAAACTATGAAAAAATCATTCACAGGAACCACACTGGTAAGAAAGAGTAATACTCAAAACAAAAATTATCCATCACTGTTTGCTAAGCTCCACTGTGTTAAGGACTTTACAAACATGAACCTCAGTTCATTCTCCAGACATTCTAGAGCAATATATGCTCAGGCCACGTTCAGATACGAAGAAACAGGGGCTGGGAGAGGTTAAGTAACTTTTCACTTGTGATATTAGTGGATCAACCTTGAGAAATTTGAGAAGAAAATGGCAAGCCAAGTTTGGTTTTCCTTAGCTGAGGGATATGAAGGAAAGAAGGTCGGTAGTATTTTTCTTACGGACAAGTAGCTCTGCTGTCCACACACAAATATGATGTGGCTGCCTCACTGTCCAGAGGACAGGAAACTGGGGTTACCATGCCCAGAAATGTTCGCTAGAACAAGTGGCATACCTTAAAGACAATGCTAGAAAATGCGAGGGTCTGTAACGAAGGTTATTGATTGTGGGAGAGCACTATCATCTAAACAGCTGAGGGCAAAGTGACTTAGAAACCTGATGAGACGAAACAGCCTACCTTGTTTGTGCGGTTAACGTCAGAACATTATTGAGATAGTCCCTCATCCAAGCAGAAACGGCCAACACACTGATGGACATTAGCTGGAAAGGAAAAAAATACAAATTGGTGATCAAGGATTTATGCAACATTGTCTGCAGGATTAATAATTCAAACAACTAAAGATTTTTTTTTTGTTACATGACCATTATGCTTTTACCCAATTACCATTTAGAAACTCACTATTGTTATAAATATCTGCCATTTCATTTTGCAATCCTGTCATAGTCACTAAATAGAATGTCACCAAAGGAGGGCACAGATAGCTAGACTATTGAATGGCTGAGTCTAGGTTCAAGATAGGAATTGCACAAGATGAAGAGGCCACAGAATGACTAAATTATCAGATGTGTAAGAGGAGCCTAAAACACATCATATAAAATAGCAAGGAAGCAATCTAATCCATACTACTGATGTTGCCAAGAAAGTTACAAGAGAACCTGAAAGAATTTCCATTGGCTAAAGGTCCAGTTTGAGCATCAACATAATAGTAATAATAATAAATGCAATTATTTGAAAGATAAAATATGCCAAAATCTGCGTATGGATAATAATACTTAAAACTTACTTGTCACCTTTATTGGATAGTGGATACTCAACTCATCATTCAGAACATTGGTAAGAATCCAATTTTTATCCTACATTTCCTATACAAACTAAAGAGAGAGTCAAAGACTTCGTGAAAAGCTTTATAGAATTTCTACTAATACATGCAGAAAGCATAAGAGAATACCACTATTTACAACCCTTATTGAAATAATGGATCTCTAGGCAAAGATCCTCGATGACTACCCAAATTATTGGGTCAGTTGTTCTCAGTCTTGCCTGTGCATCAGTCACTTAGGACTTCTTAAAAAACCAAAACCACTCTGGTGAAGCTAGAACCACCCTGGAGGAATTCTTGAAAGTAGGGCCGAGGCATGAGAAATGTGTAAGGGCCGCAGATGTTCTCATGTGTAGTCAGTACTGAGAACTGCATAATGTGAAATGCTAAATTCTAGAATGGCAGATCAGCCTGAAGTAAAATACCAGCCCCCACCGATTAGTTTTGGTATCACAAGAAGAGATAATGTTTTCCCCCACACAAGTGATGCCAGCATAAGTACACAGAGATACCTTTGAAGTCTTTTTAGTAAAAAGTCAAACCTACATGTACCCAAGCCTCCAGCTCTAATTATCAGTTTATGGGAAATACAGGGAATAGATTTAAACTCGTTAAATGCCACCGTAGGGATGCAATCAGCAGCACTGAGAATATGAAAAATATCACAGGACAAATGATCTGGTTTCTTTAATTAAAAAAAAAAATGGCCAGGTGGAAAAAAAAGGAAGGAGAAACTATTATAAATTAAAGGAGAATTTAAGAGATTACCCAAATGCATAATGTTGACCTGGTTCGGCTCCTGATTCAAACAAAACAGCCACAGAGAGACTTTTACACGACAGGGGATGATTTCACATGACTGATACTTGAAAACATTAAGAAGTTGTTGTTTTAGATAAGACAATGATATGAAGATTTTTTTTGAAGGGTCCTTATATATATGTTTTAAATTTTCCATACTTAAAAAAAAATTTTTTTTTAAAGCAACAATGTAGAGCACATTCAAAATGAGCCTTCTGGGCTCCTGGGTGGCTCAGTGGGTTAAAGCCTCTGCCTTCGGCTCAGGTCATGATCTCAGGGTCCTGGGATGGAGGCCCGCATCAGGCTCTCTGCTCAGCAGGGAGAGCCTGCTTCCTCCTCTCTCTCTGCCTGTCTCTCTGCCTACTTGTGATCTCTCTCTCTGTCAAATAAATAAAGAAAATCTTCAAAATGAGCCTTCCTGGAAAACTTTTCAAAAAGTTGAAAGTTAACCCCTAAGGTCTGAAGATCTTTCCTATTTAGATGGAAATTTTTCTAAAGTGTGACTTATCCTTATCTTAAGAACTTAATTTGACTTTAATTTGATTTTTAATAATTTTTGGCATCTTAATGAACATCAATTACCATTATGCAAGATAGATTTAAGTTTTAAATACTGAAATAATGAATATACAAGACAGCAATGGGTCTATAGTGATTCAAACAGTGCTCATGAAAATGCTTTCTGGATAACGGCTCCAACCCAAGCAGAATAGGCAGATGTCTGTGACCTCTTGTACAGTGAAATATAGCTACCTGCTTGGAAAATCAGGTAGTGAATATGCTCATTCTTCATCCAGTTGCAAATATTTACTCAGTACCTGCTATTTTCTTTGTACTGTCTGTACTAGATTTGGAGACCCAACAATAATGAATAAGAGATGCTAGATCTCAGCCTTTGTGAAGCTTCTTGTGGGACACAAGGAATAAATAGATAACGCAGATAATTACAGACTATAAAAAGTACGACAAAGCACAGAAAAATGAAATAATCCATTCAAAGTCTTATAGACTCTAAATTGGCAGAGCAGAGATTCAAATGTAAGCCCTTGGTCTTTGGAGTTTTAGGTTTAGTCACTAACTACATCTACCCAAGCCTCCAGCTCTAATTATCAGTTTAGAAATGAGAATATTAATTTCCACAGGGAGGAGACTAGCCTGCATAGCATACAAGGTTCTTTTTTAAAAAGGGGAGGGATTGGGGTGCCTAGATGGCTCAGTCCTTGAGCATCTGCCTTCAGCTCAGGTCATGATACCCGGAGTCCCAGGATAGAGCCCTGCATCGGGCGCCCTGCTCAGCGGGAAGCCTGCTTCTCCCTCTCACTCCCCTTGCTTGTGTTCCCTCTCTAGCTATGTTTCTCTCTGTCAAATAAATAAATAAAGTCTTAAATAAGTAAGTAAATAAATAAATAAAAGGGGAGCAATAGAATTGGGGGGGGGGTAGTCTGCCATGGCCAGGCTAAGTCTGAATGTCTTAACTATATTCTTTGGTGAATAGAGTCTCAGGGGTCAATGGCCTAAAGCACAGTAAGAATCCTGGGACCACATTTCAGAGAAGGATAAGGCCAGTTACCACTATCCTCACTTCTGGTAGGAATAAAAACAGATGATAAACTTAATAAAAGTTATCCCGCGGGTCAGCCACAGTCTGTTAATCATGCCTCTAGCTTCTGTGGGTTTGATGCTTTACCATCTGTTCTGTATGTTCAAGCTGGGCATGCCTTGGTCTGAGCAAACTGGTAATGGGCCTGAGCCCCCTTGCCTTGGCTGCCCACCCTCTACCGCCCCTGGGAGGAGTCCTTCTCCCAGGTTCACACTTCCCAGTTTCAAATACAAGCCCACCAGTCCAGGCCCCATGCCCCAACCACCGCCTGACTGCACGCTCTCCCTTTGGGCCACTGGGCACTGCGCCTGCTGTAATCACCCCAAGGTCTCCGCGCCAGGCAACCAGGGAGAGCTCCTGGACTCAAGGCTGCTCAGAGTATTTAAACTAGACAATACAAAACCTACTTACTTGGTCTGGCCTGTTCCTTGTTTTTTTCTTTCTTTTTGTTTTGTTTTGTTTAATTTACATTTAATGTTGGCTTATTCCTTATTAATGTAACCATACTTTTGTAGCAAAAGTATGTGGCCAGTCCTCCTCTTTCTCTCTGCCTTGAGAGGGACCCCAGTGCTTCCCCTCTTGGCCCTGGTGATGAGACATATACTCTCTCTCGCACACGATCTGTGAGTATCATAGACTATCTTTCCAATCGCAATCAACTGATCTGTTGGCTTCTCTACATCTGAATAATAATAGAACCTATTAAAACACACAGGGCTAGCAGAGGACTCTGTACCATGTGATTAAATCTGAGCCTACATGTTCTCCCTCTACTTGGCTATATGTGGACCTTTAAATACCTTGTAAGTTTCATGGGGGGACAGGAAAGTCTATTAATGTGATATTTTAGTTAATTACTTCAAATTCTTATGCAACTATAAATAATTCCTTTCTTTATCATTCTTTAAAGTAATAACCCGTCTTGGTTTCTCTATCCTTTAATTTCTTATAGGCTATTTAGCCAATTTTCAATATCAAAGCTCTGAGAGAGGTATCAATAAATTATCAGATCCTTCATTTTGGCACAGTCTATTACCAGTGGTCATTTATACACTGTTCTTCCATTTATAACAAAAAACGTGTAATTCTTTTAGGTGATATATACCAAAACATTTCTGGTAGCATAGAATGGTTAAGTGCATGGGTGTTGAAGTAATTCTTCCATTCAGAAAATATATATTGATCCACTGCTCCTGGCCAGGTCCCCTGTGATGTGATGGACATCCACAGGGCATGGTATGGCAGTAACAGGCACCATCTCTAATCTGTGGTGAAATTTGCTAAGAGAACACACATCAATCAACCCATCAAAGACATAAATGTATAACTGTAAATGTATAACATAAATATATAAATGTAAATGGCAATAAGCCCTGGGAAGGAATAATACAAGTTGATCTAAGCCTCCTTTATGTGGTGCTTCATCTATTCCACAGAGTCAAAGAGACATCTCTCAGAGACGAAGATTTGAGGGATAGTTATCAAGTTCACTAGGGAAAGAGCGGTTGAAAAGTACATTCCAGTCAGAAAGAAGAGCAAAGATCCCAGGATGGAAGGCAGCATGACATGTTCAAGGAAGGGAAACTGGCATGTGGTGAGAATGAAAAGTCAAGCAGGGACCAGACAACACAGTCTTGGAGGCCATTTAAGGCACATGGGCTTGGCCATAATGACTGACCGCACCAAATCCGGGGCGCCTGGGTGGCTCAGTTGGTTAAGCGACTGCCTTCGGCTCAGGTCATGATCCCGGAGACCCAGGATCGAGTCCCACATTGGGCTGCCTCCTCGGCAGGAGGCCTCCTTCTCCCTCTCTCACTCCTTCTGCTTGTGTTCCCTCTCTGGGTGTGTTTCTCTCTGTCAAATAAATAAAATCTTTAAAAAAAAAAAAAAAGAAACCACCAAATCCAAGCCTTGGTTGGAATTCCACCTCTGCTCCTTTTTTCCTGTATGCCTTAGGGT
Source organism: Spilogale gracilis (assembly GCA_004023965.1). Classification (NCBI taxonomy): domain Eukaryota; kingdom Metazoa; phylum Chordata; class Mammalia; order Carnivora; family Mephitidae; genus Spilogale; species Spilogale gracilis. The sequence continues at coordinate 17,396 of PITA01000073.1, read as the reverse complement.
ATCACTGAATCTGTCTTAAGCCTGTTTCCTCACATACAAACTGCTATGATAATAAGCCTGACTTCACAGAGGATTTATGTGAGGAAAAGGCAGAGTAGGATTCTTCTGTATATTACCTACTACTACCTCAGGTCACTTTTGACCTCTGGGCTTTCTCTTAATCTCTCTCAGTCAGTTTAAGAGATGACTCCTAAATCAGTTCAGAAGTGGAATCTTCAGAAATCTGAAGGCCTAGCAAATGGCTCAGGGATAAAGCTGTGTGATATAGCTGCCTATTGGACTTGCATGGCCCTTCTCAGTTTTGACATCTCTGAAACTGAACTCATTTCCATTCCTCTCAAAACCTGTGTGTCCCTCCCACTGTGTTTCCCATCTCGGTAAATGGTATAATCAACGCTTCCATCACAGAAACTGGCAACCCGGCAGGCAGCCTGAACCTCTCCCTCTTCCTCAGTCCTGCATCTCATTACTTGCGGTCCTGCAACTTGTTCCCGCACCAGGGCCGGTGAATTCCTCCCTGCTTCCTGCCACTTCCGGCTACTGGAGGCCCTCAGCCTCTTGCCAGGTGATTACAAACACCTTCTAATGAACTCTCCTGCTCACAGATTCCACCGCAGATTTGCCCTTCAGTAGCTTTAGGCAACGCAGATGGGGTTCTGCTTATCCAGCTTCCAAGGCTGTCCCTGGGGCACCTTCCTAGCTCTCCCTTCCACTACCCCCAACTCTCTCCTTGAGAGTCAAGTTTAAGTGCTTCAGCAGGGCACAGAGGCCCTCTTCAATCACCCTGAAACTGTCTCTTCAATCTGTTCCCTGCCAGCTCCTTCCCACACGCTTTCTGGACTCAGATGACAAAAAGCTGTTTATGTTTCTCCAACATGCACCACGCACATCTCCCCAAGCCCCTGTGTCTTTCCCCATGCGGTTCCCTCTTCCTGGGATGCACCCTGCCCCAGCCTTTCCATCCTCAGGAGAGCAACCATACCTGTTGAGACCAGCACAAACAGCTGGCATGTAAACATCTTCTCCCAACTCCCTCCTTATTCACAGCTAGTGCCAAGCAGACTTGACAGAGCAATTATCGATTGCTTTCTATTTTCACCCACCATCTCACTCCACAGACTACTGCTTACAGCCCCCACACGTAGCAGAGTAGCAGGCCCAGCAGTGAGGGATAGTCCAAGAGATAGTCGATGAATGAATGAGAAAGTAATTAAATTAAAGAGAAATGATTTCAACTTGCTAGATGAGCTCTAAGAGAACATTAGCAAAATTAGGAGGTGCTTTAAGAAGAGCTACACTTTGTACCACTGGAAATTTTCCAGGAGAGAGATGCTCGCTGAATTACAAGATCAAAGATTTATGTATCAGATCAGAAGCTGGATTAAGTGTTCTCAAGTGTCCTTTAAACTACAAACTTCTACTTGACTCTACTGTGCTTTTGCACGGTAGGACCCAAGCATTGCCACCATGCCCAGAACATTAGTCAAAATAAATAATATCAATCCAAACCCTTATCTTATGGCGAACAAGCAACTCCGAGACAAAATTGTTTTTTATTATGACATTATTTCCAGCTGCATTAAACGTCTGAGAACAGTTTCATTCTCAAGGAGTGATATTATTTACCAGGGTTGAGAATATCAGAGCTGTAACAACATAGAGAATGCAAGCTATAACAAGAAGCTAAGCTGAAATGAAATGAGGTCACTTCAGTACTAACCTTGATGCTATTAAATCTAGAAGCACAAATTATGCAAGCCATTCAGGACTCCTTACTAATAACGGTATTTTCTACTAATTTCCAAATTAAAATAAAGTAATTTTTCAGCTATCATTCATTGTGATTAAATGATTAGGAACACTGTGGTTATTATATGTAACTAGGCATATAACTCCTTATTACATTTTCTCCAGGATTGCAAGATATGTTTGTAGTTCAAGAAAAGGTTTAAAAATAACACAAATATTGCTTTATAGAAATACCTTTAATATACTACTTAACAGGACATTTGCCACAATCTGTCTTGTCAAACATTTAGAAAATGCTAGTTCTCAACAAATATTTATACATATGAAACTTGCTGTGTTGCAGATATATTCTGGTTTTTCTCAAATCTTATTATGTAAAAACAAGGATTACAGCAAGCTGTTTTCTAAATCAGAATTTTATGTGTGGGCACATTCCCTAAACACATTATTATGAAGTGTATGCCTATAGTTTTCACCAAATAGCAAGGGCATAGCCACGAAAGAGACTTTTAAGTCCTTCAACTGTCTGCCAGCCATAAAATATAGTCTCACATAAGGGAACAGTGACACCAATAATTTCTATTCAAGGCTGACGGATGTTTAAAACCACCTACCTGAACTTCCTTTTTATGCCAAATGAGGAAGCAGAGAGCAGAATACAGAAGAGAGATGGGGAACTTAGTTACAGTTCGATCTCTACAGAGAACTTGGACAGGTAATTCAAACTTCTGGAACCTTAGTTCATCCTGAAAATGGAGAATTGGACCAGGTGCTTTTAAAATTCCTTTTTGTCTTGAATCAGTTGTGATTTTTCGAAATATAAAGATAAATCAATTCTTAATTATTTGCAGCCTGGCAACCCAATGTCAGCATTGCTTAGGTGTGCAGGAGGGATGGGTCCCAAAGTATCCCCCATGCCCTTCTTCAAAGGGTGGTCCTTATGAACCGTGTGATGCCTCATCTTTGCTCAGTAGAGGCCACAATGCATAAAAAAGTATGTATCAGTTTTGCACCTGACACTAAACTTTATATAAAGTTTATTTTTAAAAAGCGCTAACATTTGGAGTACCTGGGTGGTGCAGTCGGCTGAGCATCCTACTTTTGTTTTGACTCAGGTCGTGATCCCAGGGTCATGGGATCGAGCCTTGTGTCAGGCTCCATGCTCAGCAGAGTCTGCCTGAGATTCTCTCTCCTTCTCCCTCTGCCCCTCCCATTCCTGTGGGCGCTCTCTTGCTCTCTCTCTCTCTCTCTCTCTCTCAGTAAAATAAATAAATATTTTTTTAAAAACAGCATTAACATTTGTTGGAAGACTTTCCCCTATTCCTTAGAATTAAAGAAAAATTCAATGACCTTCAGAGTGTAAAGTTAGGGGCATCAATTTTAAAAAGTTGTATTTCTATAAGACTAAATAAGTGCCATGTGAACACGAATGTCCACTTGCCAGTAATCTCTTTAGGGTCTGTCATGAGTCAAAGAACTAAGGTCCACTACCTATGGCCAAGGAAAAAGAAACAGAGCATTGACCTTCTGCTGTTTCATTTGCCCTGCATATATCCCAAAGTATGAACTATAGTCCCTGTCCACGTTTTAGGTTTTCTTCTATAAGTTTCTTTTCCTAGCTCATTAGATAAGTTTATCTCTATTGTGACTTTAGTAATGGTAGGTGAAAAGCAATGGCTCTTATGAGATTAAAAACTAAAGATGGGATATTATATTTTTAGAAAATAATAAACATATTTGATAAATGTTAAGTGTTCATCAACTGTAGGAACTTCCAAAAATAACCGTATTTATCTATATTTGTAACAGCAGAAAATTACTATCTCTGAATGGCAAGGAATCATATTATAAAGCCACAGAAGCTGTCTTTAAAATGGAGAAAAGCTTTTATTTACTTAAATAATATGCCATTTAAACAGTAAAAGTGAGATAAATTTGAAGTAAAAATAACTCATTTCCTTGCTTCTTTGTGGCCTGAATGTGAATCATGGTTTCAGAAGAGTTCTTGGGGCAGTTTACTCATGTGCAGGGCGTCCTCCATGCCTTCTCCCAAGACAGACCCACAGCACTCGTGAGAAACCTAGAGGGTCCAATGTCTGTGTGACAATTTTAGTTCAGCTGTCCTGGGATCAGGCTTCTTCAAAACATGGGAGAGCCACTCAACAGAGGGCAAGTCAAGATGACTAGATCCACAGTAATGGAGAAAAAGCAGTACATTCGTGATCTACTTGCTTCCTCTTAGACAGGTCTATATGCCTTGCGTTTAAAAATGTACTAAACCCCCCCCCCTCTGTTTAATTTTCAGCTCTCAGAACAGCAAAATAAAACTCCATAGGTCCTCAGTTAAGATTTAGTTTTCTTTTCCCCTAACATCTTTTTGGGTAGAGAAAGGGAGCTGGTACCAATAGAGTAGAAAATAGGGGAAAAGAATTGCAAAATGCCAAGTGAGGAGTAAAAGGCTGCAGCATGCGATCCCAGAGATTTCTCAGTCTTACAAAACCTGAAGCAAGAACATTCCCTCTCCATACTCCAAATGTGAAGTCTGTTTAAGGAGTTTGGCTTATGTGCTACAATGGTTTATTCTGCTTCTGATTGCAATGAGAGCTCAGAGCCAGGACTGCTTCCTTGTTCCGAAACACATGGCCTTCAGACCAACCACATCACAGAAGAAAGCAGACCTCCAGGCCCAACCCCAGAGGTCCTGAATCAGAATCTGCATTCTAACAGGACGCCCAGCTGATTGGTTTGAGAAGCACTTCTCTAGCGGACTTGGAATGAGCAGGAGGACAGCGAGTCCCTCCCTGCAGAGGGTGTCTGCCTCTCCACTGCAAGCAAATTCACCACTGTGTCCAGCAGTACAACTTCCATCAGACCTTGGAGGAAGAAAATTTGAACCTGAGTCCCTGTTCTGGCACTTATGAGCAAGTTGCTGAACTTTCTCTGATTAACCTCTTTTTACCCCCAAAACAAACAAACAATTTTTCCAGGGCTGTTATGAGAATTAGATGCATGAGTAGTGTAAGATAGCCCAGGAATGCTCCTGGCGCAAGGTTGAAAACTACATCTGACTCCGTAAGGAAATAGAGCATCTGCAAACATGGTTTTAACACTGAAAGAATAATGTCAATTCTCCCAAAATTAGATATACATTTCATACAATTCCAATGAAAACCCCAACAGGTATTTTTAATTGTATAAAATAAGCTTAAATTTGTAGGGAAAAAAGAACCCTAATGGAAACAAGAAATGTGAATGCTTTGAAAGAACAGAGAATATGAAAGATATTTAAAATCCTAGAGAAAAATGTTATTAAAAATAGCATATGAAAATCTGTTTAACTCTCATGTAGTAACAACATAAATGAAATCAACGAGTACACAATAAGGCAAACCTATATGGTAAATATGAAGTATTTCATGAATATGAATCAGGGAATGAAATGATATGTATGAAATATAGGCAGGTCTAAAGAAAATTATATTGATGCTCAACTGTGAGGGGAGGAAAAAAAAAAACAGAGCAACAGTGAAATAGTACCTTAAACCTTTCCAACTGACAAAAATTACAAGACGCCTGTACACGAACAAGATGGCAACAGATATTTGGGTGCATATAATGGGGTGTGTTTGTGTTCTTATTCCTAAGGAATAGATTCCCAGGACAAGATTTCTGGGTCAAAGAAATGTAGCAGTGGTAGCAGTATTAATCACAGCAATAACAATTACTGCAATTACTGACACAGGGGTTGCTCTGACTAAGCAATCCACGTCCTGATGATTTACTTGAGCGTCTTTATTGTAGTAAGAGTGGTAATGACCACAAAGACTACTATCTACTGTCTCTACTACCACATAGACAGCATCGTTATATGCAACTGTTCAAGCACTTTGCATATATTAACTCTAATCCTCACAACAACTCTAAAAAAGAGGGACTTTCGTTCATATTTCACAGACCAAAAAACTGAAGAATTAAATGTGCCTGGCCAGTGTAAGACGAACTATAGAAAGATTAGCTATTTTGTTATTGTTGATATCACGTATCCTTCAATGTAGCAACCCCACTCCTGTGACTAAATGAGAAAAACAATTAAACAAAAAAAATATTGTGAATGTACAGATAAATGTGCAAGAATGGGTACATGTGCACAGGTATGAATAAGTACATCTTTGTATAAAATAAAAAAAATACAGACGAATCCATACGATGTGGTTAACATAGATTATTTTGTTGGAGGGGAAGCTGGAAGAAGAAGAGGGCTGGAGAAAGGGGGAAGGATCTTAATAAATAAATATATCAGAACATGCACACAGAAAATGAGAAAGTTGAAGTACAGGATAACAACAAAGATATAACATTTTACATTCTTTGGGGAATAGAATGAGCGTTGGAGGAATTTAAGAAATAGGTTTTTTTAAGCAAATTCATTACTCAGAAGAGCAATATCTTCGTTAAATGATTGCCCCCCCCCCCACATAATACAGATTATTAAGAAAATCCAAACCATCTTTCTTTGGACAGCAACAACAAAAATTCTAGTAATTCCAAGAGTGAGAACTCAGTAATTATTCATGTAAAGGCATTATCTTGGAGCAAGACTGAGTGGGCACAACTGATACTATCACCATTGGCCCATTTAACATCCGGCTAGTCACTAAGCTCACTTAGTTTTCTCATTCACAAAGTAAGGAAGTTCAACTATGTCATCTTTAAATCCCTTTTTACTTATAAAAATGTGATGATTCCAGAATTAAAAAGTGTAAAGTAGAAAGCAAAAAACTAGTAATAGAAGTAATATTATACATTTTTTAAAAAGAAACAAAGTTCAAAATCTTAACCTTATAGCTAAGCAGGTAATTTAATGACCCACTGAAAAATGTACATATTTAGAATTAAAAAACTGCAATAAGATCGATTAGTGATTTTACATTTCCAAGTGGTGAATTTCACTATTCCATGTTTATTCATTTTCATATAGAGAAAAAACTGTTGCCAGTGCAGGTTATCTTTCAGATTATTCACCGAAGTAAGGCTTAATATGTCACTTCAAATGGAGCCACTCGGGGCGCCTGGGTGGCTCAGTTGGTTAAGCGACTGCCTTCGGCTCAGGTCATAATCCCGGAGACCCAGGATCGAGTCCCATATCGGGCTCCCTGCTCCGCAGAAAGCCTGCTTCTCCCTCTCTCACTTGCCCTGCTTATGTTCCCTCTTTAGCTGTGTTTCTCTCTGTCAATTAAATAAATTTTTTAAAAAATAAAAAATAAAAAAATAAAATGGAGCCACTGATAGGAACTATTTCAAACCAAAATGTCATCTTCTAGAGACCACATGCACCTCTTATGAAAAAAGGCTGGCAAATGCTAGCCAGTCAGCCACATAAATAAATCACACATTAAAATTTCTAATAGAAAATGATGAATATAATTATAAATAGAATACCAAATTGGCAAAAAATAATCCGCTTAAGCATGACAGCTTCTTAAAGCAGTAAAGTTTTAATTTTTATATTTTCCTCATAAGTTTCATAAAGAATAATGTGATTATTAATAACATGTAATGAAAATTTATGCCTGGGTGAGGCATAGAAAGTCACTAGCTCATACAGCATAAAGATTCATAGCTTGTTAAATTTTATGTATTTTATTTCCTTAAATGGTTATGGGATTTTTCAAAAGCATACACAAATTCCTTAAAACTTTGCCAACTGAGAAATAGTTACATGAAAACCACCTTTTCAGGCTGTATGGAAACTCCTAGAAAGATTTACCCAGTCTTTTGATAGGATATCTATGTATGAATTCTTACAAAAACAGAGTAGGACTGTTCGCCCCAACCAGATTTTATAGGCTAGCATGAGGTAAGGAAACAATTTATGGCTTGGACAGCTATCTGAAATTCCTGAAAACAGCAGTTCCCTAAGTAGTATGGCATAATTTTCTTATCTACAAGCACAAGCACGCGCATTTATTTATATCCCTAGATTAACTTCAAGTCTAATTTTACTGCCACCAGTATCCAGTCGATTTCTTTTTTTCTAATCAAGAATGGCACTTGAGCTAGATCAAAGGCATTTTAAGGTCAAAATTTACTTCTCTGAAAAGTAGAGGGTGCGATTCTATGTAATTAATTAATGCTTAGCCATGCCCTTTGGCGCATTAAGCGATGGTTGTAGGAAACCCATTCCAGCCGTCTCCACCTGTTGGTGCAGTGGAACCGTTCGACTTACCCAAAAGAGCAGATTTAGGGCGTAGAGAAGGCAGCGCAGGCACTTCACGGAATCTTCTCTGGCCATTGTGAGACCCGAAAGGGAAAAGCCCCATCCTTTCACCACATCCTACTGCCACCGGCCAAGTAGCAGCGACCTGCAGGAGCAGGGAGAACATGGGACTTAATCACCGCGCTCCGCACCCCCAGCCATCCCTCCTCTGCCGGCCCTCAGCTGGGTCCCAAGTCTGATCCGAAGCCTAGGTCATTCGAGACATCGCTTCATACAAGATCATTTGTTAAAGTTGTAATTGTAACCTAAACTCCCCTAAAGTTCCAGACCGGCTTCAGATAACACCTGTTGAGAAGAGAAAAGATTGACTCCCGGATGAATGAAGGCACACAGTAAACTCCCGTTCTCGGGGGACGCGCGGCGGTGCCCTCTGCATTCTGATGAGACGCTCTTTAAAACCTCCCTCAGTCCACGCCCCTCCTCGGGGACAGCTCAGCTCGGAACTGTCCCGAAGGTTGGAAACCACACTACCCCCGGGGAGACGTCACAGGCGCCGCCGGCGAGTCCGGGGTGCAAGTGTCCGTCTCATTAAGACAGCTCCTGGGCCCCCCAACTCCGCATCCCCCGCCCCATCCGCAGTTCGAGTGTGAACACGGGGCACGGCGGGGCGCGGCGCTGAGCTGGGATTCCGCCCCGCGACTAGGGTTTCTTTGGGAGAACGTGAGAAATGGTGCTCGGGCCGGGGATGATGGATTAGCCCGGGGCGGGGGCGGGGAGGGGCGCCGGGGAATTAGGGCCGGTGCAGCTGTGCAGACGCCGGGTTAGTCACTCACGTCCCCCTCCCCCGGCCCCGGCCGCGGCCGCGACCCCGCGCTCCCTGCCGCGGGAGCAGCACAAAGCCGAGCGCGGTCCCCCGCCCCGCCACCGCGTCCGCGCGCCCCCGCCAGGGCGCGGGGGGAAGCGCCGGCGGCGGGGAGCCCCACCGCCAGCCTCTAAGTAGTTTAGCACAGCGCGGAGGACAGCCGCCCGAGGGCTGGCGGGACAGCCGGCTGGAAAGACGCGAGACGTGCGGCCACTTACCGTCGGCGCTGGGCTCTGTGCCCCACGCCAGCCGGGGGACGGTCGGGGACGCACAGCGGGGGCTCATCAGGGCTGGGGCGCTCCTCCCAGAGAGCCGAAGGGCTGCACTGGATCAAGCAGGAGTCGCTTCCTTCTCTTCCTCTCCCCCGCGCCGTCGCCGTCGCTGCCTCCTGGGAAAAAGAAAAAAAAAAAAAAAAGAGTCCTGGGCAGCAGTTGCTGGAAAGTCTCTGTTAAGCCACCTCCCAGCGCCGCTGTCCCTCCCAAGTCCTCGCCAAGTCCGGACGAGGCAGCGGCGGCAGCCAGGGCCAGCTGCACAAACTCTCAGCGCATGCTCCGGCCCCAGGCTGGCCGGGTCGGATCCGAGGGGGTGTTTCTTGTCCCTTCACCCGGAGTGAGCCCCCGAAGGGACGCCTCACCTCTACAAGACAGGGCCCATAAAGAGAGAAAGCCTACGGATTTCGGGAACGTCCACTCAGTAAACCCTTTTAAAATGGTGGTGTCCGAGGAGGGGAGGCTGGGTTATAACCATAGGGAAACAGGCTTTTATTATATGAAAATATTTGTGTTTGAGAAGGGGGGTAGGGGGTGAAGGAGTGGCCCAACCCAATTCCTGCAGTGAGAAACTAGTTTTCACAACCTTTCTGGAACCACCTCCTGTGATTTGTCACTAACGTGGTGCCCTATGATCCCTCTTATTGCTTCGTAGTCCTCCTGGTTAAAAAAAAACGAAAAACAAAAACAGTTCTTTCCCACTTCCATGGTGCACTGATAGAATTTATGTAAACACCAGAGTAAATGTGTCCCAGTCCGATATCCAGAATAGAAAGAAACAACATTTGTTAACTCTTTCACAAGTAACCCAAAATTTCCAAAATTTTCTCCCAGTAAGGTTGTCTGAGTTTTAACTGGATGACTTAACTTGAATTGGCTATAGAGTAATGGGTCTTTGAATTTATTTTAAAACTACAAATTCAGGTAGTATTAAAGTCCTAATAGGAGACTATTCTTCTAAAAATACCTTCCCTTTTGCAAGTAAGAAGTGTCACACTTAAAAAAAAGTCACTCAATCATAGTCCCCATATAAAATTTTGATGTTTTATGCCTTATGATAGTCCACATTTCTATGATTACTTTTGTGCACATTGTGTGGTGAATTAAACTATACTAACAAATACAAATTCCATGAAATACAAGCAACATCTTTGAGAAAACCTAATAATGGACCCCTCCTTAAATTCCTTTAGGGGAAAAAAGAAAATTGGAGTTCTGTGTCTGTCATCCCCTGAATGGAGTCAGTTGCTGTGTGATCAGAGTGACAATGAGACACACACTCTCATTTGGTAGAGGTAAAATCAAGACTGAAAGAGAACCTGAGAGTTCTAGATTAGGGTTAGGAACAGTCTTGGTAAGCAAGCCACTAAGCTGAATGTAAGGCAGCAAGCCCAAAAGAACACAAAGATAGACATCCACACAAAAGACCAGGAAGGACCTGCAGTAATCCATCAGATGACTCTAATTCTGGCAGTAAAGTATCTTCGGGAATCCTGGACAAGAGTAAAGAAACCTGTTTTATATCGTCTATCAGTTTGTGCTCAAATTAAGCTGTATACCAGCTCTCAACAGAGGACTGCCAAGAAACCCGCCACTGGAACACTGTTGGTGTCACAGGTTCCTTTGGGGGGTAGAACCATCCCCATTTGAGAGTCTATAACTGCCATGAAAACTGACAAAAAGAGTGCAAAGATTTCCCACGTCACCGAACGGAGATCTCCTCCACTTTGAAAAAACAGTTAAGTTGCCTTTCCATAGTTCATAAACTTTAAACCATTTTTAAAATATTTTATTTATTTATTTGAGACAGAGAGCATGACTGGGGAGATGGGCAAAGGCAGAAGAAGAGAATCTCAAGCAGACTAGGCACTGAGCTCAGAGCTCAATCTCATGACGCTGAGATTATGATCTGAGCTGGAATCAAGAGTTGGTTGCTCAACTGACTGGCCTACCAGGTGCACCATAACTTGTAAACTTTTAAGGGCTCTGGAATAATAAAATTTTGGAGGACAGTGCTTTAGAAATATGTATATCCCACTTCCCTTTAGTAAATAAGAAATCTGGGTCCTGGGATCAGGTTCTGTATAGGGCTCCTTACTCCGCAGGAAGCCTGCTTCTCCCTCTCCCTCTTCCTGCTGCTCCCCCTGCTTGTGCTCTCTTTCTCTCTGTATGTCAGATAAATAAATACAATCTTTAAAGAGAATAAAAAAGAAAGAAATGGGTCTCTATCCTCCAAAAAAAGAAAAACTATTCTTTTCAGTTTAGGTACTACTAACAGTTACTATTTATGAGTAGTCTAATGTGTGCCAGTCCCTGAGTTAGGAGTAAAACTCAGCTGTGCAAATACATACATACATACATACATACATACATACATACAAAATAAAAAGGAGTAAAACTTAGTGATGCAATAAGGTAATACAAGGTTCTCACCCCACAAAGCAACTCATTTGTCCACATCGATTGCACTCACTCTGCTCAAGTTATACAGAGGGAAGGAGCAGCATAGGGACAAAGAATGAACTTCGATGACTTCTTAGTATAAGACTCTTACAAGTGCACCTCAAAGAACTCTTTACTGTCAATACAAGAAAGAGATTTGATATGTTTTAAGTAATTTGTGCCTGACATAAATGGTACTTCTCAAAATGTATCTTATTAATTTCTCATAACTACATGGTGAGATACTGAGACTCAGATGGTTGATTTCTCCAATCACATACAGGGAGTTAAGAACTGAGATTTTAGGATCTGTCTGACTCTTTCCACAGTTAAGCTGCATTACAAAAGTATTTCAAACTTGGGTAAGGATTCATTGACAAGTCTCATGAAGAAAAATATTTTAGACATTTTTATTAATTCTTGAGAATATGAGCCTGAATTCCAAAAATATGTATACTCAAACTATAATTGGTAACTCTACTTTCACCTTTTACCTCTGAAAGAGTGCATCCAATTGGACCTGAGAAAAGCCTTTCATTACTGAATTAGGTAAATTCACTATTAGGTAAATTGCTCTCAACTACAAGCCTAATGTTGGCAAATAAAATACAAGGTGCCCAGTAGACTAGAATTTCAGAGAAACAACAAATAATGTTTTGGTATAAGGATGTCCCAAATATTGCACAGAGCAAATGCCGCATTGAGCATACATATACTAAAAAACTATTCATTGTTTTTAATGTGAAATTCAATTTAGCTGAGCATCCTACATTTTTATTTGCTAACTCTGACAGCCCCATGCATCTAGAAAATTCAGCTGAAAGCACCACTGCAGTAAGGATGTAAATAGATTGTTTCGTATAACAATGAGTCCAAAAAGAACAATTCATCCACTTGACAATAAGTCAAGGAATCAGATCTTTTCCTACCTTACTTTTCTGGTATAACAAGGCTGATGACCTTGGGCTTCCTCTTTTCATGGTTGCAAGATAGAGGTGCAAATCCAGGCATTGTACTGAATTATCACTTCTTCTAAAGAAAGAGGAACTATTCCCTTCTATGGTCTCTCTTGGGATCAACGAAACCTCTCCCAGAAGTTTTGATGCAGGTCATCCCTTGTGATTCATTAGCTAGAGCCCTGCCTCATACTCATGTATGCGTCAAGTTTTGGCAAGGCGTGTGAGCCTGCCGTGACTAATCTAAAACAATCAGAACACGTTCCCTGTGTCTCGAGTAACACTTCTCTGAAGCACATGGCCAGAGAGAGGAGAAGGATAGATAACGGAACAGAGGCAGAATTCTGGTAGAACTTCAGAGTGGAGAAAAGAATGGATGTTACCATCTTCTTTTCTGTTCACTGCTAAAACAACCCAACCCTCAGCCAACTATTTCTTGGCAGTACTCAGCAAAGGCCCTTAGTTACTGAGAGAACCACTGAACCAGGAACCCACTGGCAACAGCAAAAGATCCTAAGAGAACCCCATCACATCATTTCCATCTCATGACATAAGCTTACATCTCGCACCTATATTTGCCTTTTTACACTATATCATTGACTAAAAGATTGCCTAAATCAGCACCCTCATAAAAGCCCCTGAAAGACTTTCCTCTTGAAGTTAATCCAAACCAAGCATCTGTACAAAGTTCAGAGATTTGGACTAATTTCATCTGTTGACATTGGTGGAAATAATCCAGTCTTATTCAATAAATATTTATTGAATTGTTACTATAAAAACTCAGAATTGTGATAGGAGATACCAAAAGTCCTAACATAATTTTGACTCTCAAAGAATTTACAACTTCATTAGCATACTTCTCTTCAGAAAGCAAAATTTATAGAATGTAAGAACTCTTTCCCTTTGTAAGAACTCTTAATTTACAGTTCTTTGAAACAAATTCAACAGGTTCCATTTACAAACAGCTGGTAAAGCCTATCTTTTTGACAAAGATCCCTCAGGAATTATTCCATTACCCTACTGCATCAACTTCTTGTCATGCCCATAATACAACAACTATGACGAAGATAGTGACCATGAATATTAGACATTTGTCTTCATCTGCTGCCCTTTCCAATCCACTGGCTGTGCTTTAAAGATTTCAGGTTTCAGGGATGCCTGAGTGGCTCAGTTGGTTAAGCGACTGCCTTCGGCTCAGGTCACGATCCACATTGGGCTCCCTGCTCGGCGGGAAGCCTGCTTCTCCCTCTCTCACTCCCCCTGCTTATGTTCCCTCTCTGGCTGTGTTTCTTGCTGTCAAATAAATAAAATCTTTAAAGATTTCAGGTTTCTCCAAATAGCTTTAATAAAACATTTATTTGTTTATACCAGATTAAAATATTTAATTTTAGAAACTATTTTCAGTCAGCTAAAGCAAACTCACTTATGTCCTCATCTTACCATGTACCAAACCAACCATTTTATGTGACAAGAGCAGTTGTGATTTTGTGGTGATAATTCAGCTTTTACAAAAGTTTTACCATTGCGGGACTCCTGGGTGCCTCAGTCATTAAGCATCTGCCTTTGGCTCAGGTCATGTTCCCAGAGTCATGGGATGGAGCCCCACATCGAGCTCCCTGCTTAAGCAGGAAGCCTCTTTCTCCCTCTCCCACTCCCCCTGCTTGTACTCCTTCTCTCGCGGTGTCTCTCTGTCAAATAAATAAATAAAATCTTTAAAAAAAGGTTTTACCATTGAAACTTGGACTTTCTATTCCTATGTTATTATTTGTATATGTATGTATTAGCTATAACCACATATGCCAAACTGGAGATGTAGTAAATTTTCATTTCATATTTTGTAGTATGAATGAATAAATGTCCAATGGATAAGAAGGAAAGCTGATGTCTCTGCTTTCTTTGATGATGATCCATTTTATTTTTTGTGAATAATTTAACAGTGGCCATTATGGTTTACTGTATTTGTACTGTCAGTATTGTTTCTTAGAAAGCAGAATTAAATGATTGCCATTCACAGTAATAAAAAAAGAGATACCTTGTCAGGGATATAAAATATCCATATGTAACATATACAATTAGTTTTAAGAACTTACAAGCATTTCTATCAGTTTAATACATTTCTTGTCTTTATCATCACTGTAACTGACTAGAAAAAAGACTTGGAGGGTAATATGTTTGATTTAGAAAACTTTTATTTTCCCAAATGACTGGTAGGAATGACATAATTTTTTTGCTCTGAGTTGCCTACTGATGGTGTTTCATAAACCCCTGCTGCAGTAGCACTGGGTCACAGAGAAGAATCTTTCCGAGCTTGCCAACTTGGAGAATAGTTGCCTCTCCTCTCTTCGGGGAAGGTGGCCTAAAATGTAGCAGCAGCTGCAAGGCTGACCATACGTTAGTGTAATCAACTAGGTCCCAACAGCCATTCCTCAGATGGGATGTAAGAGCTGAGCCTGTAGCAGCCAAAACCCATGTTCCTTAGGTGAACTCTGTTTCTTGATCTTTTCTTTCTTTTACTGCTCCCAACTTGCACATATACCGAGAGTATTATAAATCATGTCCCCTGTTCCCTCCCTTCCACAGCCTCCCTCTTCAGGCTAGTGTTGCCCACTATCCCATGAACTCACCATGTTTGCTACACACGCCAAGTTTCACAAATGTGCCTCCTTTGGTTATGGGAGTGGGCAGGGATGGCCAGAACCTAGAAACTACACCAATCAATTAGGGTGTGACGGGAACTTGAGTGAAGACCCATCAAAAGGCGGTGTAAATTCAGGCAGTCGAGCGGAACTAAGTATGAAGGGAATGTGTTGGCAAGCGGGAGGTGGAAATCTAGCAGGAGGACAGATGACAGCATCGGAGAGGCCCAGCAAATGGTAATAGGCAGGTGCCCTGGCAGACAAACAGAAGTCAGGGGCACAGGAGTTGGGAAGCAGAAAACAGCAAAAGGTTCACAAAATCAAGGAAAGCTGTCCTCTGTCCGTGTGCTGGTGATTCAGTCCTTCTCTGCCAAGACGCATCGGGGAGGCTAGTCCCAGCAGATGAATGCAGGTCCTTAGAAAAGCAGGATTAGAGAACAAGAACCAGAGTCCCAGAGAAATTCCTCTAGTTCCTAGTTTAACGAGTTACAATATTAAGATTAGAAAAGTCTGTGTTGTCCAGATTCAGGGAGATCTTAAATTCTGGGCAGAGGAGTTTGTACCTCATTCAGAAGCAAGGGCAGGCACCAAAGGGTTTGACATGAGCAGGAGAATAACGGAAGAAATCTACAATAGGGGTTTTCAAGTCAGACCTGAATTTGAACAACTTGCTAATAATGTGATAATGAACAAATGACCTTACCTCCATAAGCCTCAGTTTCCTTATCTGTGTCCTTTCCTCTAACGTGGTCATGAGTATTATGTAAGGTGTGAGTGGCCTAAATTTAGCTGGGTCACCCTGTCCTTTGAGGTTGAAATAGAATAGGCTGAGCTTCTTTCCCACAAGCTGTGGGCAAAGTTGTTCTGTTCTCCCTTTGCAATACCTCTGGGCATTATTTTGATGAAAAGTAAGGGGAAACCCTTCTCCTAGAGTTCTGAGTCAGCTTATGGATAATCTTATCATCCCACACAGACCTTTCTTTTCTCCGAAGGGTGATAGCCCTCAAGAAAAGATTCCTTCCCTCTCAAAGTATGGCCAGCACAAGCCCACATTCATAGCTACCTTTGACTGAAATCTCAGAGACCCTGAAGGGATTTCAGGAGCACCACATACAACTCATAAATGAATATTAGAAATTCTCTGGCTACTCTAGCACTCCTTATTTCTTCTCTGTTGTCTTTCTCTGAAGTTTCTACGATGACTGACCCTCCTCTTATCACTGCTCATACTCCAACGTCAAATTCCTGGTAACTTCTCATGCGAACAACATAGCTATCTATTTTGTTTTATGGCTGACTTTGAAACTATGCCCCAGAGGTCTCAGCTTTCACACAATTCTCTCCCTAAGCAACATTCTGTTTCAAGGCAAGTGTGAAGAGATCCATGGGTCTAATGAAGATAGAGTCTAGACTATAGACAGCTAGTTTTCAGAAAAGAACCTGGGATTAAGACAGTTTGGTGGTGCTGAGGGGGATCATTCTAGGATTGAAACAGCGCTGACCTCAAAAGCTATTCCTTTCAGGAAACTGCATTTCGATTGGATGACTTTGTAGAACAATAGATGCCCAGGGCCATTGCTGAAAACAAGAGCAGAACTGGCAGACGGTTCGTGGAACTGACCAGGTGGCTGCGGTCAGGGGAGGAGTAGACGAGAGCCTGAGCAGGACCACGGGCACCGCAGAGTGGCTGCAGCACCCCTATGCTGTGTCCCATGAGGAGCACCATCAGAGGGTTGCCACCACTTCACTAAAATAATCCAGCCAATCCCTAAAGATATAAGCAGTAACAATAACAAGTCCTAAAGGGGGAGGGAGCGGCCAGTACCTAGAGTTGCTACAATATATTATCTAAAATGTCTGGTTTCCAACAACAACAACAAAAAAATTGAGGCCTGAAAAGAAACAGGAAAGGATGACTCATCCACCAGAAAAAAAGCAGACAACAGAAATTGCCCATGACAGTGACCTGATGTCGGATCTAACGGAAAAAAAAGATTTCAAAGTGGCCATTATAAATATGTTCACAGCACAGAAGGAAGTACGGCTAAAGAAGGGAAGGAAGGCATGATGGTAGTATCACATCACACAGAGAATATCAATAAAAAGATATCAATTATAAAAATAACTAAAGGTTGTTTATGTTAGACCCAATAGTACACTTTACAGAACATTATGTATAAGCAACTATGTGTGTCTGTGTATACATATAAATATATACACATTATATATAGTTGTGTGTGTGTGTGTGTGAAAAATGTGTTGTTA